>JAQHUG010000058.1:6044007-6055391 GCA_028555095.1 Dicrostonyx torquatus
CCTGGAACTCACTATATATCAGAGGATGAACTTGAACACATGACTCCTGATCCTCCTGCCTTCACTTCCTTGTGAATTTGCCTTGTGTAATATGTACAGTGTGTGATGAGAAGTGTAATTGTACAATGTGTGCCACCCTTCTCAGATCAGTGTAGTTTATAGAAAGCTGTAGGCTGGTGTGCTGTCCCCAGACAAAGCCTTGGAATATTCTCGCAAATTTCTTCTGCATTTTAGGCAAGCCTGGCTTCTAATTCTGGACCAGGTTGCTGAGTGACATCCCAGATGGCCTTTTGCTTGAGGCACTAGACTAAACCAGAAATGGCTGGAACACTGCTCTAGTGAGCTTGGTACAGAGAAGTCTGCTTAGTCCCTGCCTTGTGTGGATTATCAGCTGTCATAAGGTCTTCACTCTGGGGGTCATTCTTACCTTTGTTTAGAATCTTCGATTCTAGGGAAACTAGTCAATGAAAGTTCATGTGCTAGGACATCTGTGGTAAGCTCACTGTTTTTTCTACTTAGGAAAAGGAGCCAGAAAATGGAAAAGCCATAAGCCGTCGGCAAAGACGGGAAGGCCATAAGCCATTGGCAAAGACTAGTGTGTTTCCATTCTGCTGTTTGGCATTAAGCCTTGCTTGCTGTGGCTAATTGTTCCTTTTATAAGCTTTTCTCTTCTAGAGCAGCTCAGTCTAGATAGGGCTCCTGTTTCACCCACTTTAGGCGGGACTTGCCAGTACCCATTCCTGTGATGAATGTGCCTTCGGGTTCTTAATCCACCCGATGAGTCCTGCCTTGCTGCCTAAGCCTAGGGTTCTCCTAGAAGAGCTCCAGGTCTCCCCAGAGTGGGACTCCATTGAAAAAGAGCCTCGCTCAAATACCTCAGGTGCTTGCTTGCCTAACATGAATGAATCCTGGTTTTGATCCATTCCAATCACATGAACTGGGCTCAGTGGTCCATGCCTTAATCCCAGCACTCAGGATGTGGAGACAGGATGGTTAGGAGTTCAAGGTTATCTTCTACTACACAGCCTGAGGCCAGGTTAGGCTATGAAATGCTATGAGAGAAGAGAAAGAAGGAGAAATAAAGGGGCTGTCTCAGCCTTCGGAGGCACATCCCTCAGAAGCTGACTAAAGAAAAATGCATGCTAACACAGTGTCTTGTATGAGACCCATAGGCCTTAGTACTGCCACAGTTTATCTCTCATACCCTAGCTGGGTTAGGACATGTCGCATTTTCTCATACCTTAGCTGGGTACTGCCTCAATGTCAGCTTTGGTTGTATGCTTCCAGAATATTTTATGCTCCCTGGCACTGAAAAGCAACAGCACAGTGTCCTCTTAGAGCTGTGTCACCCATGACAAGCCTGTGAGACCAACAGCCTGACCTCTGTGGCCTTTTGCCTGTAGACCATGATTGAATCAGTATTCAGTCTTCTGAGTGGCATACTAGATATTGTGGAAAGAGATGGCACACTCCTGACCTTTGGACAGCTCATGAGCTTACAGGAGAGAGTCAGAACCAGTACATTTAAAAAATGCAAAAAAACACATTAAAACCCTAAAGTTTGATGGACTTAGATAACATTTATAAATCCAATTAACATGGCTCTGAAATGGATCCATTATGGATACGTATGTATCTACATGAAGCGTTTTGCAATGACGGGAGAGAAGGCAGTTAAACAAGCACAGCTTTTGGTGTTCTTCCCCACAGATGCCTCTGAGACAAGGATTTGAGAGCAAGTTCTGTATTTAAGTAGCTTAGAATGGCCAGAAGAAGCAGAGGGAAAAGAAGGTAGTCAGACTGAGGAGATGACTCAGGCAGTAAGATACCCGCTGTGCAAGAACAAAGACCATTCACCCCCAGAATACGTGAGAGAAAATCCTGTAGGTGTGGCAATGTGTGGCTGTGATCCCAGCCCTGAAGTCCAGATGGTTTAGCCAAGTCGTTCAGGGAGAGACCTAGCCTCAAAGCACAGGATGAAGAGGATTGTAAATGACCCGTGATATTTATCTCAGGTCTCCACATCTGCACCTGCTACATGCACACGGTGCAAAACATGTACACACACACAGAGGGAAGGAGGGAGGGAGGAAGGGAGGGAGGGAGAAAGAGAAGAGGAGTGGAGAGGGGAGAAAGAGAGAAGGTTAGACAGCCAACCATATGCTAAATTTCTGTAGAAGGAAGGCCACTTGGTTGTTCCTGGTGCTCAGCCCTGAAATAATCACACAGAAACTATATTATTTAAAATACTGCTTGGCCCATTAGCTCTAGCTTCTCATTGTGTAACTCTTGCATCTAAATTTAACCCATTTCTATCGATCTTTGTATTTCCATGTGGCTGTGCACAGGTAAAGTTCCAGGTGTCTATCTCTGGTGGGGCTACAGGGCTTCTCTCTCCACCTCCTTTCTCCCTGCATTCAGTTTAGTTTTCCCCACCTAGCTCTGTTCCCCTATATCTTTGCTATAGGTCCAAAAGAAGTTCCTTTATTAACCAATGACATTCACAGCATACAGAAGGGAATCCCACATGAAACTTCAAGTCTATGTGACAATTCTTGGAAACACTTTAAAATATTTGTCTTAAAATCATGCCTAATGCTTCCTCTCAGACCCTTATCAAAGACTTGGATATCCCTGGACTGCCATGCCCAGAGAAGAGAGTTTCTGGGGAAAAAAAAAACCCTCTTGCAAAGAGGTGTTGTCATTAGCAGTTGGAGGTGTGCCTTGACAGGACCAGAGGGAGCTGGGTAAAGGGGCAGCCACCTCTGCTGCATCGTTATCTGTTGATGAAAATGCTGGTTTGGAAAGTAGAGGAGCAGATTTGAGTGTTGAGGAAGCAGCAGTCTGTAGAGACCCACAGGAATAGCAGATGGCAGAACCTTCTGGTTTCTCTCTATGATTCTTCAGAGAGGAACTTGTGAAGCAGCAGAGGGCAGATCAGGCTGTCAGCTAAGCCAACTGAAGACAGGGACAGAGTAGGCTGTGGTGGCTTTCTTAAGTTTGGATGCCCCATTGGCCACTACTAGACATGACTTGGGTTGAGTGACTTTCCTGGGGACATATTAAATGCCTGGTGACCAGGAACGGAACACATAAGTCCTTCTATCCTGGTCGACTTGTACCTGTGGGTATAGTAAGGCCATTAGAAGAGCATGGATAAAGAGTTCTATCTAAGATCATGGGCAATCGGAAGGCATTTCCACTATTGAAAAGTCTACCCCAGCATGGGTAGGCTGCCTCTCTGGAGCTCAGTGCTCGGCTGCAGAGGCCCCCTTTCCCAGAAATCCTTTACTCCTTTCACAACCTGGGAAAGATGTTTCCTGAATCTTGTAACTTTGTGGGCTTCCTGAACCTTGGAAGTTTCTTTGACTTGCAGAGTTTTATGAATTTTTTTCTCCATCTCGAGGAAAAGTTCAGCTTGGACGAAATGGATTCATAACAGCCATGTACATAGCATTTCACAGTGGAGGGACAAAGAGTCTGGGGCACGGGTCATGATGCACGATTAATAAAAACTCAGAGAGAGAAATTGGGGTTCAACCTGAAGGCCAGAAAAGCAAAGCAGCCAGCCACTGGCTCTTACCTCTACCTCAGTCTGAAATGGCGATCCTGCTTCCTGAAATCTCAGCATGAGACCATGACTGAGAGCTATCACCTCCTGTTTTATAATCCTCTCTAGCTCTGGAATTAAAGGCATGCACCACTGGGATTAAAAGTGTGCACTACTTGGTTTCTATGGCAAATTAGTATGGCTTCTGGGATTAAAAGTGTGTGTTATTGCAGCCTGATCTGTAAGGCTGGCCAGTGTGGCTGTTTTACTCTCTGAACCTCAGACAAGTTTTATTTATTAAAATAAAAGTGCTGCTACAGAGCCACTTCTGAAAAATGAGACCTCCATGTGGTCAGAGAAGGTGTGGGTCAATGGGATGCATCCTTGTGCCATCCAAGTAGATTGAAGAGGCAGGCAGGACCTATGCATTAGAAGTATTGCCTTGTGTCTCCTACTCTCTGTAGAAGAGGAGACTGTTGGTGTTGGCAGAGTTGGGTGGGAGTGGTTAGCATATCTAATGGGTATGAGTTATGGTCTCTTCTCATATTGTGTCAGATGTATCATCTCCAGAGAGCTGACACCTGACGAAACTTAAGATGTCAAAGGCTCTTTAATCACTGGACACCATGCCATTTTTGCTGTATCTCTACAAAAGGCCTGTGTCCTAGGCTTCAGCAAATGCCTCCTGCATGAACTTATGTGTGCCAATCTTTGTCAGGAGCTGTGATTCATGTGTCTACCTGACCGGTAGTGGCCCTGGCAGATATGCCCAGGGAGAAGGCAGTTCAAACATTAATTACCCACTATGATATCAAAACACTGAATCTAAGAGGGATGTATGTTGTATATCTGTAATCCTTGCGTTCAAGAGGCTGAGGAGGGAGGACCCAGGGTCAGCCTGGATCGCTGTCTCAGAAAGACAACAACCAAACAAAGCAAGCTCATGTGTGCTGTGACTTGTCTCAGTCCTGTATTAGGTTCCGCGTAGAGATGCAGAGCAGAGGTGTCAGGACATGCTAACGATGGAAGAGATTTAATGGGGGAGAACACGTAAGGCAAACAGGTGACGCTTGCTTGTGTTTCCATCTACTCAGTGACATAGCTGTTTATGGCGGAAGGAGGGAGAGAGGAGTCAGGGCTGGTCCAGCCAGGAGGCAGCAGCTGTAGCAGTCATGTGAATGAGAGGAGTGAGCTAGAGTTGCAACTGTTAAGCCTTTCAGATGGATGCTGAGATGCAGGAGGCAGGTGAGCCACAAAAAGGCAACAGCAGTAAGGACCTGGAGAGGGCAGTCAGAAAAGGAGTTCATATGTGAAGGATGAGAGAATGAACTTGAAGAGCTGGGATGCAGACCTCGATGGAAGGTCGGGGTAGCTGTCTGTGCTAGCATTTGAAAAGGCCACAGACAGGAGGGCTCTAAAGCGTTAAAAATAAAACAAACACTTGGGCAGTGGTAGCACATGCCTTTAATTCCAGCACTCGGGAGGCAGAGGCAGGAGGATCTCTGTGAGTTCGAGACCAGCCTGGTCTACAAGAGCTAGTTCCAGGACAGACTCCAAAGCTCCAGAGAAACCCTGTCTCGAAAAACAAAACAAAACAACAAAACAACAAGCAATGGCCCGTGGCTTCAGACTTCCTTTAGTCAACCGAGGACCAACGATAGTTGAGCAGGAAGGACTAGAGTCCTGCTAGCATCTTCAAGGCGTCCCTCCCACCCAGCCTCACTAAATCCTTACAGAGTAAAAAATTACTAATGGCCAAGCTTTCCCATTACCTGCAGATGTCACAGGCTCACACCTGATAAGCTTTAAAATAACCAGGATGTAAGGCTTGGAGTGGAGCCTGTATAAAGTCTCTGTTAAGACACAAACAAATGTATGCGACAGACAGAATGTAAGACCCAGATAATGGGCCAGTTTAGACCCTCCTGACTGTTCAGCCAATAAGGAAGGGAGGAAGGTACCGTCATTCATGGCCAAATAGCCTAGCCTTATTGATGAGCCCCAGGCCAGAAGGTGAAGAGAGCTCCAGAGTATGACAGGTGGGATTGTCCTCTGGCATCCATGGGCATGTGGACACATGTGCGTGTGCCCCCATGTGTGTACCTGTGCACATGAATACATGCACATGTGTACAGATAAATGTTTTTAAAAGTACACGAAAACCGTGATGGCCATTGGGATTGGAAATAAGGAACATGGTACCTTTGATCACGTGTTCACTCCATGACGTCCATTTAGAGTCCAACACAGGGTGAATGGTTCCTGACCCCAATTATTTATATTCTTTTTTTTCTCTTCCTCCTGCTTGCTCGTGAAACATAGAGCGAGGAGTTCATGCATGTCATATCTACACATGACACAGCTTCACTTTACATGACAGCAGGTGTGTGAGAAGCATTCAGTCTCATAGGCTGGGTTACGTGACACCCGCAGTGACCTAAGGTGCCTCTTTAACAGAAAAGAGCTGGGTATGCAGGAAGGTCCAGAGCCGTGCCGAGGTACAGGTGGCAAACCATGTGCTTGATTACAGACTCCACCCTCTATTTTACCTACATCTTCAGCCATGACTTCCTGCCTAGGGAGACTCATGTCACTTCCGAGAGGAAAACTGTCACCCGAGGGACAGAATAAGCCTGCAATATGATAACCAATAGATTAGTGAAATTACTTTAACTCAAATAAAATTTCAAAACCTATTCCTCAGTCAGGGCTGCAGTAGTCTGGGGGCTCCGCGGCTACAAGTGACTAGTGACCACTCCACCAGACAGCAGAGGGTATTTCTGTCATCGTAGGGCGCTCCGCAGTAGTCTACCGGGTTGGTGTGCTGTTGGCAGCTGCTTTTGTGTTGACGAGTTTTTGATCTCTGTGCTTCTGGGTGGCGTTTCAGTTTTGGACGCCAGCCTGGGCGCTTCGCCGTGTACCAGCTACCCAGTGTTCTGCGTTCTATAAAGGACAAGACGGTAGTACTGGGCCTTCCATGACTTGAGGCAGGGGAAAAGAGGGTCATGAGTAGAGCTACGTGTCTCTCACACTCACTTGATGCTCTTCTGTCTCAGCTGTGACAGAAACTTTTTCCATGTTCTATATGATCCCTAGAACCAACAGGCTGCATTAGATTCAATCAAGAAATGGACTGCGGGCTAGGAGGAACGTGCTTAGGGCTTTGGAAGCTCGGTGACATGCTGAATAGTGAGGTAACTTCCACATGGAGTCTGTTAAAGAGAAGCCCATGAGGTTGATATCCCCAAGCCCATCCACCCAGCCTTTCCCTGACAAGAAGCCCTCAAAGAACCTCTTATTAATTTCCAACTGCATTTTGCTCTGTTGTGTAGTATTTCAGTGACAGAATCCACTCAGGAGACTTGGGGCAAGGCTGGCCAAGGTTATCAAGGAGCTGAGTTCTGAGTTCAGGTGCCCACATGGCAGTGGAATGATCCCTTCTGTCCCTTCAGACCTTTGAGACGTCTGGGAGGTCCTAGAAATCACTTCAAGTCTCCAGTCCAGGACACAACTGCCTAGGGGAATCCCAGGGACAGGCGGCAGGTAGTGTATCCTCTCTGAGTTTTCTTCTCTTGTCCTCCCATCCCTCCTCTGTGTGTGTGTCTGTGATTTACGATTCCACACAGAACACGATTCCATCGGTCACTGATGCCCAAGGATTTATTCTATGTTCTTATCAACAGAGATTGCATGGCCTGCAAGGTGATGGACTCCAATGTGATCACTGCAGAATTCACCAAATTCCAAACCACTGGCAGTTGGAACGCACAAGCCCCCTACTGGCGAGGATGCGAGGGAAGCAAGCTGGGAGGAGGTGAGGACCAATCAGCTCTGCCCACTGCCCCTTATCTCCTCAATGATCATATTGCTTATACCCATTCTTAATGGCCTTTTCCATGTGTGTCCTCCTGTAGGCCCATTACTTGGCTAGAGGGAGATGGACCACCTTCTCAGGTCTTCCGGAAGTTGCTGAAGGAAGGTGTCATCATGCATCGGATGGAGTCAAGAAACTCTTAGAATGGAACTAAGCCCGAAGTACTTCAAGCCCTGGGACCCCAGTTTTGGGTTGTACTGTTCTCTCGTTCTCTCTCTCTCTCTCTCTCTCTCTCTCTCTCTCTCTCTCTCTCTCTCCTGTACTTCTCTTTTCTTAGCTCAGGGAATTGTACACAGGAACTGATTTGATAGGTATAATTTTGGTCCCAAATTAGCCATGTTTTATAAAGATGTTACTAGAAACTTAGGATAGTCCTGCCAGAGTCACTGCATGTCACCTGGGGAATCCAGGGGATGCTCATGGAACTCTTAAGTCCTGTTAATAAAAAAATATTATAAGAACCGACTCAGTAGAAGTCCAAGGACATTTATTATTAGCATTAAACACACCACACACACACACACACACACACACACACACACACACACACACACACACGAGAAGGCCAAATGTAAATCTCAGCCTCTGCCCAGAGGTGGAAAATGGAGGGGAGAATGCAGTCACACGGCTTAAGTTAAGGCAACAGGAAGGTCAAGCAATGGCAAACAAGCAGCCGCATGGAGGCATTGGGGGGGAGGCTTTAAAGAAAGAGTGAAGGCTGAAGTATCCAGGAAAACGGCTCAGGAAGGAGATGGAGAAATAAAAGAGTTCTGAGTGGTTGAAAAAGGTGGGCACTCTTTCACAGTTGCTTGGCCACACTAGAGTGTGAGTTCTTCCTGGGGAAGAAAAGTACATTATCTCATTAAAAGGATAATTATTCCTCTCATCTCTGTAAGAGTTAAGGTGGTCCCACCTTCCCGAGGAATGGCCCTGTAGCCTGGTGATTCACCAACCCACTCTCCTTGGTGATGATTGACCTGCTCAGCTGGGCTGCTGGGTACCCATCAACCCACTGTCCTTGGTGATTGACCTGCTCAGCCTGGATGCTGGGTACCCACTAACCCACTCCCTTCATCTGAAGGAAATAGTTTTTCTTCAATTGTCCTCTACTGCCACTGTAACAAACAGATTCTATTCCCAGAGGTCTCCTGAACTGAGGTCTCAGGCTAGATGGTCAATGGGGCCATGCTATTGGACTAGTATAGTTCTTATCTTTTCGTTAAAAATTCATGTCCTTTCTGTTTTCTCAATTTTGGATTCAGGTGATGGCACACTGGAGCCCCATTGCTTAGCTACCAAAGACTTCTTTAACTGTGGCGCCAGCTACAGCTAAAACACAACCAAGCACGTATTACACCCAGGGCTCCCGTGAGTTGTTTCAGATGAATGAACTACAAAGAATCATACACCTCACAGTTTGAGACTTCGGTTCTCTCTGATCTTGTAGATAGAACAGTAGACAATGTTTTAAATATCAAAGGTGGTTTTCAGATACTTTGAATCTTTGGGACAATTTTGGGTTTGGCTGTTTTCTAAGGTCAAGTAGGAGTAGGGGACCAATGACCTTACTAAGTGCATTGTTCAGGCTTCTGTGGGTCTACCAACTGGAGAAGAGCTGAAGAAAGACGGCCTGCTTCTTCAGTGGGGTTTGCAGGTGGCGTGTGTCTGTGTCTGTTCTGTAACTATGTCTGCCTTACAATAAAACACCTTGCTTGACTCAGCAATAAAGTCTCTGCTTAATTCTTCCCCAAGTGTGTCTTTAGTGTTTTATCAGAACGTCCAGGAGACCTGCAAGAGGTTTTATCTGCCAGAGATCTCAGCTGCATCAGGCCAGACCACTCTTTCAGAAGTGGCATTAAGGGGCTCGGTAGATGGCTCAGTTGGTAAGCTTGCTATCCAAACATGAGGACCTGGATTTGATCCTCAGAACTCACATCAAAACAATAGCAAACCAAAACCCAAAAGTGGACGTGGTGGCTTGTGCTTGTGACCTCAGCATTGTGGAGACAGACAAGCAGCAGATCCCCAGGGCTCACTGGCCCAGCCAGCCTAGTCTACTTAGTGAGCTCCAGGTGAACACTTTGCAATATAGCCCCACCCAATAAATAGTGGTTATTTCATTGTTATTGAAGAAAAGAGCAACTCAGCACAATCGGATGGCCTCAGAGTAACAGCACGGGCCTGTCTGCTTAATGATATTGAAATGAAAAGTAAAGATTTATGGGACATAGGTCAGGAGATGGGATGCTGCTGTTCCTACCTTGGTCACATAGCCAGATACCTTAGTTTCTCTCCATGTGAAATGAGTCCAATGTCTTTTGTCTCTCACAGAGATGGCGCGATCTTCTTCCTAGAAAAGGACTTACAATGGGTGATGAGGGAACAAGTTGCCACACAAGCAGAAGGACCTGAGTTTTTTTGGGTCTCCCAAACCCATTTGAAGGTGGATATGATAGTGTGTATGTATAAACCCAGAACTCCTCGTCACAGGAGAGCCCCTGTACGGGTCAGCTAGCTAGCCTGCCATATGCAGGGATGAACAAGGGACCCTGTCTCATACAAGGTGGGAGATGTGTACTGACACTTCCCTCCATGTGTGTACTGTGGTATGTATGCAGTCATGTTTGCAGGTGCTTGTACACACACACACACACACACACACACACAGGCTATGTACATAGAAATTTGGGGCACTACTCTCCCCATTTGCAACCTCAGGTTCATGCCATGAGTATGGTAGGTGGATGTCTCCTTCCAAACACTGGCCAGGAAGTTTCTTTCTCCTTGGGATGCCACCCACAGATGGCCACTTTGGAGGACATTTGGTACATGTGTAACAAGCAGCTTTGAGCATGCTCAACACTCTACATCACCATGCCTGAGATTCTGAAAGAACCCAAATGTGAAGGCAGGAAGTAAGATTACCCAGTCTGGTGTAGCAAATGCTTTTCCTGATTGCCTAGCGTGTTACAGATACAGTCCCAGAACCTGAAGACAGACAAGACAGGGAGAATAGTCTCTTCTTTCTACATTGAAATGTCACAGGGAGGTTGGAGGGCTTTGCCATGGGTGCTGGGAATTGAACTCTTAAGGTGTTGACTGTGAGCCCTAGGCTTTAGCAATTGAGCTGTCTCTCCAGCTCCCCTTCCTACCTTGAAACTGTTCCAATGGTGTTAACAACTTTAGTAAAAACAAAAAACAAACTACTACAGTGGTTCTCAACCTGTGGGTCTTGACCCGTTTCACAAACCTCTATCTCCAAAAAGTATTTATGTTATGATTCATAACAGTATCAAAATTTCCATTATGCAGTAAATAGCAATGAAATGACTTTATGGTGGGGGGGGTCACCACAGCGAGAGGAACTGTATTAGAGAGTTGCAGTGTATGGAGGTGGAGAGACACTCAGCTGATAATTGTGCTTGTATTATGTTACCCACTAGGCAAAATGTTTTAAGAGCACTGAATTATTTAAATTTTATAATGGCAACGTGAAGTAGGTACCCCTGTTTCATGTGGGAGAAACTGAGGCATGAAGTTGATAGGTCACGGGGCCAAGTCTGACTTCTGAGAGGTGTAGTTGGGACAGTACAGGCATACACTACACCAAACCTTGGGCTTTTCCCAGCATGCTCAGTAGCTGTTTTTTTCATTTGTTCTTTGACAATTTCATACATGTATATGATGAATTTTAGTCAGCCACCCATTATTACCCCCAACGCACCCCTTATGTTGAACCCTTCTGCTTCCCAACAAGTCCCTTTTCTCTACATGTGTGTGTGTGTGTGTGTGTGTGAGTGAGTGTATGTGAGAGAGAGAGAGAAAGAGAGCGTTTGTCTTTCTAGCTCTCTGTTTATCTGTCTCTGTGTGTATGTGTATCTCATGTGTGTGTGTGAGTGTGTCTGTGTGTATGTGTATCTCATGTGTGTGTGTGAGTGTGTCTGTGTGTATGTGTATCTC
>JAQHUG010000058.1:6055787-6072639 GCA_028555095.1 Dicrostonyx torquatus
GATTGCTCATAGGTGGGTGAGTGGTTACTTAAAAGAGCATGGTTGGCATTTCAGTGACTACACCACTGAGAAATGACATTCCTTTCTTGAGTGGCCCTTAACCGTCACCAGTCCCTCAGAGAAAGGTGAGGCTTCATGAGCCCCACCCATGATGGAGAGTTGAAGAGCTCTGGAGCAAGTCTTTCTCTGTCTCCCTAGCCAGGTCCCAAATCATGACCCAGAGACTAAGCTCAGGCTTAGTTCCTAACTAGCACTTATAACTTAAATAGCCCATTTATATAATGATCTGTCATGTGGCATTACCTCTCTTCCATCTTGCACCTCCTATTTTCTATCCATGTACAAGTATCCCCCCCACACACACACACGAGGAGGTACTTCTGAGAGCCAGTTGACTGAGTAGGACTTCCTGTCTCCGCAGACAGGTGTCTCCACAGTTATGAGACATTTCCTTTTCAAGGAAATCCTCAGCTAACACATGGGATCACTCCAAAGCCACCTGACGGCAAGGCAGACTACAGTGCACTGACTGGAACAAGTAATTAAATATAAGAGTGTAATGGGAAAGGGAGGTCTCCAGCCAGCGGCCCCACCCCCCACCACATGGAGTTCAAGGATTCCTATTCGCCTTTGAGTCCCTTCCTTGTTAATTAGCATTGATTGAGCCTGCCCAGAGTGCCTGGCTCTTGTCAAATCCCATTACTGGATACTCTGAGACACTCTCTGCCTGCCAGCCTTTGGTGTGCGGGACACTGTGTGTGTATGTCATGGGGGGCGCTATTGAATATTCTCTGGAGTAGTTAACGCATTGATCAAGGCTGTTATACAATAGGCTTGCTTTTTCTGCTATGACAGATTTGTAGACAGGGTTTCATTTTTTTTTCTTTTGCCATTAGCATTATCAACTCAAACCAGTTCCTCAAGTCAAGTTATGATGGTCTAAAAAGCATGTCAAGCTGACCCGCCAGTGCTGCTTTTAAAGACAAGCATAGGAAAATGTCAATTGGTACAGTAAAAAGATGTGACCAAAGAAATGTATTTTTCCCCATGGCGTTCCCACTCAAGAAGTGCTGTGTAATTGGTTGGTGAGGTAAATGGAGGCACAGAAACATCCGTGGTCATTTCATGCTCTTAACCCACATCGGTGTAGCCGGAGGCCAGCCAGGGCTGTGTCCTCACAGCACACGACGATGGAGCGTTCCTGTCATTAGCTGCCCACTTCACCTTTCCTCAAAACGATTAACGTGGATAGAGAACATAGTTGTATTCATTTCCAACTGTATTTTAGAATGAACGAATGGAAGTAGCTTTCAGCCTGGGTCTGACCTGGGGTGAAAAAGAAATCCATGCTCCGTCCTTGATTGTGTGTTCAAATTTGAGGTGGTCAAGTTTCCTATTTGGAAAAAAAAATCAGAGAATTGCATTGTTCAATGGCTCATTATTTACCTTTGTATGGGGAAGACATGGCCGTCATTAAGGTTTGGGATCTGTTTTGTTTGGGAAAACTCATTCGTTTCCCCTTACTATTATTGCTGAGAAACTCTGAAAGTCCCAAAGACTGTAGATGGGTTTTATCCATGTGAGTGTGAGGCTTATCATCATCCTTTTGACCACAGTAACAGAAGCTCTAGAAAGCATAGGGTTGAGATCCTAAGTCTGTGTTCACATTTTCTAACAGAGGTGATGATGTCACTGTGCTGTAGTTCTGTCCAGAACTGCAGGGGCTCAGGGTGTAAAGTTTATGCTACAGAAAAACACAGGAACCTAGATCTGAACACCTAGAACCATGTAACGAAAGCCAGATGCAGTAGTGGTTGTCTGTAATCCCAGAGCTCTTACAAGGCAAGGACAGAGATGGGAGAATCTCCAGTTGGTTGAGAGGACCAACTAGCCTGGCCTAGGCAGCAGTCAACAAGAGATGCTGCCTCAAACAAGGTGAATGGTGAGAGCATCTGAGGTTGTCCTCCGGCCTCTGCACATGAAGGTATGAGGACGTCAGTTAAAATACTATAGAATTCTATCATTCATTTAAGAAAGTTCTTTCGACTGTAAATAAATACCACTGAAATTTCTTTCAAACATTCTGTGAGGAGAGATGAATAGTGCCCACAAAGAACAGAGTGCTGTGGCTTGAACGTCAGAGTCCTGACTTCATCTGAAGGTTGGAACACCACCTCCATCTCTCCTTTACCTGCTGGCTCTGTCCTCCTAAGTGTGTAAGCAAGAGCCAGCCAGGCTGCCACCTCAACAGGAATAATAAGCAGCTGTAATAAAACTGCACACTGTGACTGACATTAATAAGACATTGTGATCCTGTAGGAAGACTCGGGCTGCAAGATAAATCGCTGCATTCATTTATGCTACTGTTAGGGACCTGAACTTCTGACACTTGGAGCAGGTGTGCCCTGTTATTTTGGGGCCAACTGACAAAATTCTTTTGTTATTTTTGCTCCTGTCTCTGACCCCAAAGGTAGGTGTTCTTTTAATGTCATCATCCTTTGTTCCTGAACTGTTTAGTTTTCTTTTAGGGAACCCATTCCACACAGGCACAAGCTAAGTCATTATTTCTAGAAGGCATAGATTAGTAATCCAGCCTCCCTAGTCCCACATTGAATCTTCCTTTCTGTGCAGTGGTAGGGCATCTCCAACCCGGATGCCTCCTGGCAGTTCGGTTACCTGCCTACTTCCTCTTCCCAACCTGCTTTTCCTGCTTCTGTTCACTTCTTCCTGAGTTCTGAGCTCAGCATCCATATTAGTAACACCCCCCTTTTTCATTATTCACGTGACTTGCCTATGGACCTATCTCTCCAACATTAATATCTTCCACTGAGAAAAACTACATCTTAGACTCAGTGCTGTCCTTCAAATTCAGATTTTTCCCCATTTCCAGCCTTCCTGCGCTGTACTTTTCTTAAATATTACAGCAAAAAAATGTCCTTCAGAGATCATATTGTCAGTCATGTCTTCCTCTGACCCAGGATCTTTCCTGGATCCTGGTACAAAATGAGATATGTTCAAATTCTTCATTCTGTCATTCATATTTTCCAATTCACAGTCCTGGCATCTTCACTTTTTTTTTTCCTGTCTACCACTGTCATATGGACTGGCTTGCTGTTTTGACATATTATCATTCTATTTTTAAAAATCTCTTATTATTTTTAATTCTGTGTCTGCATATGTGCATTTGTGTGTGTGTGAGAGAGAGAGAGATTGAGACTGAGTATGGTTTCATGTGTGTGAGTGGTGGGGCTTTCAGAAGTCAGACTCCGTCACACTAACATCCCCCTTTCTGTCATTCACACAAGCCAGTCACGGATACATCTCTTCAACATTAATATCTTCATTTTTATCTTTCACTGAGAAAAATAGGATCCCTTGAAGGGGGCTTGAGTTACAGGTGGTTGTGAGTCTCCTGATGGGAGTGCTAGGAACAGAACTTGGGTCCTCTGGGAGAGCAGCAAGCCCTCTTAACCGCTGAGCAACCTTGCAAGCCCCATAATGCCATTAAGTATGCTCTTCCACTTTGTGCTCTTTCCTATGTCATTTTCTCTTTTTCTACTAAACTTCAACAGGTTTTACAGAAGTGTAGGAGCATCCGTCCTATTGCATTGCTCAGTTCTCCAAATGTTTGCTTTTCTCCCTACTGTCTTTCTTAACTCTGCAGCGTTCACATCTGCCTTAACTCTGGTGGTTTCAATGGTAAAGACATTATCTGTTGGCTGCTAAACTCAGGTTTCATGTCATGCATCTACAGATGGGAAGACTGAGATGGACGCCCCTGCAAAAAGGATGTTATTTATTATTTATCATATATTGAAGGCCCTCCGTTGGAGGTCACACTAGATCTACAAAGAACTTACACCGTAGAGGAGGAACAAAGGAAGAAATCAGTCAGTGAGGTTGGACTTTGTGCTGAGCAGAACACAAAGTGATGTCAAAGGAAGGTGTTTGTTAAAGACACTGAGTTAGGGAAAGTTTCCTTATTTAAAATGAGGCAGAAACAAATGAGAAAAGAGCAGCCAGCCAGAAGTCTTAGGGATGTTTTCTAAACCGTAGCTAACATACAAGTCTGCGACAGGCGAGACCCTCATATACTAGGAAGACAGTAGAGTTATAGACTAATCAAAGCCTTAAGTCAATTCCATATGGGGTGATGTTAAAGATATTATTAGGTCATACTTGAATGCATAGGATATAAGGAGACTTTGTATGTTAAATTCAATTCTGAGTGTTGGTTCAGTCTATTTGTAGTATTGTAATATCCAGGCTGGATGATTTATTAAAACAGAAATGTATCTCTCATGGCTCTGGTAACTGAGAAACCCAAGATTAAAGAATTAGTGGGTTTGGTACCTAGTGAGGCTTTGGACTCAGTTTCCAAGATGAAACTGCTGAATCCTGCGGAAGGAAGGAATGTTGTCCCTTCTGTCTTAAGCTATTTCCTAAGAGTGTCAACCCCATCTGAGAAGGCAGAACCCTCCTGACTTTCATCACTCCCACAAGCTGCCTTTCTTCATAGCCTGGCGTTAAAGGACTAAGTCTCCAGAGGACCCTTGAAGGTGACACAAGAGCAGGATAGGCGACCACTCAGAGTACAAAGCAATGTAATGTTCAGGGGATGGAGTCACATGACACCAGAGAGGGAACAAGAAGCCATTAATTAGCCTCATATGTTAGCTCCAAGGGCTGTCCGTGCTAAGGTGGGTGAGTCAGGTGGCCTGCAGCTTGATCTCAGGAAAGAGATTTTCTCAGTAGTTTAGGTGACAAGCAACACATGTGGTCCCCTTGGTCCCCTCCTCATTGGTCCTGCACACTCTCACTACTTGATCTAACAAATTCCACTGAAAAGAAAGACAAAAAGAAACAACTGAAAAGACAAAAAACAAAAAAAAACAACAAAGTAATTGAAGACCATTTTCCTTCACCAATGGAATGGGAAAACTTTTGAAAGAAAGACTTCTGAAAAGAGACAAGGAATCCAAAATCCAGGATTGCCATTTGTTTCTTCTAATGCGACAGAGTGACTGTCATAATATAGCAAAGACCTGCGCTCTGGGGACAAGGCCAGCCAATGACCTGGCCCTATGCCTTGGGTCAGCATCCTTTCTGAGGGATGGGCAAAAGAGGGTGTTGGATTCTCCCCAAAGCCACTCTGTTTCTTCCTGCTTCCACTTCACCAATGAGAGATACATCAAGCACACAGCACGGTTTTATTCCGGGTCAGATCTTTAGCTGGGCTCTTTGGATTTTATATTCATATACGTTCCTAGGGTGAGTTTCAGTACTCAGTACTCATTCTCCTGGCTGCTATATCCTTCTGATTGGCTATGTAGAGGACACGGTTGCTTTGTCAATAAATGTTACTCAGCTTTCTCAGATCAAAATAAAAGATTTTAGCCATCATGGCCTTAATATATGAATTGGTAAGTGAATAATAATGTCATTTGCATAATATATGTCTATTTTTCTTCAATCGTTCTACAGTACCTGTGCTAGAAACAAAAACGAGAGTGGGATTGGAGGGTTACCTCAGTGGTCAGGAGTGCTTCCTGCTCTTACAGAGGACCTGAGTTTGGTGTCCCCCACCCATGTCAGGAGGCTCGCAGGTCTAGGGCATCTGATGTCATCTTCTTGTCTCCTTGGGTACTTACACACATGTACGTCTGTGCCCACATATACATGCTTGTGTGCATGCCTGTGTGCACACATGCAAATGATTACAATCTAAATCCCCAAAGATTCAGGGGAGGAAAATTCTATGAGTCTTTCCCATCATGTATCTTGATCCTATTCATGCCCCCCTTCCTATCCTATCTGCCCTCTGCCCCTGCACCTCCCACCCCAAATAAAACAAAATTTAAGGAAAAAAATAACAAAAAGGAAAAAATTAAAAATCTTCTCATGGAAGCTACACTGTGACACAGTAAGCCACGCCATAGACCTTTGTGTTCATAGTTTTTAACCTGCAAGCGTTCACTGCAGTCATTAGTCTGGTTCCAGGCCTCTGGTTCTACTACACTATCAGTGTTGGGCTCTCCGTAAGACTCTTCCCGGATATCCTGTTGTTGTCTTTCCTGTATTGTGGAGATCCTGCCGCTTTGGGTCAGCTTCCTCACGTGTTCCAGCAGATCATAGATGTGGTGGATGTTGGGGCCAGTCAAGTCCTGTGCCTGGGTCTAGGCCTGGGCAGCTGTGGGGTTTGTCTGCCAGATGAGAAATGGAGACGACTCTCTCATGTTTACCACTTTGGGGCTGGCTCATCCACGCCTGCGCTAACAGGGTTGACTCTATTGTGCTGCCTTGGTGAGGTGCAGGGCCTGCTCTCAGGGCACAAATCTTAAGACTGGGTGTTCATTGCTTAAATTCCCCTCTGTAGAGTTGCTGCTAAGAGATCAGCTTCCCGGGAAAGCACCAGTGTGAGCGAAGGAACTTGAGAACGCTCAATTGAAAGGATCCACTCCCTCATAATCGGGTGCAAATCCTTGTCTGTGTGGTCTCACCCATGAGTTATAACTAGGAGACTCTGGTGCAGACAGAGGCCACCAGACAATTCACATGTCAGGCAAGCATGCTATTTGGATGAAAAACTGAAATAGTTTGATAAATGACATCTGCCGTGTGGTAGGGAGTAGAAGGGGACTGTGTAGAGTCTCTGGCTTTCATCTGCAGTTCCTTTGAGGAAACGCTGGGCAGGTGTGTTGGTGTTGTTTTTTAAAAAACTGCAGTTTAGGGTTTTCAAATGGTAGTTGAATGTTTACTTGGCCACAGACTTAAATTCTTTCAGGCCGCTGTGGGATAACACTGACAGTCCAATGGCGTATTAACAGCTATTCCACCCACGATAACTAATTTTCAGCCATCTTTCTTCTCTCTCACTGTCTCTCTCTATTTATCTCCGGCTTTGAGATAGTTTCAAAGATCCTAGGCTGGTCTCAAGTTTATTATACAGCCAATAATGACCTTAATCCCCTCATCCTCCTGCCTCTGTCTTCCAAGTGCTGGGATTGCAGGTGTGTGCCATTACCCCGGGTTTATGCAGTGCCAGGATCAAACACATGCATGCTAGGAAAGCCTTCTGCCAACTGAGTTTTATCCCTAGCCTCGTTTCAGCTGGTTCTCTGCTAGTCCCCACAGTTGTGAGGAAGAAACTCATGTTTTCAGGTCCCCTCCCCAGTTTGGTAGAGCGTCATGGATTTGATGACAGCCATTCCTTCTGTTCATTGCCATGATCTCCATGACTTCCTCCACCTTGTAAGCAGACATCTGCCAAACTCACAGGATATGCTTGACCTAAATAACAAACAGCTGCAAGCAACAAGGAACTGGGAAACATCCACAGAACGCCGAAAAACCTCAATGCTGAAGAGAACATTGGCCAAAGTACCTCCTGCCTGCACCAAGAGAGCTCCAGCGGTCTTCACGACCTCCCTTCCCCAGTGCTAGGATTACAAGTATGTACCACCATGCCCAACTTTCAAAAAGTGGCTTCAGAAGGTCAAACTCAGGTCATCATGATAGACAGCAAGCATGTCCATAAGATCTATTTCCCCAGCTCCCACAGTCTCTGTTTACGTGGACTTCAGACCCCTTATTTCTCTTTCTGTCAATGTTAGGGACTTGTTTCTAGCAGAAGGCCTTTAAACGTGTGGGGAGGGAACCAGCTACACTCTCCCACTGCATACTCTTGGTAGGTATTGGATATTCTTGGATAAATCACTTTCTATGCATACTCTTGGTAGGTATTGGATATTCTTGGATAAATCACTTTCTATAAAGCCATGTTTTAAACAATCAAGATACACCTTCTGGACCATGCTTGTAAGAACTTATTAATCCATCCTGGATGGCTTTTCAACTCCACAATACCCTGGGTCACCTTCTTAATAGCCAGGTGCATCAGTTCTTCCTGGTTTCTGAACCAGACTTAACCATGTGGGGTGAATCGGAAGTTTCAGTTTCACCAGTAGCTTGGGTCTGGGATTCATCTTCCTCCTGTGACCCCTGTTGTTAAGAGAGATGCTCACCAGCTGATTTGAGAGCCGGCTGAAACAAAGTGTTTGTCATATATCCCGTTATATTCTCAGCTCATACATAGAGACCTATTAAAACTATTTTAGTTTTATTTTATGTGTATATGTGTGAGCCTGAGTGTATGTGTGTGTGTGTGTGTGCACAAATGTATACAAAATGTATACAGTAACTGCAGACACAACACAAGGTTATCAGAGTCTGTGGAACGAGAGTTACAAGCAGTTGTGGGCGCTGGGAACAGAATTCAGGTCCTCTCCAAGAGCAGCAAGTGCTCTTCATTGCTGAGCCATCTCCCTAGAGGCATCTTGACAACCACCTGAGCCTCCCAGAACTAGAGTGTTTCCAGCCTATCTCATATCAGGTACAGAAGGGTGGGTGAACTCTGGATTGAGAATCCTCAGACACTGTAGTTTGGGTCCAATGCCAAGCACTATTTCAGTCATTCTGGCTCAGGTCACACATAATCCATTGCTTTACTTTTCCTTATGCCCTCCAGTTGAGATCCCAATACGGCTTTGGAAATGTTCAAAAATGTTTCTGTCAGAGCGACATAATAGGTCATCTTTGGCAAACACATATTTTATGAGCCCAGTATCAGGAACCAACTGATGTAAACTGGTGTCGTTAACAAGTAATTCGAAAGAAAAGAGTAGACACTTAATGTTTGGAAAGTCAGAGTGTCTCTGAGCCAAATGCATTCTCTAAACAATACAAGCTATAAAATCTCCCCTAATAATTTGAATGGTCTTATGTTTAAAACATCCTAATTCTAATTATCTCATATGGCCCTGGAGTTTTATCACCAAAGCTGTGTGCCAAAGTTCATTATTTTAATAAAACAAATTAGGATACTGAATATGCATTTTGTTTCCAGCTTCCTACTGAAATTGGATTTTTGGTGATCATTTAGAGTTATAGAATCAAGGAGGCTAATATGTTGTTCATTGACTTTCAGACAGAGCAGATTCAGGCTCATAGTTGTAATGCTATTGGGTCTGCTTGTTCTATATAGACTCTAGAGGGTCCCCTAGAGCAGGGCGTCTCAGCTTGTGGCCATTTTGACCCCTGGAGGACATTTGCTTCCATGGGCCCTTTATTGTTATGGCTGGGGAAGGGTGTCTGTGCAAACTTGCTGGTGTCTTAACAATGCCCGGGGCAGCCCTCCCCATTCCACAGCAGAGGTTCATCTAGTCCAAGCTACCTGGAGTGATGATGACGTTGAGACCAATTTTCACAGAGAGAAACAGGTTCTTACCGATTCTGTAGGCTTTCTGCTCCTAGCCATCCATCTTCTCTCCCCAGAGTTGATCTTCCATCTTACCAAACATGGATCGTTTTGACTAAATGAGAACTTTGGGGTTTGTAGAAAGAGGCAGAGAGTGAGTCTGGTAGTTAATCTTGACTGTCAGCTTGATGAGATTTGGAGCCCACATGGGATTAACCTCCAGACAGGGCTGTGAGGGATTATCTAAATTAGGTTAATTGGGGTGGGTGGTCCCAGCCTCAGTGGAGGGAGTGCTATTCCTTGGGCTTGGGTTTTGGACTCAACACTGAGGAGGAAGCAAGCTGAGCATTGTTCTGTTTCCTACCTGGATGCCATGTGACCAGCCACCTCCTGCTCCCATTGCTTCACCCCTCTATCTCATTGTAGGCAGAATCCCCTGCAACCAGAGAAACCCATTCCCCTAAGGTCCTTTTGTTGGCTATTTTCTCAGTGACTAGAAAAGGAACAGATAGTGGTATTGCCTTCTTCACGGGGACAGAGATAAAGATTTGATTGGTGGATATGGAGGAGCCCTGGGTGGAGACTCCAGGAAAAAAAGAAAACTGAGAAAGGAATGGAGGTTGCTATGAAGAGGAAGAGTGCCAGGCAACATAGTAGGGGACCAGAGAGGTCATAAAAATAACTAGGGGACATTCTGCTGGGAGTGGGGACTCTAAGCGGCCTAAAAGCAAAAGTCGTATCTGTCTAACAGCCAGTTCAACTTATTTATTTTCCATAATGCAAAGCCCTCACTAGCTGTGAAGCTGCCTAGGGCAGCCTTATGCACGGGCACACTCCTGCTGCCCATCTTGTGAGCAGTTTGCGGCAATGTCAAAGGAAAAGAGATGAAATCTACGGCTGCACCAGTGCGGTAGAAAGAAAGATGGGTCTTCCTGGGACCATCAAGCTTCGGCAGACATAAAGGAAGGACCGAGATAAAAAGCAACAAGGAAGCTGTAAATCCCTGCCAGCTTGCCGCCGTCTTGGGAAGAGCGAGTGAATTACTGTAGAATAGAGAGGAAGGGGCACGAGTAGGCTTAGTGAGCTCGCAGAGGACAAGGTCGCTCCAGCCCCGTCTTGATAAACGTATAATTTCAAAAAACCAGACATCTAAGTTGATTTGGCTTAAGGAAAATAAAGAAAGAGAAATTTAGCAGCCTAAATAAATAAACTGATGGTTTCCCAAAGGTAAAGGACGTGGGAGGACTGGGAAAAAAAACTGTATGTGATAGGGGTGTGTGATGTGAAATCCCCAAAATAATCAATAAAGATATCGCATTGGAAAAAAAATAAAACAAAAGATAAAATGAAGAAGATGACTGTGGAGGAAAAGGAAAAGAATACTCGGCCCGTCTCTGTCTGTGACTTGTGACCAGTTTGTTCTTAGGAAAATTCTTTCCATGCAGCCCAGGGATGACTACTTAGTGAGACGCTGAGGCCCTCGGTGATTGCGACCTGAAAACAAAAAGAGGGGTTCCTTTCCTCCCAGGGTGCAACTTTCATGAGTCGTCACCCATGCCAGCACAGGGTGCCCCTGAGTCATGGTGCTCCTGTAAGTAACCCCAGAAAGCACTTTGCTTCAGCGATCTAGGCTTGGATGGAATCCGCCTCATGGTCTGCTGGGATGAATAGACATTTCTGTATCGATCCCGAGGAGAAGTCACATGTCAAAGGATTCTACTAGAAACAGGAGACTGCTGAGGGTGGAGGCCTGTAGCAGCATACTGTAAGGAGAGTATGGATCAGAACCAAAACAAGGTTGACTTTGGAGGACCTTTCTGCTCGTTTGATAGCTCACCCCTGGTTCTTCCAGTTAGGTCCTCAGACAATCATTGCACTGGGCTGAAATAGCCGGGAATGTATAGCCTCGTTCTTGTTTGCCAAACATGGTTCCTCCAGAGGGTTAACATTGGACAGGGGAGCTCTTTGCAGCTAGGGTGGATATTAAGAACGAAGGGACAGTTCCTATAGTTTGGCGGCAGTTCCATTTATTCTTTTTTAATATTTATTATGTATACAATATTCTGTCTATGTGTATGTCTGCAGGCCAGAAGAGGACACCAGACCTCATTACAGACGGTTGTGAACCACCATGTGGTTGCTGGGAATTGAACTCAGGACCTTTGGAAGAGCAGGCAGTGCTCTTAACCACTGAGCCATCTCTCCAGCCCCGGCAGTTCCATTTTTAATGCGGACTAGGGACATACATGGTTGACTCTGGTTAGTAAGGTTCTGTTGGAGGGGCTGGAAAGGCGGCTCATTAGTTCAGAGCTTCTCAAGAGGGTTCGCGTCCAGTTCCTAGGACCTACATAGCAGCTCACGGTCTCAGAGAATCCAGCCTCCATCGGCACCAGGCACAAATATGCATGCATGCAAAAACATCTGTACACATAAAAATAAATAAAAAACTTAAAAAGGATTCTGTTGGAGAGTTTTATGTGTGTTAATGAGAGGTATTAGTAAGCTGCCCCTCACTCATCTCTAGCCCCTCCCTTTTTTCCCCTGGCTTTAGAATCCAATAGTACAAGCCTCATTATAATATTGAGAAGTGTTCTCATGTCATCTGCTTTCTGGAAGAGATAATGAACAATAATTTCTCTAAACTCTTCTACAACTGTTCGGTAGAATCTTCTAGTGATATCCTCTGTGTCTGGAGATTTCATGGGTTAAAGAGGTCTGAATCACAAACTCAATTTCTGCTCTGACTGAAGACCCTACTCAGAGTGTGCATTTCATCTTGGCTGAATTTTGATAGACCGTGATTTTTGAGCAATTTTGCCATTTCTTCTAATTGCTGACTTTACGAGCAGAGGTTGCTTGTGATTTCCCCTCTGCCTTGCAGGTGTGACGTCCCATCAACTGTTTTGTCCCTGAGATCCACGATCGTGACTGTGCTCTTTTTTATTTCTGTCAGTCTGAAAAGTTTTTATGGAATTTTCCCTGGGATTACTTTGAATCTGTAGATTCCTTTTGGTAGGGCATTGATTTTCACAATGCGAATTCCCCCAATCCGTGAACGTAGGAGACCTGTTCACCTTGTAGAGTCATCCCCAGTTTCTCTCTTCAGAGATTTTAAGTTTTCTTCGCACAGGTCTTTTACTTCCCTTGGTTTATCCCCAGAATGTTTTTTCCTCCGAGGCTATTGTTAATTGGACTGTTTCCATTCTTTCTCAGCATGCTTGCTGTTGGTTTGCAGACAGGCTGCTGGCTTTCGTGACTTGAAGTTGTTTCCCACCCCTATCCTGAAAATATTGATCTTCTCTAGGAGAGATCTGATGGAGTTTTGGGATCACTTATGTGCATATTATATCCCCTCATTTAATGTTTTATTTTGTCATGAAGAATGAACTGTGTGATACTGACATCCTTTCTATTGCCTTTTTCCCCTGTTGTGTGGTCCCTTTTCTAATTTCTTCAAAGATTGATTTTAATTTTCATTTATATGCGTTTGTCTGTGTGAGTGGATGCCACATGTGGATGGGTGCCCTCAGCGGCGAGGGCACCCTGGAGTTCAAAGCAGTTTTGAGCCTCCAGTATGGGCTTGGAAGGCTGAATGCAAGTCCTCTGGAAGTGCAGCAAATGATTTTAACTGCTCTGTCATTTCTCCGCCCCCCTTTCTATTTTTCTTTGAGGTAGATGCTTACATTAGATGTTGTGAACTGAAATTAGGTGAGATTCCAGAGCTGCCCTCACTTGCCCATGAGCACTGACTGCTACACCTCTGCCTCTCAGCACCGTTTCCACTCCGCTGTGAAATGTAATGTTATGTTTTAACTTTTACCCAGCATCCTCTGGGTAAACATTTACAGGCCTCCTATGAGTCATGGATTCTTTAGAAGTGACTGTCTAATTTTTGTGTTTTCAGAGATTTTTCCAGTCTTACCAATCTCTAAGTTTTACCATGTTGTGGTCAGAAAATATGCTCTATATGATATGATACCAACTCTTAAGCCTTTTTAAATAATATGAATATGTCCTTTTTTTTTTGGTCGTTGTTCCCAAAACAATTGAAAGAAGAATTTGTTCTGTTGTTGAATGAAGTAGTCTGTCTGTTAGTCTTGTTCAGATGTTCTATTTTTGTTGATCTTTCTGTATAGAAATTCTAATCAGTAGCCAACAAGGAATACTGGGAAGTATTTCCAATACAAAAAGAATGTAGCTATGAATGTCCCCATAAGTATGTGCCCGCCTCTCTAAGGACTGCTGCTTTCTCGAACAGTACCAGTTACAGCTTTGCTTCAGTCACACTTCCTGCCATGAGTAGCCAAGATGATTGCCTGATAAAGTCTTGTTTTTATTATGTTGTATTGTGGTGTGGTGTAGCGTAGCGTGGTATGCGTATAAATGTGTGCGCATGCGCAAGTAGAGGCCAGAAGTCAAGATGATTTGCATTCTTCTCTTGATCTCTACCTTGTTTTGGAGACAGAATTTCTTACTGAACCTGGTAATCTCAATTTCACTAGACTGGCTGGCCATCAAAGCCCTGGAGTCCTCTGCCTCCGCAGCACTGGGATTACAGGTGTGTACCTTTGTATGCAGCTTTCTTCATGGATGGTGAGCATCTAACTCTCTGGTTCATGCATCTGTGGCAAGCATTTTACCAGCTGAGATACCCCTTTAGCCTCGAGTTCTATTTGTATCGGTTTATGTTAACTGTAGTTTATAGGATTCACACCTGGAGAAGATCATTAATGCTTTTTCCTCCCCAGCTTCCCTACATTGCAGCTCCTGACACTTTGAGAGTTAACTAGAAGTACAGAAGGTTCCAGTATGGTTTAATTTTGAAGATCCATTGTTGAAAATTTTTGTCCAGATGATTTATATATTACTGAAGATTGTATTGGGGTCTATCTGCTCCTTTATCTCTAGTAGTGTTTGTTTTATGGAATCGACTGCATTTTTCTCCACTTATAGTCAATATACAGGGACCTTCTGTTTGTTCTGATTAAAGTTGGGTGTCACCGCTCTAGAGGTGGTGGACCTGGGAACATAGAGTCAATAAATGAGGTGAACTAAAGTGCCATGCAGTAGCCAACTTTATTCAATGCCTCAGACAATTCATATTCCAGGAGTGAAGAAAGTCTCCTGATTACAATCTTCATGCCAACATCCAGTTAGACTAGCACCGTTTGTTGAAGGTGCCTTCTTTTTTCAATTGTTTGACTTTGGCTTCTTTGTTGGAAATCAGGTGTTCATAGGTGTGTAGATTTATGTTGATTTGATGCCATTGACCGATCTGTCTGTTTTTTATGACAATACCATGCTGTTTGTGTTACTATAGCTCTGCAGTATAGCTTGAATCAGGGATAGTGATACCTCCAGAAGTTCTTTTATTGTCCAGGGTTGTTTAGCTGTCCTGGCTTTTTTGTTTTTCTATATAAAGTTTATTATTGTTCTTTTAAGGTCTGTAAGGAATTGTATTGGAATTGTAATGGGGATTGTATTGAATCTGTAGATTGCTTTTGGTAAGATTGCCATTTTTACTATGTCAATATTACTGATCCATGAGCATGGGAGATGTTTCCATCTTCTAATATCTTCTCAAAATTCTTATGTCAAAGACTTGAACTTGTCATACATGTCTTTCACTTGTTTGGTTAGTGTTTCATCAAGATATTTTATATTATTTGAGACTATTGTGAAGGGTATTAATTCCCTGATTTCTTTATCAACCTGTTTATTGTTTGTACATAGGAAGCTACTGATTCTTTTGAGTTCATTTTGTATCCTGTCACTTGACTAACGGTGTTTATCTGCTGCAGGAGTTTCCTGGTGGTGTTTTTGGGGTCTCTTATGTATATTATTATATCATCTATGAATAATGATAATTTGACTTCTTCCTTTCCAGTTTGTATCCCCTTGATCTCCATTTGTTTTCTTATTGCTCTAGCTAGAATTTCAAGTACTATATGGAATAGCTATGGCGAGAGTAGACAACCGTATCTTTTTCCTGATTTTAGTGAAATCACTTTCAATTTCCCTCCATTTAATTTGATGTTGGCAAGCAATTTGCTGTGTGTTGCTTTTATTATGTTTAGGTACATCCCTTGTATCCCTGATCTCCCCAATACTTTTATCATGAAGGGATGTCAGACACTGTTTGGACCACCAGAACCCGCAGGCTGGATAACCCAGAGACCAAGTATAGCACAAACCTAACTGGAGTGGGGGAGAAAGTTAGTGTAATGCTGCCTAGCGATATTCTGCTATACACATAGATTGATACTTAGCCCAATTGTCATCAGAAAGACTACATCCAGAAACTGATGGACACAGATGCAGACCCAGAGCCAAACATTAGGTGGATCTCAGGGAATCCTGCGGAAGAGGGGGAGAAAGGATTGTAGGAGCCAGAGGGGTCAAGGACAACACAAGAAAACTCTAACCTGAGCTCATAGGATTCACAAAGACTGAACCAACAACCAGGGAGCCTGCATGGGACTGACCTAGGCACTCTGCATATAGATTACAGTTGTGTAGCTTGGTCCTCTGTCGGGACTCCTAACAGTGGGAACAGGGGCTGTCTCCAACTGTTTTGCCAGCCTTTTTGATCCTTCTCCTACTGGGTCATCTTGCTCAGCCTTAATACATGGGGAGATGCTTAGTCTTACTGCAAATTGTGATGCCATGGTTTTTTTTTTTTTTTTTGATCCTTATGGGAGACCTGCCCTTTCCTAAACAGAAATGGAGGAGAAGTACATTGGGGAGGGTAGGAACAGTGTGGGTTTGGGGGTGACTGGGAGGAGAGGAGAAAAGTTAATAATAAAAAAAGAATGGTCACTTGAGTACACTTGAGTAAAGTTTTTATGAATTCAATTATATACAATCACAAGGACAAACCATACATGGCAAAACAGGTTTTCCATAAGGGCATATAAAAAAATACCAATAGGTAGTTGTAATGAATATCCTGAGGTTAATTTACTCTCATCAGCTACACCTGGGAGGCATGAACACATTTCAGCAACAAGTCTGTGTATTTTAAGAAGCTTAGTTCATAAGATTCTTGTCTGTTTTCCTTAGAGTGTTCTCATACACTCTTAGAATTGTCCTCACATGATTCTATTCCTGGACTGTGTGCCGATATTGGGGTTGATGTCTTTATTTTCTGGATGTGAAAGTATAGGCACTGATGCTTTCTTAGAGATAAGAATTTTTTTGAATAGCAGATTCTAACTTCTCATTGCCTGGGAAGGTTGATGTCAGTGCTGTGGGTTTCTTGTCAACAGCAAATAGTTGAATCTTATCTTTTACTGCATCCAGGAAGCCTGTGATTTCTAATTGGAAAACTAAGGCCATCTACAGCTACAGCAATAATGTATAAGTAGCAAATGGTTTTTACCTAATATTTATTTTCTGATTTTTGTTTGCTCATCTTTTGTTTTAGTGGAATTTATTTATTTATTTATTGCTTTTTACTGGTGTTTGTGCTTATTTTACTCTTCTTGTGTAGGTTCCTTTAAGTGTGTTCTACAGTATTAGCTTGATGGACATGAATGTTTCTGTTGATGATGATTTTGCAAGGTCTTTATTTTTCCTTGAATTTTGAGGGATAGC
>JAQHUG010000058.1:6073867-6096390 GCA_028555095.1 Dicrostonyx torquatus
TCTCATTAGAATACAAAGAAACATCTAAAAAAATATGATAAGAAAATAAGAACAAACAAATAGAAGAAAACGAGCCAAAGAAAATGCACAAGAAACATATATATGTATAAATGAACTACAGAGGCACGAGAGTACACACTCAAAAATCCCAATAAAAATACAAAACTGAAAGCCATAAAATATATGAAAAGAACTTGTAAGATTAAAGAACCTCCAAAAATGCCAATGAGTTTATTTTATGTTGGTCATCTACAGACTGAACATGGGGCCTGACCTTAAAAAGAGCTTGGATAGCCAGTGAGGCTCTGCAATCAGTTATCAATCACAGGTAGCTTCTGGATTAGGAATTGGGGCTTGTGTCTAGTTCCTATCTCAGTGCTGGAACTGCATCTTGCTTAGCCTGGTGCAAGACCCTTTGCATGCTCAACAGTCTGTGATTTATATGTGCATTGACTGGTCCTGTTTTGTTTAGAAGGCCCCTTTTCCTTAGTGTCCTTGTACCTCTGGCTCTTGCAAGTTTTCTGTCTCCTCTTCCCTAGGCCTTGAAGGGGAAAGATGTTTTGAATCCTTTGGTTGGGGGAACTGTTTTGTTTTGTTTGAGTCACAAAATCTGTAAACAGAACTAATTTTGCTTCTTTTCTTCTATGTGTATGGAGTTACTGCCTTCTCTTAACTAATTTATCTGATCAAAGAGGTTCCACTCTAGAGTTTGGATGAGGTGATGACACACAATCCCATGTGACACGTTACAGTTTCATTCATGATTGCATAGTTTCTTTAAGAGCGGGGCAGGGGAGGGGACAACACATGACTTATAACTAGTTAATGTGATAAAGGTAAAAATGAATAACCATTTTGTTATATAGATGGCACTTAGTCACAAGTGATGGTCCATGGAAAACAATGGGTGCAGAGTAGATGCCTAGGGCTGTGGTATCTATAATATCCATGGAATAAGGAGATAGACTCCCCTTCTCCGTGTCAGGGTCTAGCAAGTCACACTACAAAGGGAGATGATGCCATATGACTATTTCTTGTGCCACAGATAATCAATCTCTTACAGGACCTTAGACCAGCATACTTGGAAGCAATTTGATTTCAAGTTATATAACTTGGCTTTAAAGAGCATTCTGTGGGGCTGGAGAAACAGTTCAGCATAAAAACGCTTACTGCTCTTGCAGAAGACATGAGTTCAGTTTCTAGCACCTACATGATGGTTCATAACAGCCCATAAATCCAGCTCCAGAAGACATGACACCTTTGGCATCTATGGACACCTACATGTGTGGTCATATTTTGTTTGTGACCTAACAAATAATGTCTACCTGAAGATCAGAGTAGAGTGAGGAGCTAAGCCACTAGTTAGCCATAGAAGCCAGGCAGTGGTGGTGCACACCTTTAATCCTAGCACCCCGCCCCCCAGGCAGAGGCAGAGGCAGATGGATCTCTGTGAGTTCAAGGTCACCTTGGGCTACACTAGATTGGCAGTCTCAAAGAGAATCAGAACCAGGCAGTACTGGCTCACACCTTTGATTCCTGTTCTTGAAAGTCACATACCTTTAATCCCAGTGCTAAGGAGGTGGAGACAGAAAGGGATGTGGCTGGGTGGAGAGAGGAATGTTGGCTGGAGGAGACAGGAGGTCAAGGGATTCAGTCTAAGGACTTGTAGAGACAGGATACCCCATTCAGGCTGAGGATTTCATAGAGGTGAGGACTAGTGGCTGGATGCGCTGCTTCTCTGATATTTCAGCTTTCACTGAATATCACTAATATGTCAATATCACTGATATTACTAATATCTGACTCCAAGTTTTTATTATTAAGATCAACTAGAAATGGTACTACATCTGGCATCCAACCTTAGGGCACAAATTCATGAAAACGCTATTTCCCTGTGGCTTTGTAGCCACTGGTATAGGCTAGAGACACTGCCCCTCCAGCTACATTTTCCTTTCTTCTTTCATGGTGGATTGTGGGCTTTTCTTGAACCCCCTTCTCTCGCTGCTGCCAAAGCTGCCTTGAAACCCGCTCTGGCTTCTACTGTTCTACACAGCACCAGTCAGCCTCACACCTCCATTGTAACTATAGACAGATATGGAGAGAAAATTGGGAATTCTGAAAGGGAGGACTTAGTTAAAAAAGAGGGTATTTTGCCCTACATTAAAAAAGGGAAACACTATTACAAAGAAGAGAGTTAGGTCTCTGTATCATTACACAGTACATGGTGCTCATAACTGTCCCCTAACACACTATCACATAATAGAAATAAAATCTTTTAAAAAATGGTCTACTACTTACAATGAGAAACAGGATTGCTAAGCCCCCTCAGTGGGTTAAAATGCTTTCTGAGCAAGCCCAAAGCCCCGAGTTTGTTCTCCAGAATCCACATAAGGGTGGGTGAGGAGAAACAAGTTCACAGGGTCATCTGCTAATGAAGTGGGATTCCCCTCTCTATGTTATGAATATGTTTTATTGCCATTGGTTAATAAAGAAGCTGCTTTGGCCAATGGCTTACCAGAGTAAAGCCAGGCAGGAAATCTGAACAGATATATAGAGAGAAAGTAGACGGAGTCAGGGGAGATATAGTTGCCGAAGGGAGAAGATGCTAGAAACTTACTGGTAGGCCACAGTCTTGTAGTGACTTGGAAATGGGTTAATTTAAGATGTGAGAGCTACCTAGGAATATGCCTGAGTCATTGAGCATACAGTATTGCTCGAATTAATATAGTTTTGTGTGATTATTTGGGTTTGGGCGGCCAGGAAGCAAACAAGCAGTCTCTCTCTCTCTCTTTTTCCGAGACAGTGTTTCTCTATAGCTTTGGAGCCTGTCCTGGAACTTGCTCTGTAGACCAGGCTGGCCTCGAACTCACAAAGATCCACCTGTCTCTGCCTCCTGAGTGCTGGAATTAAAGGCGTGTGCCACCACCACCCGGCGTCAAGCAGTCTCCTTTTACACACTAACCTCCACACATGTGCAGAGGCATGCATGCACACGTGAGTACACACCACACAATCAACAATGATGATGCAAATAAAAGGAAAAGTAGAAAGAACATTTTGAGGTAAGCTCAGCATATGTCAACTTGATGCTATTTTCTTCACTGTTGTTAATTTTTCATCATATGTTAATGAGAATGAGGTTATAAGATATAGAGGGAGGAAGGAATAAAGGAAGAGACTAAAAATGAAGAGAGAGGGAGAAATAGAGAGGAATGCAGCAAGGTTAGTGTGTGTGTGTGTGTGTGTGTGTGTGTGTGTGTGTGGTGTAGTTCTCTGTCTTCTGAAGCCCCACTGTATTGTGTGAGTCTCCAAGGCTTGTTTACCCTGTTGGGCAGAACAAGCCCTCACTTGTTAGATTTGTTACCAGTCCTGTGACATTCCATGGCTCTGTTGGAAGGCATAACTATAACTCAGTAAGTTTAGAACTTGTGGCATTTGCCAAGTGCTTTATTTTTATTCTTTTATGAATTGCTTAACGTTCATAATCTTGCTTTAAAGTTCAGTAATGTTGGCTTTAGAGCCTCTCTGTTACCTTCCTTCTCCATTATTAAAAAAACCAAAAGTTTTTTAGAAGTTTTGAGATACTTGTTGGACTGCCTTCATTTGATCTTCTTAAATGAGAGGACTCTGGAAACTCTGGAATGTTCTTTGGTGTTCTTACATAAACATTTTGTTACTGTGGTAGATAAGGGCTTCTACCTCATTGCCATCCCAATTCCCTGCTGTTTTTCTGTTCGGTCATGTAAGGACACATGCCTGCATCCTCCTAAGAACACAATTAGCAGAATTGTCATAATGTTCTAATTGGACATTTCTCATGGTAGTTCCTTAATGTAAAATCAATGTGAGAGGCAGAGCAAGGCAGGGTATGTGGGCCACATAAATCAGGTTGAAAACTAGTGTTTATTCATGCAGTCATTCAATCAATCAAAGGCTTTCTGTCGGCCATGCACTGTTCAAGGTCTTGAGGGGATGCAAAAGGCAAATTCCCTGTCCTTGTTTTCATATTTCAGGGCAAAAACATCAAACCTGTACCTGGAGAGACTATTAGAAAAGCGGGCGACTCATTGCACACTCTGTCATCCCAGAGTTTTAATCAGGAGGACTTTTAGCTGTTCTGACCTGTGTGGATCTGCCGCCTGCTGTAACTTAGGTGCTTTGAGTCCTTGGACAGTCATTGTCTGTTCCTACAGCCAAAATTATCTGCTGAATTCTAAGTGTTCTAGTTCAAGACCTATTGTGAGATGAGGACTTTTTTATTATCATAATAAAGAACATTGTCTAAATATAGCATTTCATGCTATTTAAAGAGTATTAGAGGAGTTTGTGGAACGGCCTACCACAAGCACGATAATTTATAAATCAGGTCTCCAGAGGCAAAAGGAAATGGACACGCTGGTAGTAATGCAGACCGCTTGTGTAGTTGGCAGGGTGAGGGGAGAGACAGGATGGAGATTCCTGACTTACCAAAGTGGAGAAGTTTGAATAAATATCCTGGCCTTCCCTTGAGATCTCATGACCACAGGAAGGCTGCCATTAAGAGACTCTCAGAATGCAATTCGGACAGATGGTTAGGGGTTAGTAGAGACCATTCTCAGATCCCCTGTGAGCCTAACAGCACCGCACACAGAAAACACTGTAGGGCCATTAAACAGGGATGCTTCCCATCTAATCAGAATGGCAGGTGTTAATTAACTCAGTTGTCAAATGAGATGAAATTACAGAGATTGTTGGAGAGAAGGGGGCCAACCAAATACACACAAATATTCTCCAGTGCTCAGCAAGTAAACACACTCTTTGGGATGCTCTGTGAGAACATGCTCACCAGTTCATGCTCAGCCTTTATACACAGAGGGTACTGAGTACCTGGGAATAAAGTTCATGTCATTGGGGTCCCCAGTTTAGAGATTTCTCAGACCCCATTTACAGCAAACAGAAGGCACAGGGTGTGTAGTGGTGATTGCACCTGGGATGTATGTGCCTGTGCGTCGAAGACAGATTACTTAGAATATAAAATATCACCGTGCTCAAGAGGCAAATCTAGACCTCCATTTGCCGTCCTAGTCTAGGAAGATGGGTCCAGGGTTTTTATTTTAGTGATTAAGATAGTTTTAGTTTTGATTGTACTGGTCATGGTTCATTTTCACTGTCAACCTGACTGGATTTGAGTCACTTAAGAGACACTCTTCTGGCGTGTCTGTGCAGGTGTTTCCAGAGAGGTTTTATTGAGTGGGGACAGCCCATCCTGGAAGTAGGTGGCCTCATCCCATGGGCTAGAATTTTGGAAAAGAAAAATAAGACAGACAGTTGTGCACCAGTCTTCATCCTTCCCCGTTTCCTGCTCCACCCAAGCTTTTGACAGATTGCTCGCTCTCCATTCTTGAAAGCTTCTCCTGCTGCCACGCGTTCCTATCCATACTAGACTCCAACTTCTTACAGAGAAGCCAAAATAAATGGTTTCTGCCTTAACTTGCTTCTTGTCAAGTATTTTATTACAGGAATGGGAGCAGTAACTCACATTCTGTGGAGGATAGCAATGCTCTTATTTCAAAGGTTTAACCCCAGATTATTGCTTGTGTTAAGTAAGCAGGCGTGGAAGATGTTTGGTGGGAATCTTTCCAATTTTCTAAATATAGTTCATGTGCAAAAGAAGATTGACCGGGACAGCAAAGCCATGTTTCTGTGCTGTCTTGTACTTCAGTAGTTGATGTAGGAAGATGCTGCTGACCTCCATTCCAAACAGAAGGTTCACTCCTCTGGCAAATTTTCCCACTGCCATGCCTTAGCTGAGTAAAGTCGGAAATTAGAAAACTTCCATTTATGCCAACTCATGACGAATAATGAGGATCTACTGCTACGTAAAAGATCAAAACTCATACAAGTGGAGCAGTAACCATAAAAATTAATAAATTAAACTTGTTCTAAATAGCACTTACAATCTCAGAAATTTTTAAAAATGAATTGTCAATATTTTAATCATTTCGTAATCTTCAGTAACTTTGAATATTTTAACTAGTTGTTAGCGTAGTGATGACTTTGGAATGGTGGAATTGACATGAACCATCATGCATTTAATTTGATATGTATTTATCAAAATGAGACTTGTTTTGTTTCGTTTTGATTTTGCCAAACTGAAGACTCTATCTCCCAGCCTCAAGTCTCTGGAAAGTCTGCTGCAGTAGGTTGGAGCTACTGTCTTGCTCTTTCAGCCTTAGCACCGTTGACATTCTGATTGATGTAATTTCTTGCTGAGTGTCTGTGAGTCAGTTTTATGCATTGTAAGATGTTTAGCATCTTAGGTATGTCTTTCTCAGTGGTCCTCTAGAGAAGCACCTGGAAAAAGTATTTGTAAATTGTGGTGTACAGTAGAATTAGTACTGTCATGAAGCTACTTTTCTCAAGAAAGGCAAAAGATATTTTCTGTGGTCCAGATTGGCCTATCTGTGCAGTGACGAGAGACTCATGTTGTACTGTGAATCCTGTACCACACAGTATTTCGTCTTGGAAGGGGAACAAACATTTGAATGTGACCATTCCAAAAAGTGCAGAAACTCATATAGTTTGGGGGAGTGGATCGAATGGACTTAGAAGGCCATCAGAAGCTTGGAAACTTTCAAAATGTTATTCCCATTCTGATTTTAATCTTCATAAAGATGTTTTGGCATATTTGTGGATCCCCTCAAGTTGTCCCAGCCTTTGTGTTTGATTGTCTCCCATAGGCTCGTAGATCCCCTCTGGGATCTTTCATCCCAGTTTGAGCATCAACTACTAACTGGTTTGTAACACAGATTCCTAGAATCCATCACAGACCCTTTGGGGTGGAGCCCAGCAAGCTATGATTTAACAAACCTTCCAGGTGATTCTAATGATCTGAGCGTCATTGATTAGCAAAGACTTTGAGTACATTTCCCTTTTGCCAGCAGAGTCTTGTTGGTAGTTCAGACTAGCTTAGAAATGGCTAGTAGCCTCAAACTCACAACATTCCTGTCCTCAGCCTCCTAAATGCTGAGATTATAAACATGTATGGAGTATTTCTGGAAGCAGAAGTAATTCTTAATCATTCCTATTATCTCCTACATGGTGCCACATGCATAGAAAGTGCTAGCTAGAAATCCACTGTCAGAGTCCTACAGTAGTGTTGAAAACTGTGGAATGATCAGTAGATCTCAGCTCAAGATTTCTATTTGTTGCTCAGGATTTGGTGCTCTTCGGCAGCTGTGGTCTGCACATGTCAAGATTAGACTGGTTAAATATCTCCTTCCCGTTATAGACTTCTTGTTTTGAAAATTCCTATTTAGTGTTTGAAAAGCATTCAACATGATTGAATTTGAAAGTTTAGTCTTTATCTTCTCTGTCCTACTGGGAACAAATGTCCCAATGTCTTTACAACCACCCTGAGCTATGGCTGCCCTCTCCCTAACAGAACCTTTGTTTCTCTCAAGACAGCTCCTACCCTGCATCCACCTCCTGGAGCCATTCTCCTGACTCAGCAATACCATCCCTCTGTCTTTCTGCCCTTAGATTAACATGGAAAATAGCCATGAAACTCATTCTAAGGTCTATCAGCCTTTCAAAGCCATGTCCACTCAAAGTCCTGTACCATACGCAGGCTCCTGAAGCTGGTATTGTTAAGTGTTAGCACACCTCAAACCCTGATGTCCTTCTGATAGCTTCTGTGTCCTCATGCCTTCTTATCCTTTTCTGCTTTGAAAGTTCTGAGCCTCCCCCAGTCTTTGATCAAGGAGCAAATGCCCCGTTACGGCTTGACATATCATACGGACAGACAGCAAGTTATACAAGGGGTTTAGAATTGTACTTGAGAGGGATTTAAGTATTCTCAAACTGTCTGTGGTATTATCTCACTTCTAAGCTACCCAGCTGGGGTTGAGTCTGGGCCATCATCTGGCACGGAACATGTAGCTGAGTTACTTTTGTCGTTGTTGTGAGCACATACCTGACAGGAAGTAACTGAAAAGAGGAAGCCTTTCTGTTGGCTTCCAGTTTGATGAGACACAGTCAATCTTAGTGGGAAAAGCATGGTGGCAGGAGTGTGAGGTGGCTTATCACACTGGTCCAGGGAGCAGACAGGAAGTAGAGCCTGCCCTCTGTGACCTACTTCTAGCAAGATTATACCTCCTAAAGCTTTCAAAACATTTCTAAAGAGTGTCACCAGATGGTAACCAAGTGCTTAAACACCTGGGCATATGGAGGATATTCACAGTCAAACCACTAGAGTATGCTCCTCCAAATCTGTTTTCTGTAGCTACTCTGGTACAGCATTTTCTTAGATTTTGAAACATAATTGCTTTTTTCCTATGCAAAATAGACATAGGCATCATAAAATGTTAAAAATGTCGAGTATTTTTTAAAATTTGAAATGCCTCTATGACTTCAACTCTAATTTTTGATACCTATTGTTTATTCATTAAAAATATTATCTATGCCTTTTTCTCCTTAGTGAGTTTTTTTGGTTTTTACTAAATACCCTTCAACATTCAATAAAATGATTGTACAATATTTTTCCTTACACTAAAATGTAATGCATTTTGTTAATGCCTTCTCAAGTATTAAACCTCTGTTCCTTCTTTGAGATAAACTCTAGCTGATCATAATGAAAAAAATATTTATTAAAACATTGTTTCTGTTTTACTACTGTTTCTGCTCAGGGATTTGTATTTTGACCCTACAGAAATTCTATTCCATTTTAATCTGTTCTCCCCTTTTCTCTATATATGTATGTATATACATTGTGTATATCATCCATAGTCATGATTAGAGTCACAAATGGGACAGAAGCATATAAAGTAAAACTTAAACCTCCCCCACTTAAAATATGATCTAACTGAATACTCTCAATAACATGAAAAACATTATTTTTAATGAATCTTTCAAAAATGTGTGGGCATATGAAAGTTTACTGTGATGTGTAACCCATTAAATACAGTGAGGTCATTCATTTTATGTTTATTGGGCCTTTTGAGTGAGTTCATTTTGGAATACCTAATTATAAAATGCTAGCTCTCCAGAAGTTCCCCTGGAAGAATAAGAAGAGTAAATGGACGAATCTGAGGAGCAGACTGTTGTGATGTGAAGGAAGTGTTCCCCAGAATCTCCTGAGTGTGAACCAAAGGGTGTACAGTATTGCCTCGTGTGAGTAGCTTCCTTGTTTTACTCTCTCACTGATGACCATTGACAGCCCAGATTTATTTATTTATTTAGGTTTTTCGAGACAGGGTTTCTCTGTAGCTTTGGAGCTTGTCCTGGAACTAGCTTTTGTAGCCCAGGCTGGTCTCAAACTCACAAAGATCCGTCTGCCTCTGCCTCCCGAGTGCTGGGATTAAAGGCGTGCGCCACCACCCCCGGGCCTGGATTTATTTTTTAAGTAGCATTTTTTCCTTTTGCAAGACACGATTTCTCTGTACCTTTGGAGCCTGACCTGGAACTAGCTCTGTAGACCAGGCTGGCCTTGAACTCCTAGAGATCTGCTGACATCTGCCACCTGAATGCTGGGATTAAAGGCTTGCACCACCACCGCCTGGCTTAAATAGCATTCTTATTCTTTGAAGTTCTGTATATTTATACAATGTATATTTATCAAATCTATCCACTTCTGCCTCCTTCCACCTCCCCCAAGTTACCCCAAACTCCATCTCCCTCCCAGCTTCATGACCTCCTTTCTTTTACATTTTGTTATTAATAATAAGCCCCTGTGTCCAGTTAGTGACAACTAGATGCCTAGGTGTAGATGTCCATCAAATGGGACACTAGCAACCTACCAATGGTGGCCATACCCCCAAGGAAGAGCGACTCTTCCCCCTTCAGCGGCAACTGAGTGCCATCAATCTTCCAGACTCATGTTAGAATTTTGACTGGCTTGTGGCATGCAGGTCTTGTCCAGGCAACTACAGCTTCTGTGGAAGGATATATGCAAAAAGACGATGTCATGTCCAGATTTTACAGCTCTCCTCCCATTTGCCGGCTTTGTAAAATCCTCCTGCTCCTTCTTCTCTGAAGTTCTCTGATGTGGGATTCCCTTCTGTATGCTGCGAATATATTTTATTTTCATTGTTAATAAGGAAGCTGCTTTGGCCCATGGCAGGGCACAATGTCACCAGGCTGGAAGAGATATAGCAAAGGAGTAGGCAGAGTCAGAGAGACGCCATGTAGCTGCAGAAGGAGTAGCAGGCTGGTACAGGTGACCCACATCCTAGTGACAATATGAAGATGAATAGAAATGGGTTAATTTAAGATGTAAGAGTTAGTTCATTAGGAGCCTAGACTATTGGCCAAGTAGTGTTGTAATTAATGTAGTTTCTGTGTGATTATTTTGGGTCTGGGTGGCTGGGAAACAAACAGGCAGCCTCCGACTCCAGTTCCCTGAGCCTTGAATGATGGGACATTGATGTCAACGACCTGTCTACAGCTGAGTATTCATGGTCATTTGTACTCTGCACTCCGATGAATTATTAATGTCATTTGTATCATATCTTCTTGCATGGCATCTCTGTGTATCTCAGAAACAAAATTACTTGGGTGGTAAGCGCCAACTCCCAATGGTGTGCTGGGTGCCCGGCCATGGTTCTTCAAAGAATTTAGACATATTTTCAAAAAAACAGTGATTTGTCCTTGACATGCAAAGAAAGCCCAGGTTTTGCAGTTCTGAGCAATAGCATCAGTGGAGGTGGAGCCCTCATTTGCAGCCTCTGTTCAGCTCCTTGGCTAACCCAGAGAATCCGCTGTTAATATCCTCTTGGCTCCTCTCCCTGCAAGCTCCCTATTTCTTTTCTCCAGGATGATAATGAAAAAGCCAGAGAGCCCTTATTTCTCCTCTTATGAAAGAACTTTGCCTCCGAGAACTTTTAATTCCAAAATTTTCCCTTCATAGCCTCAAACAAATTTTAACCTCTTTTGCTTTCAGGAGGAAAGGTATTTCCAGAAAACATTAAGTTAGCAAAAAATTCACATTCATTCCCCCTTGTAGTGGTGCATTTAATAAAATCCAAGGGAGAAGCCACAAATGGCGCTGGGTTGGAGCTTCCCTTCCTGTCCCCCAGGGGACAGCGAGACCTGCTCACCCTGCCTGTTTTCCTGCCTGTTAACAATTAGGATATTTCTGCTCTAGCTCATTTCACCCCACTGTGTCCTTCCTGCTCTGTTGACACTGTTTTCATCTCCTTTATCCTCGCCCTTCCCTGCAGCTTTCTTTTATGCGTGAGGCACACCAGCCTCTTCTCTCCCTGCTGGATTTTTACCCAGGTCGTACATCCAGCCATCTACCGTGGACAGGGGAGGTACAGTCAGGGCTTTTCTCAGCGAGGGCAGCTTCCATTTGATTTCAACCTTATACTTCTGATTTTCTTTCCCCCATTGCTGTCCCATGGCGCTGCATTTTAGCTGTTCTATTTTATGTGTCTCTGTCAGCTTGGTCAGGCTTCTGAGGCTCCCCAAGAAGCACAATTATGGCTGCCCCAATCAGCACCTTCAAGGCTCCTGCATAGAGAGGGGCTGCATTGGGCTCTGAATGAGGCAGCTCTGCTTTGAACCACAGCTTTTGGGCTAGTTTTGTTTTTCCCCCATAGGACTGACTCAAACGGAGCCTCAGTTTCCTCACCAGTACAACAGGAATAATTATAGCACTAGATGGCAATGTCTGAGGCCTGCTGGGGAGTGTCTCATGAGCACAGTGTGTGTCAGGTACGGAATGGTACCCAACGCTCAGAGTTCAGGAAGTTCCCGGATGACTGATGCTGTTTTTGGTGATGCTGTTGATGGCAAGATGTGTTTTCATTCCATTCCAAGTCTGTGTGATGATGTTTTTTAGGGGTTCAGTCTCACTCCCGTAGGGACCCAGGCAAGAAGCGTGCCCCTGACTTTGTTTCTTTACCTCTTGCTATGAGAAGATATCCCAATAATAGCAATTTAAAGTAGAAAGGGTAGGGCTGGAGAGATGGCTCAGCGGTTAAGAGCACTGACTGTTCTTCCATAGGACCCAGGTTCAATTCCCAGCACCCACATGGCAGTTCACAACTGTTTGAAGATCCAGTTGCAGGGGATCTGACACCCTCACACCGATGCACATAAAATAAAGTTAAATAAACCATAAAATATTTTAAAAAATAAAGTAGAAAGGGTTTATACTGTTCCATAGCTTGAGAGTACAGTCTGTCATAGCAGGGACTACTTCAAGCCTGAAGTAACTGGCTGTTCACATCGGCCACACCCATTCTCAGGAAGCAGGACATGAAAGGGAAGTGGGGTCTGGCTATAAAATCCTCAAAGCCCTACCTCGGTGACTCACTTCTTCCAGCAAGGCTCCACTTCTGAAAGCTCCCACAACCTCCAAGCAGCACCACCTGCTGGTGATCAAGCATTCAAATATGTGCACCTATGGGGGACATTTTATATTCAAGCAAAACATGGTGCTTCCCAAGTACACAGAAGAAGGGACCAAAACAATGACCCTAGGCAAGAACCTGACCCTTACTTTTTCCGGGTATCTGGGCAATGTTCCAAATGAGTTCCTTAATTGGAAATGACAAAATGGAATAAGGATAATTCACCATTGATCTGCCTATTGTGGCATGTCTCTAAGTTCTCACATTCTTCGCAGGCCCTGTCCCATGAATGTGAAATGCCTAATGCTGAGAAGCAGCATTTTATTGTTATAATTGTCCCTCCTTCCCATGTGGTCATTGGCCTCTTGATCTGCTCATTCATCAGACATCAGCCGGGCACATCCTAGGAGCCATGCTGGGCACTACTTGTCTTAGCTAATTCTAGCATTTACCTTCCCAAACATGCAAATGGTATTTTGGTCCCATCTGACAATTGCTATAATGGAGGAATTACTGGGTACTTTGGAAAGACATAAAAAGGACACAGATTTGAAGAAAGTTCCCATGGGAAGAGAAGACAAATTTAGAAAGCAAAGATTTTTCATATTTACTTATTAACAAATATTTATCAGCTAGAAATTTCCAACTCAAGTATTTTGTGGCCCATATAGACAATTTTAAATCACATCATCTTGTTTACTTTAATAAATATTAAAATATTATTTCAAACATAATAAATCTAAAATTAGGTATTTCATATTTTGCTAACACTCAGTATTCTAAGGCAAGTGTGTATTTTGTATTTTCAGCATTTCTTGGTCTAGAGTTTTTATATTCTTAGTGTTCAGAAGCCACCTGTGGGTGGTGCCTTCCACAAGGGGAGGTCCTAGGCACAGTACTAGGCCCTAAGGATATACCAGTGTGTGCAATACACATGTTCCCTGTTCTAATGGAGCAATGCTATCCACTTGTGTGTGACAGTGATCTAAGGAGGAAGGGAGAGATAGGATCAGGAAGACTGTACTGGTCAGAGAATCAACACATGCTGAATCCAAAGGTGAAAAACCAAAAACCATGATGGATGGAATAAACTATTATCTATTTAACAAAGGATGAAGGGCAAAACAGCTGCTGTAGAAGCGACTGGAAGGCAGACAAGAGTGGCCCCGTATGGATGCAGACATGACCTTGAAACAATGGTGAGCAGCAGAGGGATTAACCAGAGGAGCAACCAAATCATGTGTGGGTTTATGAAAGATGATGTCTCATTGCCTTAGAGGATCAGGGAGAGGTGACACTCTGTTAGAGGTGTCTATATCTGTACTGTAGGGGAGCAGCTCTCAAAATGTGGGTCGCGAGTCATCCCTTTGGAGTCACATATGAGATATCCTGCATATAAGATATGTATATATTATGATTCATAACAGTTGCAAAAATTACAGTTATGAAGTAGCAATGAAATAATTTTATGTTTGGGGGTCACCACATGAAGAACGGTATCAAAGGGTCACAGCATTAGGAGGATTGAGAATGTCTGCTCCAGGCTATGTCTTTCTTCTGTGTCTCTTTTAAAATCTAGTCTAAATTATCTTTAATAAACCCCACCACTGCTTCCTAAAAAGATGTTTGAGGTGAGAGAGGTGGCTGAGCAGTGAAAAGCAACTACTGCTCTTCCAAAAGACCCATGTTGGATTCCCAGCACCCACTTTGGGTGGTTCACAATCTCTTTCAACTTCAGCTCCAGGGTCTCTGGCCCGTTCGTTTTGTGGTCTCCATAATCACCTGTGTGTGTGTGCACATGCCACACCCACTCATCTAGACACATAATTTAAATAGTTGAATCAAAAAAAAAATCATTTGAAGTGGATGAGGATCAAAAGCACAGAGCATTTAGGCGGCCATCACTGGAAACTTGCAAGAAATTGGACTGGCTTGGACTGGGGTTGAAGGGAAATGAGGGACACAGGAGTCTCAGGGTGTGTGGGTTGAGGAAGAGGCATCATGATGCCCAGCAATGCTACTGCGAAACTGTGGAGGAGAGTGGTGAAGCAACCACCGAGGCAGGAAGTGCCGGAAGGGCTCGGAAAGAGGATGCTGGGAGATCACTACTGTAAGACAAGCCAGGGTGACGAGGGACAGGGAACCCAGTTGGGGAGATCCTGACTCTGAATGCTGATACCCAACAGAATGCTTGTTTAGGAGAATCAAATAAAGAGCCCTTGAACAAAGCTGTAGGCAGGATGAGGGGAATTCAACAGTAGATGTTATCCACCATGCACAAGTCTCACATCAAAGAGAGGTGATACTTCCCAGAACTCTAGATCACACCAGGAGACATCACTCCATCTGAAACACGGCCTCCAGTGGAGTGCAGGGGGCTTGTGTCTACACAGCCTGGCTAAGAGGAGTCTAAGGAATAGAGGACTTGGTTTCCTTTCTCAACTCTCTGTGCTCCTGCCAGTGGTGGTAAATATGATCTACAGCTCCGGAGGCCAGGATGTTTAGTTGTCTCCTGGGGCCAAGGGTGGAGACAAAGGCTTGGAAATGTGGTTCAGCTGGTAGAGTCCCTGTCCTGGTTTTCATCCCAGTGTCACATAAACCGGAGGGGGTATGCCTGTCATTCTAGCACTTGGAGGGAGAGGCAGGAGGACCAGGAGGTGAAGGTCACCCTTGATTACATGGTGAATTCAAAACCAGCCAAAAGTCAAAAACCAAGGCATCTGCTAGGGGAATAGGTGGAAATTAAGTGGAATTCTCCAAGCTGGAGATCCTGTGTGGGTTTCGCATCCAAAGGGAACATTGACTACAGGAGTCAGTAAGAGTCTGAAAGGGGAAGCCCTAATGCATGGCAGGACAGATGCATCCAAAAAGAGAGCCCGGAGGCCAATGCACATCTACAGCAGAATCCTGCATGGGAAACATTGTCCTCCTTTGCCCCTTGGCGGGCTGACTGGGGCGTCACAGCCCACTTCGGTCTGCTCATTTTCTAAAAGGTTCTTTTGTGTCATGAATCAAGCTGCTAGCGGGTCATTGTCTTTGCAAAGCTGGCAAGGCAGTGCTTCTTTCTGCTGGGTCCTTCAGGCTTCCTGTCCTTATTATATCCTTAAGTGCCTAAGCACAGCTCCTGGGACCAGCTCGCTTCCTGCTAATGATGCAAGCTTGCTGAATCTGTGTTTCTTATTTTCTCTCTTTTCCTTTCTGTTCTTTTTAATATTCCCTAGTCTCATTTCCCATTTCACACTGGCAGATAAGCCAGTGAGGTAGGACACAGAAGTTCAGTGCTACAATTCCTTAAGAAGGTGGAGCTGGAAGACACAGGTTTTGATGGCCTGAAACATGATAAAAAGTATCTATGTGTGAATATGTGTGTGTGTGTGGCATATGTATATGTTTGTGTATGTTTGTGCACATGTGTGGAGAGAAGTACATGTGCATACACATACATGTGGCAAGCAGAGGTCTGTGCTGGGTATCTTGCTCAGTCACTCTCTGTGTTCTCTTTAGAGACAGCTCTGTAGCTGAACCTGGAGTTCACCCACTCAGCTTCACTGAACAGGCAATGAGTTTGCAGGGATCCACGAGTCTCTCCTCCAGCCCTGGTGCTGGGCTTACAGATTCCCCACTATAGCATCTGGCTTTCACCTGGGTCTTGGGGGAGCTACACTGAGTTCCTTATGGGAAGAGAAGGTTTAGGCCTGGCGAGAGTTCAAACGGAGACTGTCCCCAGCATCTGCTTTCATGCACTGTCTCTGGACTGTTACACAAGCATTTAGAAAGTGCCCCACCGTGAGATCAATACCATCTGAAGGACTATTGAAGAGCCTTGAGGTGAATTCTGATGTGGGTGCTCTTGACCTTGGTTGGGGAAATTGAAGCTAGCTTAGCTGAGTTCCCCGCTTAAGTGCTGGAGGAAAGTTCAATGGAGAAGTTATCTTGTGTCTCTGGGTAAAGATTTATAAACAATCAATAGTCCTCTCATTTGTTGTTTCTCCAAAATTAGAGTGCCACACGATGTTGCTGGGACTATCCAATATGCCATTTAAGCATGAAAATCTATCAAGTGACTGAAGCCCATGACAGAGCAGCCAATTAATGGCCAGCTTCTTTTAAGACTTGTTCTTCACAACTTTGAAAGTGCATAGCCCAGTCCTCACACTCTGTGAGATGTGCACCAGAAAGACTTCAAGGAGCTGGGCATGGTGGTTTAGGCTTGTTATCCCATCACTCCTGAGGCTGAGAAAAAAAAGCAGAATGCTCTAAATTCAAGGGCAGCCTGGGCTACAGAGTGAAACCCTTCTCAGCAACATCAAACGAACAAGGAAGAAAGTAACTGAAAGGTGAAGAGAAAGCTGAAGACTGAGAGGAAGGAGCAGGGCCAGATCCTGCACACAGAATGTCTGACCCAGGCCAAGGTGGGTTTCTGAGAGCCTGGCAGAGTGGTGCATGCCTGTAATTCCAGAACATTCTAAAGGCTGATGCAGGAGAATTGTGAGTTCAAGTAACTTTGAACTACATAGTGAGACCCTGTATCAAAAGAAAAACAAACAAACAAAACATGGGAGATGACTCAATCTGTAGAGTCATTCCTGCCTCCCACACAGCATGAGTATTTGAGTTCTTAGCCCCAGCACCCATGTAAGAAGTTAGGTGCTGTGAAGATAGGAGGGTCCTCGCGCTTGCTGCTCAGCCGATATAGCCACATTGGTGAACTACAGGTTCAATGAGTGGTGCTGTCTCAAAAATAAGATGTTTAGCAGCTAAGAAAGCCAACTGATGTCAACCCCTAGCCTCTACATGCTCATGAGCACACACACACAAACACACATGAGAGAGAGGGAGAGGGAGAGAGAGAGAGAGAGAGAGAGAGAGAGAGAGAGAGAGAGAGAGAGAGAGAGAGAGAGCGCCTGCATGGAGATGCTTGCCAGTAATCTCAATCAAGAATCAGGCCAGTCTGGACCACAAGAGGCTGTATTTGAAAATCAAACAAAATCAACTACAATAAAACTAAACAAATAAACAAGCAAAGGAACTTGTATTTCTAAAATGTGTCCAGGCCTGTGATATTGAGTAACCCAGACGTCTGACACTTTGGGAGTCTCTTCCTCTGAGATAGGGTGACTCTAATGGCCAATTCTGTGTGTCAACGTTGCCAGGCTTAGATGCCCAGTCAATTAGTCAGATATCTCTGCCCCTGTGAAGACACTCTTTAGGTATAATTGGCATTTAAGTCAGTAGATGTTAAGTAAAGCCCATTACTTACATTTTGTGTCTGGACCTAATCCAGCTAGGTGAAGACCGCTGGGGGAAAGCGAGACATGGCAGAACGTCTGTCTCTGGGCTATTCCTTTGCAACTCTGCCCACGTTTCTGAATGCTGGGCTGAAGTTGAGATTTAGGAATGCAGCACAAACTTGCAACTGCATTTCTAGATTGCCAGCTGCCGTGACAAATTTTGGATCTGCCAGCTCCATCATGATTGCAATCTTCGATGTCCCTCCTCTCCGTTCTCTAGCCCTGTCAGCCACCAATAGTAATATCTTGTTTGCCCAATATTAGAGTGTGCTTTGCTATTGCTAGATTATCGGATATGTCATTGAAACAAGAAAACTTATCATAGCATGTGTGTGGGGGTGGGGGGGAGAGAGAGAGAGAGAGAGAAAGAGAGAGAGAGAGAGGTTCCCCCTGTTGATTCTTTTATTCAAAACCCTCATATATGGACTCTGAAATAAAGTTTTTAAAAATAAATAACAAATATTTGTGCTTTCCCCAAAATTGCACATATGGCTTTTTTCCCCAGAACCTTCCCTACTCCTCATCATTCAGGACTTACTTCAGTCGGAAGACCCTCCTCAAATATCTCAAAAAGAGATGAACTTTGCCCAGCTCCCTTGCAAGATGGCTTTCTGTTTTGTAGGCTGGTTAAGTTGGACTTAGAAGCTTATTGTTGGTGCCTGGGAGATATTCATTAAAGTGCTTGCCTTGCAACCATGAAGATGTAAGTTCAATCTCCAGAACCCATGTTTGGGAAGAAAACAAACAAACAAGGCAGGGCATGGTACTCGGTGCTGTTAATCTCATTATTGTAGAGGGAGAGGCAGGTAGATCCTTGGGGTTCACTGCCTAGGCACTCAGATTCTTGTCGAGTTCCAGGCTAGTGAGAGACTTTGTCTCAAAAGCCATGGTGGATGGCATTGGAGGAATGAAACCAGGGCTGTCTTCTAATCTTCACATGTTCACGTGTGTGCATGTGGACATGCACACACACACAGACACACAGCACTCGTGCACACTGAACTACTTACTGCTTGTGGAAATATTGCAGAGGGCTGATGTGATTTTAGTCTTTTCTAAGCATCACAAAATTGTTCATATGTCTTATCCCACAGTTAGAAAATTTAATAAATATTTTGAATGGATAAATGCAAGAATTAAAGGCCTCTATGCTTATTGAAATTTATTAGTGCATCAAAGGGCTATAAAAATAAAGAACTACCAATTAGCCCTAAGAAATAACACAGCTACAAGCCTGTAATTTTCATTTTAGCAGGCTCACAAAAAAAACATACAAGGACAATAGCAGCAAATAAACGTGAGAGCAGAGCCTCTTCTGTCTGGTCACTGGAGACAGTCACGCCAATGTTGGCTAAGACGGTCACTCAAGAAGCACTTGCTGAGTCCCCAACTATATAACTGATCAGGTGTCAGGTGAGATATATGTGACTTGAAGAGAAGGCTCAGCAGTTAACACTTGCAGCTCTTCTGGAAGACTAGAGTTTAGTTCCCAGCACACATGTCAAGTGGCTCACGATCACCTGTAATCCAGCTCCAGGGTTTGATGCCATCTTCTGGTGCCCTTGGGCACCTGAACACATATGGCATCTACTCAAACACTAAGATATAAATAAAATATATTTTTAAAACATCATAATGAGGGATAGTAAGATAACATAGTTCCACATACCTAGAAAATTAGATGTGTTTTTATACATTTTTAGAAATTAAGGGAAATTAAATAAATGACACTAGAATCAGAAAGAGTGAGACACTCACTAAGCAATGAGACTATTAACTAGAAAGTGGGAATATCTTTCCTATTTGATTCTGCACTTGAACCTTAATTGGTGGAGGTTTGACTATGGCATTGATGAGACGAATCGGACTCCTCTTCTATACTTAATAAAAATCCGAGAGCCTGGCCTGTATTTGCATTGCCGACCATTTATCTGGAGGAGTCAGCAAGTTGAGGAGTAGGAAGGATAATAGGAAATCAGTGACTGAGAAACCTTTAATGTAAGTGAGCGTGGGCCTTGCTTTATTAATTTGTAACAACGACCTAATGGGTAAATCAATGAGGAGTGCTTGAGAGAAATGGATGAAGGCAGGAATACCTCCTTTCTACAGTTTGCTGTGAACATTTCTCTGTGGAGGAAATGCTGGCCAGAGGGAAAGGGATGCCCTGCTCAGGATGTAGGAGAAGGATGTGCTGCAGCAGAATCCATGGGTTGGCTCAGACCCTTCGTGTCTAGGATGTCAGAGAGCCCCCACAGCCTTCCTCATACTGCTCTGTCTAGGAGACTGGCAGTGCTCTCGAATCAGCCCATTTGCTGGTCCTCAGCCACCCTTAGTGGTGAGTGGCACAACTCGTATATAAGGACCGCAGAACCTGAAGTTTTGCGGGCAGCATAACTCCGAGTTTAATGACTTTCCCAGGGTCTTCACTCAGGATCAAACTGCATTTATGTGCAAGGGAACCAGCTTGATAAACCCCCACCCCACTTTCTTAGTATTCTGTATTTCTACATTAATATGGCATTGAAATTCTTGCTTAAGATCGGGTAGTTGTTGATGGAGGCTGCTCATTTATTCCTGGCTGCCCAGACCTGAAATAATTGCACAAAACTGTATTAATAAAACACTGCTTGACCAATCACTTAAGTGTATTGCTAGCTATCTCTTATATCTTAAATTAACCCATTTCTATTAATCTGTGTATTGCCACAATGTTGTGGCTTACCAGGCAAAGTTCCGGCATCTGTCTCCTCTGGCAGCTATATGTCTTCTCACTACTCTCGCTACTTCTCTGCCTACTCTCTCTCTATATCTTTTCCAGCCTGGTTATATTCTGTTATGCCATTGGTCAAAAGCAGCTTCTTTATTAACCAATGATATACAGAGGGTCATCCTACATCAGGAAGTTGATTCAGTTGGCAAAGTGCTTCCTGTGAAAATGTGGGGACCCAAGTTTGATCCACAGAGCCCCCATTAAAAGAAAAGAAACGGGGAAAATAAGATTGGCTGTGTGTATGCCTGTAATCTCAGGGTCATGCTGACTGGACAGGCTAATTGGAGAGTCTGGGTTAAACTGAGAGTCTGTTTCAAAGACAGGAAAGGTAGATGGCTCCCAAAGAACAGCCCATGGGGTTGATTTCTGACCTCTGCAAGTATGAATCCATGGGTATGGGCACATCCAAAATCCCTCTCCCTTTCTTAGGTTTGGCTTCTGGAGATATGAAAGAAGACTTCTGACATTAGAACGGTGTTCTTCACTGCCCCAGGGACAGCCTGGCTTCTTCCGGCTGTCTTCTTCAGTACTGGTTGCAGAGACTCATTGTTTTGTTTCGTCCTTGAGAGACTTGAGGAGCCAGTGTTGGTGGGACTCCATTACAGGGTCACACGCACAGTGGAGCAGTGCAGGGAGATATTTGGCTAAATGCTTTTTTATACTGCTACCTGCTTACCCCATCACTAGTGTTCTGTGACCTTGTCATTGATACTCTCATGTGGAAGACAGAATGGGGCTTCTTCCGTGGCTATAGCAAGACTCACGTAGATGTTTCTTTATGTGCTGCTAAGGGATTAAATTGTATCAAATATTAATATTTATCAAATATTGAGGCAATGCTCCTTCCTAGGGTCATGCCAGTATGACCAGTTATGCTTTCATTTTGGCACCGCTGGGTTGGATAGTGAATTTAAATAATTTTTTTGAGATTTTTAATACATTACATCATCTCTTGCTTCTCTTTCCTTCCTTTAAACCCTCTGCATATACCCATCTCGTTGCTCTTTCTCAATTTCATAGCCTCTCCCATTGCTGTTATATCTAAGTACATAAGTACAGCCTGCTCCATCTGCATAATGTTCTTGGTGTGTATGTTTATTGGATAACCAATCAGGGGGTCTATCCTGGGGAGGACTATTTCTCCTGCTCTCCGTGTTCTTTCATTGTCTGGAGTCTGTATATGATGGAGGGCTCATGAGCTGCTCTTACACATTAGTCTGCATGTTGGCATCATTCTTGTTCGGGGCGGCATGCTGGTGAGACTTCATGAGTGTAGCTCCTGACATTCCTAGGAGAGACTGTCTCTCAGCAAGGTCTCTGAGCCTCTGGCTCTTAGCATATTTCCAGCGCTTCTCCCACGAGGTTCCCTGAGCTGCTAGAATTTCTTCTTCTTGTGACCTTTTCATTCCTGTCATGGGAGAGGAGCTGGTGAGTGTTGCCACTTCCTGTCCTGCCATGGTTACTCTGCCTTAGTAAGAGAAACTGGAAGCTCCCCTGGTTACCTGTTAGATACGATGTTTAAGTTCATGTTGGTGTGATCTTTACTCAAGTGTTTTTGAGCAATTGGGCCTCATACTATTATTTTGTCAAATATTTTCAGTTACAGGTTGACTGATTTCAACAGACACTGACCTATTTAGATATTTCATTTCTGCTAAAGGCGAAACACAAGCCTCTCCTTTGGGGAAGCTGTGTTTTTCACAACACATAATTTTGACATCTATTTTCTGTTACAAATTTGATCATAGTTTCATTTTATTTCTTTAAATTGCTTTAAGAACTTATGTATGTATTTATGCTCCAGTCACTCTTCTTATACTCAAATAATCCACCTTTGAATAGATATTATTTTGATTTTGTTAGTGGATTTTATTGCTTTGTTACTCTCAGAGATTTTTATTAGCTTATGCCTTCTAATACATTTTATCTTACTTCCTTTTCTTTATTTTTGTTGTTATAGTAAGTATATACATAAATATATATATGTGTATTACATATGCATATACATATACATGTCTATCGTTCATATACATGCATTCATGTATACATTACACATTTGTGAATATGCATACAGACAGGACAGTGCCTGAACGAATGGGGCTAACCAGTGTTGCAAGCCATACACTT
>JAQHUG010000058.1:6119471-6155802 GCA_028555095.1 Dicrostonyx torquatus
TGTGAGCTCACTATGAGCACCAGGATGCTGTGTGAATAAGATGACCCTTGATCCTCAGTTCCTCCGTGTGAGCTCACTCTGAACACCAGGATGCTGTGTGAATAAGATGACCCTTGATCCTCAGTTCCTCCATGTGAGCTCACTATGAGCACCAGGATGCTGTGTTAATACCACCCTGCTTATTTTTATTCATTATTTTGATAGTGTGTAAGTGTACATGTATGTGTTTGTGTGTGCAGATACATGGGTATGCATGTAGAGGCCAGAGAACACCTCACTGTTTTGTTCCTCAAGATGCTGTACATGCCTTTTGAGGCAGGGTCACTCACTGGTCTAGAACTCACAGACTTACCCAGTGGAACCCCAGGAATCCACCTGTTTCCACCTCCTCACGTGGGCTAAAAGTGTGCACCACCACATCTGGCTTTCGTGTGTGGATTCTGGGGCTTATGCTCAGGTCCTCATGATCACAAAGCCAGCACTTGCCACTGGAGCCCCTCTCAGTCCCCACTTGCTGTTATTTCCACATATTACTTCATGAACTTGCCTGCCATGCTAACACAGGGGCGCAGGTAGAGCCTCTTTATCAGTCTAACCTTAGAGTATGTTTCCGAAGCAGAGGCAAGGATGATTCAATCCATGTCAGTCTAGATGCAGAGCACATGGTCTCTGATAAATCCTCCTGGACAGATGCCTTTGTAGCCAAGATGGCTTTTTCTGAAGACTTTGCCACTGTGAAGAACGAGTGCATACCTTCCACCCCACATTAGAAACATCAGCCCCTCTTCTTGGCTCCTTCTTGGCTCTCTTTGTTAACTCTCCACCCGACCAGTACTTTCTCTACCAGAATTAGCACAGCTTTCTTCTCCCATTGGGGAACAAAAGTAGCTTCTCTCTTTGCTTCGTGAACCATTTCCCCACAGGTCTTATGTTCTAGCACAAGGGGAAGGGTGATAGCAAGTTCACAGGGAACAGGTGAATGAAGTGATCCCCGCGATGGAAAGACTTGCACATGGGAGTTCGTCTATTCAGAGAACTCCTGCTGAGTATCAACTGTGGCGCTACATGAGCCAGTGAGTGAGCTTTACACAGGTGGGGAGGATAGGAGGCGAAGAAAGGGGTGGGAAGGGAGGAAAGAAGGAAGAAGGGAATGGTGAGGAAAGCAAGTGAAGAAAAGACACAAGGAAAGGAAGGGATGGGGAGGAAGGATGTAGAAAAGAGAAATAGGAAAGAAAAACAAGAAAGAAAGAGAGAGAGAGAGAAAGAAAGAAAGAAAGAAAGAAAGAGAGAAAGAAAGAAAAAAGAAAGAAAAAGCAAATCAGGCTCCACAGAAAGTCTATGAATCCCCTGAAATTTTCATTTGTTATGCCCAAATTGGAGAAAAGTGAAATGGTGGCCTTTCATTTTTCTCTCTCAAGATTTGTCATAGAAAAATCACTAAACTGAGCTGAATAACTGAGGATATCCACCCCTGTGCATGCAATGTCACCGCACTTCATAATACACTGAGGAATGGGAGGAATAGCCCCCAAGGGGATTGATAGACCATTTCAGGGGTGATGTGAACTCTGAATTAAGGTGGACCTCTATCAAATACAGGAAGTGTTGGTGAGCCCAGGTCACTTGACAACAGGCTATTGCCTCTCCCATGTCGTGCCTCCATCTTTTTCAGCCTTTACACTAAAGCTTCCGAGTTTTACTGAAACTAAAACACAGTCAAGAACAATTGGCCCTCACCTGGAGTAGTCAGACTTTGTTAGTATTTTAGAGAAGACTCTGAAAGAGGCCAAGGAAAAGGGCTGGAGTCATCTGCTCTTTCCAGCAGATCAAATACACATTCTGAACAGGGCTTCATGATAACCCAAGGTGACTGAGGAAACACAAGCAAGCAAACCGTATACCAGCTGTAAGTCATTATGGGATGGGATAAAAGCACAAGAAGAAGGGACACAGTCTTCAATGTGGAAGATAATTCTATCTCTGGGAATAAGAAAAACCCCATACCTATGTGTGATTGAATTTAATCCTGTTAAACAGAAAAGACTGTTTGATGGTAAAATCATGAGGGAACAGGTCCCTGAGTGATAGCAGTGCCGTGGAGAGCTCTGAAGGTACTGAGGAACGCGGCAAGTCTGGGGAGTTGAAAGGCACTGCCCATCACAGTGACTTATGCAGTAGACGGAGATTAATTCCAAAGACTGGGCTGCTCCCTAAAACTCAAGGACAGGAAGAAACCTCGTGGGTGACAGGGAGTAGTCCCCAAAGACTGTAGCACTTGGGCTTACATGATAGCTTGCTCCTGATACCGTGTCATAACACTTCAGTCTCGAATTCAGGAGGAGACATACATGTGTATGTCATTCTTCCGGCAATAGCTGGTGTCATGAGCTGGTCTCAGTTACTGCTGAACATCCTTGGGAGAAAATCTGAGTGATCCAGCATTTGTTATAGCTACCTGCTTGGTTCTATCAGCTATAGCCAGTAGATAAGGGCAACAGACTACTAGTTAATACTGGTAACTAGCAGCTAACAAATATGAGCTGACTATATGATACAGGAGCAAGACATTTGCATGGAACATTTACATACATTTACATACAAACTTCATATGGAGCAGTGGTGTCAATATCATTATTTTACATGGATGTTTAAACTAAAGCTTAGAGAATTTGAGTTTCTTTCTTAGCATCACAGGTATTGGCATTTAAAGACTCGGTTTCAAAACCAGGAAATTGGTTCCATGATTCTGCTCTTGTCCTTCTTGACATATCAGTGCTATTCACAGGAGCCAAAGAACAGACGGTTACTGTAGCTGTTGGTTTTCATTGTCAACTTGACACAGTCTAGAATCCCTTGGGAGAGAGAGAGACTCCATAAAGGATTGTCTAGATCAGGTTGGCCTGTGAGGGTATCTGCGGAGGACTGTGCTGGTTGTGTTCATTGATGTGGGATGATCCAGCCCACTAAGGGTGGCATCCTTTTCTGGTTTGGGACCTGGACCATGTGAAGGTGGAGAATGTGGGCGGAGTAATAAGCCTGCATGTGTTCATTCCTCTCTGGTCTTGACGGTAGCTGTGACTAGGTGCTTCAAGTTCCTAGTCACTTTGATGCCACTAAAACAATGGACTGTAACCTGGAATTGTGAACAGAGGAAATCCTTTCTCTGTTGAAGTTTCTTTTGTCAGTGTGTTCGAGCACAGCCTCTGGAAAGGAGACTGAGACTGATATGATCTGGGCATCCCAAAGGGCTCTTAGAAGATGTGTACGTCATACTCTGTGATGATTGCTGTTGTCAGCTTGATTTAGAGTCACCTAGGAAACACATCTCTGAGTGTGCCTTTGAGGACCTTTCCAGAGAGGATTAACTGAAAGGGAAGAGCCTCCTGAATGCGGGAATCCCCATTTCATTGCCTGAATGAAAGAGAAAAAGAGAAAGACAGCTTCATTCCTTCTCCCTTCTCTGACTCTTGATGCCTGGAGGTAAGAAGTTTGACCACTTTCTCCCCTCCTCAGCATCTGCCTACCACTAAGCCTTTCTGTCATAATGGATGGATCCCTTCAAATCATGAGCCAGAATAAGTTCCCCTCTCCTAAGTTCTGCCAAATATTCTGTCACAACTTTGAGAAGAGTAACTAATAACATAGCTAACCTTTTAAAATAGCAAGAGTGTGTCATTGGGTCTACTGCTCCTTTCCTTTCCTGGAGGTGCTCTGAGTTCCCTCCCTTGAGAAGCGGGTGGAGCTGCTCCTATAATCACAGGACTGCCAGTGCTGAAGACGTGAACTTTATTTCTTCTTTGCGATGAGGAAGGATGTAGATTAGGGGGTGTTTCCTCTGGAATGGGAATTGGAGCAGTCCTAAAGAGGAGGTGTTTTGAATGCTTGTCGGGGGGGGGGGCTCAGAGTGTAGGAAGACCAAGAAAACTGTGGGCTAATTGGAGAGAACAGAGCTATCTGGATTGCCTTCAAAATAGTGTTGAGAAATGATCCTAGTGTCTTGACCACCAGGTAAAATGTAATAATCATATGATCAGCAGGTCAGAGAGGAGAGGCGGTGATGTTCCAAATGCCGTCCCCTGAAGAGTCTTTTGTGAGATGCCCTTCTGTGTCCATCACACATACACACTGAAAAAGCCTCCTTTCCTTCCCTGGCCACCACCTCTCTGTCGTTTTCAAACTTTCATTTTGTTTCTTTAAACGCTGATTGGGTTCACATAAAAGCGCCTGTATTAAGGTCAAATCAATTCACTAATGGGATGACAAGCGTGAGGGGCTTCAGCTTTGAAATCCCTCTGCAGGCTACATTTGCATTCTGTGAGACATTCATGCTAATGTAACGTTCACACTCAGAGGAGAAGTTTCAATTGCAAATTTTGAAGAGCTTGAAGTCTGTAGATAATATTTTAGGGGAAGGGATGGTGCTGTCAGGATAGCACCAGCGGGGAATGTAAGGAAGTAGGGAAATTCACATTTCCCAGATGCCAGGGCTGTCTATAGCTGGTAATTTGACACGGTCTAGAGTCACCTGAGAGGGGAACCTCAATTGAGGAATGACCTAGATGAGGCTGACCAGTAAGCATGTCTGTCAGGATTGTCTTGATTGGTTATTGATATGGGAGAGCCCAGTCCACTGTGGGCACCACCATTCACTCAACGGTGATGCTGAAGTGTAGGTCAGCTGGGCATGAGCCTCTGCACTCACTGTCAATCAGTAAATCCTCCATTGTTTCCACTGTACCTCTTGGCTGTGAGCGATTTCCCTGGTTGGCGGCAATGTTGCTGGAATAGCAAGTTCTTGTCCTGACTCCCCTCAAGGATGTAGTGTGACCTGGAAATATAAGCTAAGTAAACCTTTTCCTACTCTAAGTGGCTTTGGTCAGAAGGTTTTACCCCAAGAGAAGAACGCTAGAGTGCCAGGTGTCTGTTGTCCTGGAGCTGAAGTCAGTGATGAAGGTTGGAAGCGGAAGTGGGCTCCATTCCTCTCTGTCAAGGAATGACAAACCCATGAGTGCCTTTGGCTTTCTTGGAGGACTCACAGAAAGAAAACACTCGGCCAGTCTCTAAAACTGATTCACGAGAGTTCGGACCAGAGCCAAGAATTTATATTTCTAAAAGATTCCTAGGTGCTGGCCCACTTTTGCATATTTTGTCTGGGGGAATCCATTTCTACTCATCCAAAATAGGGTGAGGGAAGAGCAAAAATGTGATTCCATTCAAGTCTACCTAGGGGAACAAATGCAATGTCGTGTCAGGGGAACGTAGAGGAGCATGGGTGATTCAAGGAGCCTTACTTCTGAGAATTCTACTCCAGCATGGCGCTACTGGAGCTCCCTCTACAAACTGTAGGCACCTCCAATGAAGAGTATCTCTTCCCCAGCAATTCTGAGAGAGAGGAGAGAGAGAGAGAGAGAGAGAGAGAGAGAGAGAGAGAGACTTGTAAGTTTCATGACATTCCTGAACATTGGGATTGCCTCTGTTCCTGAAAGAAAGGAGTGTTTCAGTCTGAAGGGAAAACTAGAAAACAACAACAGCCCTTCACAGCACTTGCCCGGAGACCACACTGGGAGAACCATTGCTCCCAGCATATATTAGACTGCGTTCTGCTGAGACCTAAGTATCAAACTGACATAGCACAGAGTCATCTGAGAAGAGACTCCTCAATTACGAAATTGCTGAATCAGATTGTTGTGTGGGCTTGTCTATGGGGGGAGTGGGGCGGTTGTCTAGATTATCTTAACTGATGTAGGAAGACCCAGCGCACTATGGTCAGTTCCATCCCTAGACAAGTAGTTTTGGTTCATATTAAAAAAAAAAAAAAACCTAGCTAAGTATTAGCCAGTGAGGGAGCCAACATAGAGCATTCCTCCATGTTTCCGGCTTTAGTTCCTTCCTCGGTTCCCACCCTGACTTCTGTTGATGAACCATGATCCAGAACCGTATGTCAAATAAATCATTTTCTCCCGGAAGCTGATTTCGGTTAATGGCATTTGCCATAGCAGCAAAGGGAAGCTAGAATAACCTAGGTGCCAACGTGAGCGTCAGAGAATGGGAAGTCATAACTGACGATTCTCGCTGATGATCTGGAGTCTGGCTAATGCTTCTCCGCAGCCTGAAAAGGCTGATTTCTTGGGAGGCCGCTATTCCAGTGAGAGGCGAGGAGGCAGGGTGCACACGTTGCCACCACTCTCCTGGCAACAGATTTGGGCCCTCAACTCCTTCCTCTTCTGGTGCTAGTTTGGAAGGAGAGAAATGTCCAAGTTCCAGGCTGCTGCCGTCACTGCTGAGAACAAGACGCTGAGCAGAGCCAGCCAGTCAGTCATCTTCAGTGATGGTGTCAGCTGTCTCTGCTCCTTCACACCTGGCTGAAGGAATCAGATAAGCTCCCTGGGAAGGGGAGCACAGAACTAGGAAGGTGCTGGATCGTGGCAGGTGAACAAAAGCTGCTTTTCTTTCCCGGGATGGGCTGAGTGCCAGCTGGTGGTTGGTGAATTTGTCACTCAGCTAGCGGTAACGTTTCTCTGCTTCTTTTGTTTCCCCTGCAGAAGAAACCGTTAGGACTTTGGACGGCTGTTCCAGAGCACAGCAGGTTTTCATGTGAGACCAAGACTGGGTTTGTGTGAGGGGGCAGGCTCCCTACTCTGGCCAGAAGATATAAGTGGGGGGAGGGCTATCAGTCATGGCAGCTTGAAGGGGTCACACACAAACAGGTGCAAACTTGGGTAATAAGAGGTTCTGAACCTGGAATCTTTGGCTAGCCTTGCTGGGTTATGATCTCCCAGATGTGATGTAAGCCAGTGGATTCTTCCAAATCATGTCCTCGTGTGGCTCAGATCCCCAGTCAGCTTGCCAACGGGTCTTTTGTCTTATCTATGCTGTCCCACTTGCCCTGTGCCTACGTGATTGCTGTCCAGCACACCTGGTGGAGTTCACAGTAAGGTCCCTCTACCGTGGCAAAAATCTTCCACACAGAATATCCAGGACCCAGATGCCTCCCCATAAGGAGAGCAGAAGGCTGGGTCTTAAATCTTCTGGTCTCTCATGCATCTATGCCTCAGCTTTGATTTATCTAAAATCAGAACAGAACATGCGGGTTCAGGTAATTTATTGGGAAGAATAATAAATATGAGGTTTTAGAAGTATATATATATATTTATATATATATATATATATATATATAAAGGTGGGATGATAGCGCAGACTTGAGAAGGAAGGAAAAGGTGACACGGCAAGGGTGGACAGGTCTGTGGTGTCCGTGAAGAGGTCATGTCCCTCTGAAGACCCACTGAAGAAAGTGTAGAGGGCATGCCACAACGTCCCTCCAAAGAACAGGGATCTGGACACTTGCCCACTACCCAGCCACCTCTGAGGAGGCCAGTTTGCCTGTACTTCCTGGTTGTATCTGCTTCCTACCTCGCAGGCTTAGGTTGCATTCCAAGAAAACCTTCTAGCAGAGTTCAAAAGAAGGGCAGGTGCTTCAGGCACGCTGCGTCCCAAATGCTGGCCACCGTCTGCTGCAGCTGTGTTCTGCTGTGACTAGTAGGTTGGGACTCGCACAGTGTCTTCTACACCCTGTGTTTGTGTGTTTCCTCTTCCATCACTTAAAAACTTTGTCCCCCGTCACATGTGATACTAAAGAGTCAGTCCAGATCCCTGGAACAAGATGACTATAAGACCCATGAAGTTCTCCAAACTGAATATTCTCTAGCTACCGTTCTGTAAGAGCACCGGTGCCAGGCTACTGTGGACTCTCGGAAAGCCAGTTCAGGTAGCTGAAATCCCGGCAGTGCTCCGTACTGCATCTCAATTTCCTCGTTCAGAGAAGACAATGATAAGTCTAATTCCCCTTTCATCAGACTCACTGGAATTCGGAGGGCCAGTAAGCATGCAGCCTGCATAATAAACCTAGAGATACTCTACACATTCTAGTCACACATGCTCCTGATGATTCACAGACCTCTCGTCAAGACAGCTAACAGGGAAAGGGAGAAAACAGTTCATTTCAACGCTTTCTGGGCCACTCGCAGTGCAAACCTTCAGACACACTGGTATTTCAGGAAATCCCTAAGCCTCATTTTTATCTCTCACTGGTGTCTTTTCATAGTACTGGTTTTGTAAGAGTCCACAATAGCCTGGTACTGTTGCTCTTCCTATGGCAGACTAGCTTGAAAGCCAGCCTGAGAGGTTTGGAACAGACATGCCAAGCCACAGGAAGCTTCTAAGGTTAGCCAAGAAAGGAGGTTGGTGATGGAGGCCTTTGTTCTCCTAGCTGTTGGAAGGCAGTTCCAGTGGCTGCCTGGCAGTGGCAAGGAGTCTCTGAAATGAGGGTGACCAGCTAGGAGGCTGTTGTAATAGGGATATGGCTAGGACGGTGATGGTGGCAGAACCCAGTCAATCCAGATAAGCATCCCAACCTCCAGGCGTCCTCTTCTAGATATAAAAATAGCCAGAAATGCCAGGATGTCTTGTTTAAGTGTAGAAAGTGTTCTCTGAGAAGTTGCTACGTGTCATGGAATTATCTAGTACCATAATAGGAAGAAACTAGGAACATCTACAAAAGGGGAGGCATTTAATACAGAAGTTTGGATGTCTATGAGCTTAGCCAAGGATGGTAATTATGTGAGCCAGATGTTTTAACATCCCGCTTGACACTGTGAGAATGTGGGACATGGATCTGTGCGGTTGTGGTCCATCTAGTTCATGACAGTGTGGTGGCTGATCTTGGTTATCAAGCTGGCAGTCCTGGATAGATGGAGCCTCCACCGAAGAACCACCTTCGCCAAATCTGCATGTTTGTGGGACATTTTCCTGATTGGTTCAGGAGGGTCCAGCCCAGTAGCCAGTACTATCCCAGAGCGTGGGCCTCATCTTTATAAGAAAGGTAGCTGAATATACAGCTTGGCCAAAGCAGTAAGCAGCGGTCCTCCATGGTCTCTGCCTCCAGCTCTCGTAGTGATGGTTTATTACTTGGGGAAATGAGCTGAAATAAACCCTTTCCTTCCCACATCGAGTACCTAGGAGTAGAGCCAACTGTTAAATCCTCAGGAAATTCTAAGATGGTTGACGTCAACAGAGTGCGAGTATTTATACCATTAAAGTCGGTAAATGGTACAGCTGGGGCTCCATTTCCCCAAAACCTCCTTGTTAAATATCTGCCAGTGGGATCTGGCTGTTACCGTGACAAATGAGGACATGCCTGTCCAGGCTAGAGTGGCCACCTGCTGCTCAGTTTCAACCTCCCCATGTGGGCATGAGCTCACCATTTCCAGATATGCTAACATTTCCAGCATCAAATGGCTTCATTTTTAACGTGATGTAATGGAGACCAACATGGCAGGGTGGTGTGTTTGAGGAACGGTGTGGAAAATTGCAGCGTCGGAGAGGGCACTGAGGCGAAAGCTACCGAAGTTAAAACACGTATCATTAAAACATTTCTTCTCCCCTTTTCTTCCATGTCTCTAAGTGAGCGTTTCTCAACCTGTTGGTCATGACCTCTTTGAGGGTCACACATCAGATATCCGACATAATCATATATTTACATTAGGATTCATAAAAGTAGCAAAATTACAGTTATGAAGTAGCAGTGGAAATAATTTTATGGCTGTGGTCTCCACAGCATGAGGAACTGCATTAAAGGGTCCCAGCATTAGGAAGGTTGAGAACCATTGTCTAAGAGAACCGAGAAAAATGTTTCCTGTGCCCGATGCAAACGCCAGAGGCTGTGCACTCTCCGCTCTCAGCATAGAACATCTCCCTATCATTTCTTGGAGCCAAGAGTCTGGTGGGGTTGGGAGTGACCAAGGAGCCAAGAGAAATGTGTCTTACTCCCAACATGGGCTACTCTCATGGGAAGCAAATCATGATGCACACGGGTGGAAATATAAGCAAAGTTGAGCTTGCTGTGTTTGGGGGCTCATCGTGGTTCTGGGAGCACCCTATATTCAGGAATGATAGCCAGAAACCTTCTGACAAGAGACAGAAGATCGAGTCGGGAGGGCTTCCAGTGAATAGTGTCCACCCCAAGTTTATTCCCCATAGTCCTTGTGTACCCCCAAACAAAGGAGGAGGTGTTGGGTGAGGCCGCTTGTTCATTCTCAGCTGCCCAGACTCAAAATAATCACTCAGAAACTATATTTTTTTGTTGGGAGCTAATCTGTAGTAGCTGGGGGAGGCTGTTAGTTCGTTCCCAGCTGCTCAGCCCTGAAATAATCACTGAGGAATTATATTATTTGCAATACTGCTCAGTCAAAGCTTAAATGTATTGTTAACTTCCTCTTACATCTGGAATGAACCCATTTTCATGATTTTATATTTTACCACAAGTTTTGTGGCCTTCTGGCAAGGTTCCAGCTGGCAGCATGTGTCTTTCCCCTCTGGTGGCTCCATGACATCTCTGACTCTGTCTACTCTCTCTCTATATAACTCTTCCAGCCTGGCTTATATTCTGTTAAGCCATTGGCTGAAAACAGCCTCTCTTTTAACCAATAAAAGCAACACATATACAGAAGCATTTCCCACACCAAAAGGGCAAAAGACTTCCTTACCATGATACAAAGAACAAGCCAGCATAATTACCTCCTTACATCTCAAACCACCTAGCAACCATGCCCTAAGTCAAACATGCTGTTGTCTGGCCTTTGAGGAGCAAGAATTGGTTTGAACTCCTCAGCCTCCTGTAATCCTTCTGAATTTAATCCTTGAGATACAGTTTTGAACAGCTGACATTGTCTCAATGTCATGTGACAAGACTGTAGCCATCTTTGTACAATACCCTCTTCTTCTACATAATTCACAAATAAATCAGAAAGAATTCTGAGCTTAGCTCATCTCCTAAGGATGGTAGAATACTCTTCAACAGATCTATCTATCTATCTATCTATCTATCTATCTATCTATCTATCTACCTATCTATCTTTCTACAGATATATTATATATGTATATATTAAAAAACAACAATATAAAATTCTTTTTAAAGAGGGCTAGAAGATGGCTCAATCAGTGAAGGGCTTGCAAATGCAAGAATTAGGGTCTGAGTCCTATCCCAACCACCAAGTAAAAGGCTGGGTGGGTGTAATGGCACACACTTGTAATCCCAGCACAGGGGAGGCAGAGGCAGGTGGATCCATGGGACTCTCTGATCAGACAGCCTGGCCTAAGCAGTGGTCACAGTTTAATGGGAAACCCTGTCTCAAAAATCAAGGGGAATGACTCCTAAGGAATGATACTCAGAGTTGACTTCTAACCGCCATGTTTATACACACGTATGTGTGCGTGTGCATGTGAGTGTGCACATGCACACAGTTCTGGAGAAAAATGGAAATTAAATAAAAATCTAACATTGCATTATAAACCTAAGAACTTTGAAAGATATGTCGACTTTAAATTAATTGCAAAACTTTTGGAAGATAGGATAGTCAACTGGTTAAATTCTCTGTACTTGGAAAATGTAAGCTTTTGTACTCTGGGACATTTTTGGGTCACTGCTTGGCTTTATCCTAGAAGCAGTTTTATGCCTATTCCTTTATTTACCTTAGAAATAGATACACCCAGCAGAAAGTAGAAATTTTCTCTATATTTAAAGTTACTACCTACCCTCTTTGCTATTCACATAGGAACTCAAAGTTTTCAGCATTCTCTGGGATGTGTTTACTGGCTCATAAGCCACCACTCATGCCTTAATGCCTAATTGCTCTTTAAACTGTTATAAACTTTGTTTATTTTAAAACCTGCTTAACATACAAGGCCATCAAAGGACACATGTTGCTCACTGTGACAGTGGCCAAAGACAAGCTCTTTTTACACTCGATTAAGTCACATCTCAGAAGAAGGCTGCAGCAGTGGAAGAGACGGCTCAGTGGACAAGGACAGGAGTTTGGCTCCCAGCACCCAGGGGTAGAGCTCACAACAGCCTGTGACTCCAGCTCTAGGGGATACAGCACCCTCTTCTGGCCGCCACAGACACATGCATGTTCATTTTCCTAGGTAAACAGGAAGAAAGCCTTCAAGCGCTGACCTCTGCCAGCTTCTAGAACTCTTGGTGTTGACTGCAGTGGTCAGCGGCCACAAGCTGGTATGAACAGCAACAGGTGATGCCTTCCAGTGTTCTGGATCCCATGTAGACACGCAGTCCAAGCTGCTCCCCAGGCACCATGCTTCTCTGGGGGCCTAGCCCTGAGATAACAAGATCTTCAAATAGGACACCTCCCATGCGAGTTTTCAGAGTTGGGGTTCCTGGGCCCTTGGCAGTAGCTGGCACTTTAGCTTCTACACAAACCTAGTCATCTGGACTCCCAAGCTCTTGACAGTGCTTTATCACAACCCCTGGTCTGGGATGTCTGAGATATTTGTGCATAAAAGCTTGACAGATTCTGGGGATTCTCCTCACTAGGGCCCGAGTTTTCTCTTCTTTGATCCCTTCCAGCTATGGTTCTCAACTTGTGAGTCATGAGCCCTTTGGGGACTGCACATGAGATATCATGTGCATCAGGAATTTACATTATGACTCCTGACAGTAGCAAAGTTAGAGTTGTGCGGTAGCAATGGAACAGTCTTATGGTTGGGGAGCAGCGTCGCATGGGGAGCAGAAGCAGAGTCGCAGCAGTAGGAAGGCTCGCAGAGAGGCACGGCCCTTAGAGCCTATGCTGCTTCAGCAGCAAAAGCCGCTGGCTGGCTTGATGCTTTCGCAGCTCGGCCCGCCTTTGGCTCACTTGCCCTCTCCTCTGGCTGCCAAGCACTTGTCCGCTCTGTCCCTGCTGCATTCAGGGTGCCTTCCCCTCTGCTGTCACTGCTATGTCACTGTCTGGGCTGCCTTTTTATTTGTTTTAGTATCTCAGTCCAGTCTTCTAAAAGTAGACAGGAAAAGGCCACTTCAGGGAAGCCTTCCATTGGGTCTAACAGAAATGTGTCTCTCCGTGGCTGACCAAGCAGGCTCACAAGCCTGCTTTTACAGTCAGAGAATCGGTGTCTGCCCTAGTCACAGCCAAATTCTATGTGGCTTTTGGTTTACTTCCCCCCCCCCCCGGAGGTCACAACCTTAGTAACCTTAAGCAAGGTACTGAGTGACCTTGAGTGTCATTCCTTTCCCTTAAGTGAGGTTGCATTATATAGGATGCCTGTAGAAAGGTGTTTACATAAATTGATGTGGTTGCCTTAGAAACAGGTGAGAGGAGTTTTGCAAACTTGAACATCATGAACTCATCTTATGAACCACCGTATCTGAAGTTTCTGCCCAAGACAAATATTAGTCTATCTCCTAAACCAACAGCCACACTAAAGCTCATAATGGCTGTATTTACAATAGCACAAAAATAGAGACATTTCTGTCTTCACTATTAACAAGTAACCATGTAGCAGAATATAGCTCAGCGATGACAAAGGACGAGCATTGCTGATATATACTGCACCAGACTTTTTCTTTTGGTCACCAACCCAAGTTATGAGACTTATTAATTTTGAATGCTCAGCCTAGCTTAGGGTCCTTCCTGGCCATCTCTTTTAATTACCCCGTTTCTCTTTATCTACCTTTTGCCTCCGGGTTTGTTCCTTTTCATTCCTTCTGCATATCTTAATTTCACTGCTTCTTATATCTGTCTGTCTGGCAGTGTCCCAGCTTCTCGCCCTGGGCACGTCCTCCTCTTTTTCCTCATTCTCTTCTCCTTCTTCTCCCATTCCTCCTGAGCCTATATTTCTTTTCCTATTTACTCTCCCTGCCTTCAAGGTCAACCTATCCCTTCTCTGCCTAGCTACTGGCTCTTCAGTTTCTTATTAAACCAATCAGGTGCCTTAGGCAGGCATGGTGAAACAGATGCAACACATCTTTTCATGATCAAACCAATGCAGCATAAACCAAGCAAGCACACCTTTACACACTTAAAGTCATACTCTGCAGCATAAGCCAATGTTCCACATCTTTAAATAGTTAAATATTCCCCAACAACACACAGCAACTTGAACCTTAAAAATAAAGTGAGTCAAGATGAATGTAAACACCGGCACAGTCTCCCGTCTTCCCGGCAGCTGCCAGGGGAGGAGCTGCCTGGGTGTTTGGGGTGCAATGTTGGTTGCAAAGAGGCCTGAGCGAACTTTGGGGAGTAATGGAATGTTGCAAGATGGAAGTGCACAGACAGATATGGAATGGTACAAATTCAGGATTTCCTTTGACGTGTGTATGTGCAAAAGGTGAAATTTTACAGCCTGTGTGCTGGTTACACCCCGGTTAGCCGTAATGGGAAAAGGTTCAGGGAGATGGAACAGAGGAAAGAATGGGAAGGGAGAAGAAGAAAGAGAAAGACACAGAGAACTTAATTATTCTGACCGCCCCCCTCTCTCTCTCTCTGTGTGTGTGTGTGTGTGTGTGTGTTGGCGTGGTCGAGCATGGTGGACTACATCTGTAACCTCGGCACTTAGGAAAGTGAAGTGGGATGAGCAAAGACCTAGCTGGGGCTATACAGTGAGTTTGAGTCTCAAAATTGCGTGTGTTGTATGTAAGAACCTGATCTTTTTTTCATATCTATGTTATGTAATGTATGTGCATGAATGCATTATGCATGTTTATGTGTGAGAGTGCATGGACAATCGTGGGGCAGTCCACACGCATCTGTCAAGGCCCAATGTGGATATTGGGTGTCTCACTTTCCACCTTATTTGATGAAGCAGGGTCTCTCAACAGAACCCAAAGCTGGCAGATATGGGTCAGTCCAGCTCGCCAGCCAGGGATACCTGGCTTTCTTCTGTGGTGTGCTGGGATTATAGATGGGCCACCATGCTCACCTGGCTTGGCTTCTACCTGGGTCCTGTAGATTTGAACTCTGGTCCTTAGGCTTGAGCTACCAATGCCTTCCCATTTCTGCCATCTCCCCAGCATTGACAGACTGATGAAGAGAGAGTCGGAAAACAGGGTAAGGGATGCTGACATAGGGATGTACCGGGAGTGTCGTGAGGAGGGTAAGAGATGCTGACATAGGGATGTACCGGGAGTGTCGTGAGGAGGGTAAGAGATGCTGACATAGGGGTGTCCTGGGAGTGTCGTGAAGAGGGTAAGGGATGCTGACATAGGGGTGTCCAGGGAATGTCGTGAGGAGGGTAAGGGATGCTGCCATAGGGATGTCCTGGGAGTGTCGTGAGGAGAATGTGCAGTGAGCACACAGTCCAAGTCAGGCAGGGATAGCTCGGCATTATTGTTAGTATTATAATCATTATTTCTGTTGTAGCCTAGCAAGAATCCCTCCCACTTATTTTCAAATACTTGTTTATTTACTTTTAGAACAGTACTTTCTCTCTGCTTCTCCTTTTAAAGTACTTAGTAAGAAGACATTTTGGGATCTCATGTATAAGACAATTCATCCACTAACGACTTTCCTTTTTACACTATTTTATTTCCGGTTTATCTCTCCGTGTGACTTCATTCGAGTGTATTTAATTTAGGAAAAGCATTTTTCTTCTAGAGACAGGTTGCAGAACATAGTGGTTTGCAGTAAGGACATAAAATTCTACAACAGGCATTACATTCTGATAAAATTCATATTATTCTTGAGAAATTGAATGCAGCATGCTGGAGCAAATATCTTGAAAAACCAATGTATACGTTTGCTCTCTATCTGCTTGACACTGGACACTGAAAAATCTCACGTTAATGACCTTGTGGTTTTTGAAAGGCAAATGCATCTGCCGGTGTGCTCTCTTTTGGCTTAGCCAAAAAACTGCTGCTAAGTTTGCACACCAAACAGCAGATTGCTAAATTATATTAGGGTTCAGGGCTACATGTGGTAGAGACTGATTTGAGCTGATTTAAGCCTTCAGAGCAGGACCTCACACAAACAGAAGGACTTGTAGAAATGAATGGAAAATTCCAAGAGTTCTAAATCAACGCATGCTGGGCAATCAGTGTCCCTTATCGCTCCCCAAAATGACCTGCTTAAAGGAAATTGAAGAGTGTCATAGTAGAAATAGCCCCGCAATCCCCGCTCTCACAGTAGCGATCACCTTCAGATTTGCGCACTTAATTTAAGAGTGGCAATAATTTTAAATTGCTATGTGCGGCCAACAGTGACAGCCGGCTTTCAGAGCAGGCCAGTATTTCCAGAACTCATCGTTGTGTGGTCTAGGGTTACTTCCATGCAAAAAAGGTTCACAGAGACCGGCTCGAAGCGCATTTCCACATTAACAAGGGGAATTGAAAAGTGACATGGCAACATATCTCAGGCTGGTTTTTTCTCTCTCTCTTTCTCCCTACCCAAAAGAAGGCTCGGAGTCTACTCACTCATTTTTCCTTTGTATCGAAAGCTGTGGGGCTTTTTGAAAGAGATAAAAATAAGTCTGTCTTTTTAAGTATGGAACCCCCAGGTAAAGCCACACTCAGGCAGTAAAATAGCTCCTTGCTGTCACAAGCAGGGAAGGCCCAGGAGCAAGACAGATTGCATTAACAGGACCTCCGAAAATCCCTAGAATTCTAAGCACCAGCAGAGGCCTCTGAAACCCGGCCTGGGGATAAAATTCAGAGGATGCAAATTGGGGCACAAGAGGCTGAGGCTGTGCAGGGATTTGGATGCAGAATCTTGGCTCTTCTGCAATCATTTCTGGGAGGGACCTTTGTTCGAACACCTGCTGAGTTCCCTAACCTGGCCTCATTTGGCCCTGCCTGTGACGGCCCCACCTTAGATGACCCTGCCTTCTGAGGCTCTGCTCATGTGGTCTCTTCTTGTGTGCATGTGTTCATATATGTATGCTTGAGTGTAATGACTTAGGTTGATGTTATGATGTCTTCCTGTGTTCTCTGCTGGGGGAACTCCTTCAGCCAATGGCCTTTGAGATGCTGGGCTATTTTGGGTGTGGCCTTGGGTACTATAAAAACAGAGTAGAAATGTGCTCTCTCTCTCTCTCTCTCTCTCTCTCTCTCTCTCTCTCTCTCTCTCTCGGCGGCTGGATTTGGTTCCTGTTCCCCACTCATGCGGAGAACTGTGACCTGCGAGCCCACCCCTAAATAAAGAACCTTTTATTATACTCAATTCTGAGCTAGTGTGGGACTACTTTATCGTGATCCTCTACAGTGCTCCACATTAAAAAATATTGGGACAGGACATGTCCCTGGACAGAGATCACCTTGTGCTAAGGATCCTGTCCCCACCTGTCCCATGCTGGAATGCTAGGCATGAACTGTTACACCTCAACTTTTTACCTGAGTTCGAGGGATCCGAACCCTGCTCCTCATGCTTGCGCAGCAAGTCCTCGGGCCACTGAGCTATCTTCTTAGCCTGGCCCCTCCACTTTCTAACAAGACTGGACAATTTTTCATCTATAATTGGATTCATAGTCAACTGCCTTCTCTGACCTCTTCACTAAAATCAAGAGGATTTTAAAAACGAGTTTATTTTAATACATTTTTCTTTTTGTAAAGTAACTCTAACTTTTAAGTGCACAGCTTAATAACGTGTGTGTTCATATGACTGCCGTTAGGAGAGTGCGATAGTATTTCTCGCCCAGGAAGGTGCGTGCATGCCGTGCTGGGGTTAGTTTCTCTGTCTTAGGTAACCTCTGGTCCATTTCTGCCTTTGTAGATTTGCTATGTTGGGTTCTTTGCCAAATGAAATAATAATGCCAAGGACTATGCTGGCTTAACTTGATACCTGGGAAGCGGAAAGTCAACTGAAAAGTTGCCTCCATCAGATTGGCCTGCGGGAAAGCCTGCGAATCATTTTCTTTTCTTTTCTTTTTTTTTTTTTGGTTTTTTCGAGACAGGGTTTCTCTGTTGCTTTGGAGCCTGTCCTGGAACTAGCTCTTGTATACCAGGCTGGTCTCGAACTCACAATTCAACTTTTTACCTGAGTTCGCCTGCCTCTGCCTCAATCAATTGCTAATTGATGCAGTAGGGTCTGCCCACTGTGGGGTAGTGCCACACCTGGGCAGGTCTGAGAAAACTTGCCTTGGAAAGCAAACCAGTAAGCATGGTCTCCCCCATGGCCTCTGCTTCAATTCCCACCTCTGGGTTCCTGCTTGAGTGCCTGCCCTGGCTTCTCTCAGTGATGAACTGTGACATGGAAATAGAAGCCAAGAAAATTTTTCCTCTCCCAAGTAATTTTCAGCTAGTGTTCTATCACAGAAACAAAAGGCAGTGTGGCTCAGTAACCTTCACTTTTCAGGCTGTCTTGAGTTGAATAGAAACCAAGGATTTCCCAGCAGCTCTTAGGGCAAAGAACAAAGGCTGCCTACCACAGGGGCCTGTGGGAGAGCTGGAGGTAGCTTCCACAGATCTGAATTTCTTTTGAATTTTATATGCAGGTTATTTTTTAATTAAAAAATCCATTTTATATCCATAATTGTGGAAGCTATAAAATCACATTTTATTTTTGCCATTTTTATCTATAGGTATGTATTTTTGCCTGTGTGTATGTGTGCCGTATGTGTACCTATGGAGCCCAGGTTGGGGTGCCAGTTCCCTTGGGGCTGGAGTTACAGGTGATTGGGTGCTGGGAACAGAACTCAGGCTCTAAAGAGCACCGAGTCTCCTAACTGCAGAGACATTTCTCCAACCCATCTAAAAGCCCATTTTAAATGTGGTTAGCATCCAATAAAAATAATTTTCCCAGAAGACCACTCTACACACAGGGTGGCTTCTGCATATTGGCCCTGCGCTGTTTGAGGAGTCAGTGAAGAGTTGTTAGGACTTTGTTTTGGGGAGACATCTAAAATGTTCTTCCTGGCTGACTGTGCCTCCGCGGTCACAACCGGGCTGCTCTGGTAACATGGTAGGTCTCACACAGTGTCTGGACAGCAAGCAGAATCTAGCAAACTTGGATTTTGCAATTTCAGTCCAAGCAAGGGCTGAACATCAGCTACAAGCCTTACTCGCTTAGGGACTAATTTGCATATGGAGTCTTTAATCTCGGCATATACATAGCTTCCTTAAATGTTTGCATTACGGTTAGCGTTATAATTAGGCTATAATTATTGACCTTATTGTAGGTGTCAGACATGAGGTAAATAGGCAAGGCATTAAACATTTAATTATAACGAGAGAGAGAAATATTAGGAGTAGAGGGAAATGTTGGTATCTTCATTTTTCCGATAAAGAGGCTGGCCCTTTAGTTGTATTCAGTAAGAACTTCTGAACACCTACAAAGCCCCATTATATGTGGGTAGGACATTTGGAATCATTGCTATAACAGTCTCCCGACTCAGCAGTTTATCTACAGTTAAAAAAAATGATACCCAAAGAAAAGATGGAAATTGAATTCAGTGTGTCTTCCAAGTGGGTATGGGTGTATATGTATGTACAAGCTCATACAAGTGTGTGCATGCTTACACAAGTGTGTGCATGTGTTAGGTCCACCTTTAGTGTCAAAATCAGGTTCTGTGTATGTTCTCTTCTGAGCAGGTGTTGTCAGGGGTTTCTGTCCTGCCCAGTTCCCACAGTTGTTAAGTCCCAAAGAAATCACACAGAGGTCTACACTAACTATAAACTAATTGGCCCATTAGCTCAGGCTTCTTATTAACTCTTATAACTTATATTAGCCCATTATTCTTGTCTATGTTAGCCATATGGCTCAGTACCTTTTTCAGTGAGGCAGTTACATCTTGCTTGCTCTGTGGCTGGCTCAGGACTGCAGAAAAGGACTTCTTTCTTCCCAGAATTCTCCTGTTCTCATTGACCTGACTCTACTCCCTGTCTATCGTCCCACCTATACTTCCTGCCTGGCTACTGGACAATTCGAGTTTATTTTTAAATATAATTGACAGAATACAGACCATTGTCCCACATCAAGCCAGGGTCTCTCATTGGGACCTACAGGACTCCCTGGACAGGCAGGGCTGGCTGGCCAGCTAATCCCATGGGTTATTCCATCTGTGCTCCCAGCACTGAGATTACAAGTGTGCACCCAGGTAGGAATTTGTTTATATGGGTACCGGTGAATAATTGAGCTACCTTCCCAGCCCCAAGTGCTTCTTTATGTTGTTAAATTTAACACTTTAACCAGGAATTTCCGGGGGTGCGGTCTGTATTTAATTTCTCTTCCCCTCTACCAACTCCACCCATTCCCCAAGATCTCCCCATCTCTTTTTAATTTCATCTCATGGCTGGGGACCCAGAAGGATTCTATTTTTAGAAAATCACATCTCTGCATACTACAATGGGCTTTGATCTTATAGAGAAAAGAGTCCAAGAAGGGAAATGGGTGAATGGTGGCCACTGGAGCTGGGCACCAGATCTCCCCACGTCTGTAGCTAATGTGGATGTCAGAGAAAGCAAGAGAGGGACGAGGTGACTCTTGTTCAGAATGCTGCGAATCTGTTGCAGGCGAGAATCCCCAAAATAGACAGAGTGTGGCTGCCATGGGATGCAAGGATGAGGGCACAGCTTGTCCTTGGATCTGGGGAAGGATCCAGTTTCTACTGGAAACAGAACATCTCAGTGCATCCTGTGCCCCCAACAGCTCCTTATTCCCCCATGAAGGGAGGGCGACTTTCCATTTGGAACAATGCTAATGGAGTCATTCAGGTCAGTGTGTTGGAGATAAAATCTGTCACTCCCTTCTGTAGGTTCATTATTTCTACCTTCAGGCTGCAAGGAGCCTGTAACACTAGAGGATAAGGCTGAATCTCTCTCTCTCTCTCTCTCTCTCTCTCTCTCTCTCTCTCTCTGTGTGTGTGTGTGTGTGTGTGTGGTCTTAATATTGTGATGAAAATTGAAAATGTGGGAAAATCTTTTGTCTTAAGAAAAGAGCATCAGAGTGTAAATTTTGTTCATTTCCTGCCCTGCCCCCATTGCCTTCAATCATGTCCGTCTATGCCTTATTGTGAACAGTTAACAACAAGGATGGCAGCCACGTGAACTACACGCAAGGACTGAACTCGCCTGGAAATGAACCTACAGGGCGCTGCTAACTGCTCAGCGATTTAGACAGAAGAGAGCTGTTCTGCCGACAGGGCAATTTAAAATTATGCTAAAGCAGGACTTCGCCAGCTGGGTCCTGGCTCAGTGACACACCTGGTTGAGGGCAGCAGGGCCACCAACCCTCCAGCGACGAGAACACAAGCTGTTTCAGAAAGGTGGGATTTTCCTGGAGCCAACAAACGATCACCAATCGAAGATGCTAACCCTTCGTGATGACTGGGTACTCAGGGGTTAAGTCAGAGGTGTGGTACACCTTGTGCTTCTGGGAGCTCAGCTGTCCTTCAAAGAAGAGATTCCTCCTGGATTGAGCAGCCAGGGCTGGGCAGGCATCCTGTGTCTTTTTCCCTTTAGTCTTTGACTAGCTAATGGCCTTCTCTAATGCCTGGACTCAGTCCTGCATCTCCTTGCTGAGAAGCCCTCAGGTCTCACAGGCCTCTCTGTTCTTCCACAGCTTCCTAAATTCAAATGACTATAGAATTTGCCAGTTTGGGGGCTGCCTGGGAACTATAGGGAAATACTTTTATTTGCTCTTACAAAGGATGAGTTATTTTATATTCTATCCCCTACATCCTCATGACAGGTCACATGGCTATTTGAATGAGCTTTATAATGATTAATCTTTTTTGTAAGCTTTTTTATTTTTAACTATTATGTATCTTTCTGTGTGTGTGTGCGCGCGTGTTTGCATCTATGTGTAGGCATGTGCATTTGAGTGCAGGTGTCTGAGGAGACTAGAAGGTCAGATACCCTGGATCTGAGTTATGGGCAGTTGTGAGCTTCCAGATGTGGGTTCTGGTACCCAAACTTAGGTTCTTTACAAGAGCAGTGTGTGCCTTTATCCACTGAATCATACCTCTGACCTAAGCTGATTGATCTTGCTCGTTCACACAGCTGGATAAGGAACGCCTTAGAGATTCATTAAGCACATTTCTGACTGTGTCATTCCCAGAGACCAAAGGTACAGCAATTGAGCAATTCATGAGGGCAGACTGACCTGAATGGAGGTGGTGTTATTCAATAGGCCACGGACCACATGGGACAAGCAATGGGGGAAGGAGGAAGGCAGGCAGCATGTGTGACTTCATTCTGAGCACATCTATTGCCTCTGCTAGCCTCTATAGACACCAGACTGCAGCTACAGCCTTTTGGTCCTTATCAGAGCCTTGCAGGGAGTTCCCAGGCCCTAACCTTGGACTTAGGCATCATTGTTGGTGGATTCCAGATTCTTAGAATCTCCTGCATCCAGGGAGCTATTGTTGGACTGTCCAGACAGCAGCCATAAAAGCCAATCCACTTCCTTTTACTCATAGAATCCATCACACACATGCCCCAGTAAATGCCCGTGTATGTATTCTATTGGGTTTATTTGATAGAGTAGTCTAATACAACTATCCTTTAAGTTATAAGACCTTGTGGCTACTTTACCAGTCACCATCCTTACATCTCTCTCTTTACAACCAAAATTGAGTTGGATAAAGCATGCATCTGACCTCTACAATTTTTTTTTATCTTGAACTATAATGTAAAATATCCTAGAGTACAAATAAAAGACACTGAAACCAACGCACATCCTCTGTGAAGGCCAGAGAAAAGACCAGGGAGCCATATCGGACCACCAATTTTGGAGATTTGTCTCTTGAACTTTGGATTTTCATGGCTTCCTTATTGGCCTTTTTATATTTTCCTTTTACAGTAAGGAAGTGCCCTGACTGTCCTGGAGGGTGGCTTTTGTAGGTGGCCAGGGCACTGTCCAGGGCTTCCAGTTGCTCAAGGTCAGATCAAAATTTGATACTTGAGTGACTGGAAGCACATTGTGTCTCTCTTCTGTACTTTGCTTAGGGGCCATGTCACCAAATGTGAGGGAGTGATCTCTTGCCCATTTTCTGGCTTTATTTTTTCTTCTTAAATTGGGTTCACTGAGAAACTGATCTGAGTCCATGCCTCAGACCCAAGGCTTGGTGAACTCTTAAGCACTGCTGTGGGTGAGCAGTAGATAGCAGGATTGTGCTCTACTGTAAACATACCCAGCTAGCCGTGGTATCTGGTGAGATATTGTGAATCCTCTGGACTTCTATGCTGATTGGCCAGTAGCCAGGCAGGGGGTAGAGGTGGGGCAATGAGAAGAGGAGAATTCTGGAAGAGGAACAAGTCAGTCTGTAGTTGTCACCCAGACAAAGAGGAAGCAAGATGAGAATGCCTCACTGATAAAAGGAACCAAGCCAGATGGCTATGGGTTAATGTAGGCTGCAAGAGTTAATAAGAAGCCTGAGCTAATAATTAACAAGTAATTAATTTATGATTAATCTAGATCTCCGTGTGTTTCTTTGGGACTGAACGACTGCTGGACTGGGTGGGACAGAAATCTAAGTCAACACAGCTGTCTGATTCCTTGCTCCTCTTCATCAGCATCTCCTGGAGCCTGTGTGAAATGCAGAATTTCAGGTCCCACCCAAAACTAGCTCATCAGCCTCTATTCTCCCAGGTCTCTTCTCCAAGAATCACAGACGTGGAGACACATTGACTTTATTTAGTAGTTAATTTTCTCAAGGCTGTGGTACACCTGGAAAATACAACCCAAGAAAGAAGGGTTTATTGGATCACAGCTGTGGGGTAGAGTCCATTCTGGAAGGAAATCACGGCAGCAGTGGCCCCAGACAGCCAATCATACTACATGGACAGTCAGGAAGCAGAGCAAGGTGGATGCTGGTGCTCAGCCCTCCTTTCTCCTTTTTACTCAGTCTGGGAAGCCAGCTCATGGAACGGAACCATTCACATTTAGGGTGGGTTCGTTCACGTCAATTAACCTAGTCTAAATACTCCTTCAGAGACATGCCCAGAGGTTTGTTTCCATGGTGATTCTAAACCTCATGTAGTTGCCAGCATTATTAACCATCACGTTTAATTTGATGGTACTCAGGTGCGGCCTAAGATGAGCAAATTATCAGCTGGGAGCTTATTGGAAAAGCAAACTTAAGGTCCCTAAAAATCTTCAGGACCTAAGGATGGGGTTCTGTGGTTCAGCACTGCTTTGAGGTGAACACTACTGATTTAGTCAATTGCGAGCTTCAATTAATTTGTCATCATCAATATAATGGAAAAAATACGAAACTTTTATTTTTGAGCTTCTTTATGATTGCTTTTTTTTTTTTTTGGTTTATCGAGACAGGGTTTCTCTGTGGCTTTGGAGCCTGTGCTGGAACTAGCTCTTGTAGACCAGGCTGGTCTCGAACTCACAAAGATCCACCTGCCTCTGCTTTCTGAGTGCTGGGATTAAAGGCGTGTGCCACCACCGCCCGGCGAGCTTCTTTATGATGATAAAACTCTATGGTATGATAGGATATGATTGAATACAGCAGGACAGAATGAATGTGGAATATGACGCTCTATATATGATTGTGTGTGTGTGTGTGTGTGTGTGTGTGTGTGTGTCACCGATGAAAAGAGTGTACTGTGAAAAGTGAAAGCAGAAAGTGTGAGCAATCTCTCCCGCTGTTTAATGGAAAGTGACACTGGATAACCTGGGTAAAATGGAATTTGTAGGATGGCTCTGACATAAGTCAGACCTCCAGTAGTTAGAAAGAGGAACTGCCAGAAAAACCCCTGAGATCTAGAAGAGCTGTGGTAAGTGATAAATGGTTTCTCCATGCCAAGGCATCTTATCGGGATGAACTAAAGTTTTGGTAATGAAATTGCCGGGTAGGATTAGGTTATTAGAAGGACAATAACCTAAAGGCACCTGCTTTGTGTAGTGGGGATGGACGAGTTTCACAAAGGAACCTCCTATTCCTACGAAATGGGAAGAGAGGGATCTGGGAAGATGGCTCCATTGTACAACAAGCACAGAGACCTGAGCCCCTTCCTCAGAATTTACACTTAGAGTCAGGCACAGTGGCACGTGCTTATCATCCCGAGTATTGAGGTGGGGACAGGATGATCCATGGGGCTCACTGGCAAGCTGTTCTAGCAGAATCAGCCGTGAGAGTCTCTGTCTGCACATATAAGGTGGAGACTGACTGAGGAATACACCTGGAGCATGAGTTCCAACAGGTCTTAATAATAAAAGCTCGAAGTTAGATACTGGGGAAAATGCTGAGAGACCAGAGAGATGAAGGAGCAAAACCACAGCCACCTTACCTACTCAACAGAGTTCCTGTCTCCTCCTGCCTTATCACTTCCTCTCTCCACCCAGTCTTATCATTTCCTGTCTGTCTTTCCAGACCTCCAGACCTCTATGGTTAGCTAGTGGCTATCCCTGCCCTTGATCTTCAGAAAATGCTTTGTTTGTACAAATGAGATACCATCACAAACACCACTATTGATCTCTGGCCTCCATGTGTGTATACATACAGACACAGGGAGCAGGGGAGCATGCTACAGGAAAAAAAAAATGTGAGAAAGGGAAATTAGCAAGCAAATCAGCAGATACCCTTTCCATATATTTGTAGCTGCAGGGTTCCCAACCCAACATTCCACGTGATGGGAGATCAGAAGCAGCAAAGGGGAAGATGGCTTCTAGGTCTTTCAGGAGTTATCCTGTTGGTTCATTTGCATGCATAGCTGTAGGATTTCTCTTTCCATTCAGACCGGAGCTGTTCTGTCTTGGATGATGTAGAGAGTTGTGTGTGCCTGCAAAGTATGTGTCCCTCCATATTCAGAGCCATTTCTCTCAGTAAAGCTGCAAAACGTTTCCTTTGAGAGAAGGCAGCCCATCCTGCTCTCTAATAAAGACAGCAAGTATGCAGCAGGGCCCAGGAGAAGGACTTGTTGGACATCTTTCTCCCTAACAGCTTCGTAAAGGATTAGGAAGATTAAACCAATCCCTGGAATTCGCCATATTGGTTCCACACACTATTTGTTTTTATGAATATTTCGTCCATGTGGGACAAATGGCTACCACAGTACGTGAGCTCTGGACCTATTTTTTTTTCTCCTCTTGATTTTGCCAGTTAATCAAGAAAAATGACTTGTCTGTACGTATTTCCCCATGGCCTGTATCTGCAACACAGCAGCTGATGATGCTAGTTCTAGGAGGAGAAACTGGTGTGACCGCAGCCTTGTTAAATGTGCGTGTGAGGAGGGTGCTGTTGCATGAGCCATTTCTATTTATTGTGTACATGCACAGGTATGCATGTGGAAGACAGAGGTCGGGCGTTGTTTCTCAGAGCATCCATCTACTGTGCATTTTGAAACAGGTTCTCTTTTGTGTAGGTCTGTAGTCACCACTATGAAAGGCCGACTGCCCGGCAAAACCAAGAGATCTTCTGATTTCCATCTCCTATCTCGCATCACCAGGATTACAGGGGTTTACTGCCACTCCTGGATCTTTGCATGTGTGCAGAGAATGGAACTCAGGTTCTCATGCTATGTGTGACAGGCACTTTAGGTACTGAGGTCTCACCCCATGCTGTGTGACACTATTCTTGTAGTGAGGATTTTCCACTCTGGATAGAGAATCACAGGCAAATCAAATCACGGGCATCAGTGACTTGATGACCTGTTGAGTTATACTGGGATGGCTTATAGGAATGTGGGTGAGGGATTACTTACGGGGCATAAATGACTTACAAAGCTCACCTAGCAGGGGTGTCAGCTCACACAGCTGGGAACCTGGAGCTCACTACACAACCTACACACAACTCTGCAGGTTGGACAGTGTCCTCTTCAGTTGGTTTCTGCTTCTTCCAGGAAGTTCTCAACAGATCTTACATGTCTATGTGCTTGGGTAGGGAGGGCTGACTCCGCTCAGTTTCAAGGACTTCCTGGTGTGGTTGAGTTGTTTACCTTATGATCTTAACAAAATCCCAATAGATGGCATGGAATGTCCCACCTCCCCATAGAGCATCCTGATGTTTAACCTCCCTCATAAGTTTCCCACCAAGCTGGAAGGATTGACCTTAAAGGAAACTAACAAAAACACCTTAACCCAAGCCTTTAAAAAAATAGCTTGATTACCATCTGGGGAGGGACCTGAGGGGGGGAGAGAGAGAGAGTGACTTCTCTGTGGAGGGTGTTGCTCCTACTTCCTTGTTAAGGGGTGAATTATATTTAATGAAGACTTTAGGTGGGCAGCTCGATGGTAAAGTGCAGCAATATGTGCTCGGAAACCCCTTCTCCATTATGTTAAGTTTAACAGCTATATCACTTCCTAGCTGTACCTATGTAGCAATAATATGGTACGTTTTAAGGTATAATATGTGCATATTTTGTGCAATAAATTGTATTTTATACATATTATGCAGTATATACCATGTGTGGCTTAATATATACTTATGTGTAATGTATGCTAGTATGTTCACATATTTATAATATATGATTGTAAATAAATATGAATAATACCTATAAATATGCCTATACTTTGATATAGTACCTAGATTATATATGTGACTTATACTAATTTCTATATATCTATACTCAGCACTTGTATCTGTATATATGTTTAAGATATAATTTCAATTATGAAATTCTCATACATCATTTAAGAAATATATTTGTTTTTATTTTATTGTATAGGCACTTTACCTGCATCCATTTGTGTGCACCATATGTGTGCGGTGCCCATGGGGGGCCAGAAGAGGATATTAAATCCTCTGGAACTAGAGTTAAAAATTGTTGCGAGTCACAGAGCGCATGCTGGAAAATAAACCTGGGTCCTCTGCAAGGTCAGAAAATGCTCCTTACCTTAGAGCCATATATATCTACAGCCCCTACTTGCATATAATTTTACTTGCATATGTATGTGAAATCCCAAAAGTTGTGGAGTATGTGATTTACTTCTCTCAATTACAAGGTCTTTTAAAAAAAACATTATGTGTGTGTGTGTGTGTGTGTGTGAATGTATGTCACATGTATGCCCAAAGAGGCCACTAGAGGGCATCAGAACCCCTGGATCTGGAGTCACAGGCTATACAGATTCACTAAGTGGGTTCTGGGAACCAAACTTTGGTCCTCTGGAAGAGCAGTCAGTTGTCTTCGTGACAGAGTCATCTCTTCTGCTTCCAGCCTCAAGGTCTTATTAGAGAGCACAAAGGGCCTTGTCTTGACTCCATTAGGAATTTCAGAACAAGCTGTACCTCAGCACAGATGGAGCCATCTTTGGTGTACTGGCTTTTCTTCCCCAATGCCATAAATATAAGATCTGCATAAAGATAAAGGGCAGGTTATGTCTGAATTCTGCCTGTCTACTAATTTTAGTTTGGGACCTGGGTAATTTGAAAGTAGAAAAAGCCCAAAGTAACTTCCTATCTGCAGGGACAATTGTTCAGTACCGATTCAGAAAAAAACTGACTATGCCTGGCAAATGGGTGATATTTTAAGTCCTCATAATTTATTTATTCTTACTTTAACCATCACAAAAATTATGATCAATTATACATGAAACTGAATATCAGGGGCCCGAGGAGAGACAATGGCACACATTCCTTCTGTGCTCAGTCACCCCAGACAGCAAACATATCACTGCCATGTTTGTGCCTGTCTGTAGGATGTATCATATGTCATGTATGTCAAGTTTTATGTAAATGGGCCGTTATCATTGCTGCACACATCATTTTTCTATAAACTCCAATTTGATTTTGATAAACCACAATTAGCATTTTCCTCCCCAGTGACGTCTGCTTAGTGACTTAGTGTAGTAGTGACTGCTACATGCTCCCCTGGTGCGGAAGAATTGTCTGTATTCTGTCAATCATGTTTTAAATAAATACTGATTTGCCAGGCAGGACGTATAGGTGGGAAAACCAGACAGGAAGTAGATGTGAGAACAGGAGAAATCTGAATTTCTGCTGTAAGTAGAATCTCCTTAAAATTCTCCCTTGGCATTCCTGCACAGACCACCAAGGAGGCAACATGTGACGAGAGTGGTACCGAGCCATGTGGCTAACATAGATAAGAACTATGGGTTAATATAAGTTATAAGAGCTAGTAAGAAGCCTGAGCTAATGGGCCAATCAGTTTATAATCTAGTGGAGACCTCTGTGTGATTTTCTTTGGGGCTTGTCGGCTGTGGGGTACCAGACAGGACAGAAACCCCAACTAGCAGGCCCTCTATGTTACACTCCCCCTGTGTTATTGCAGAATGAAAGCAGACTCTTTGAGTCTAAATGAATATCCCCAGTCTTTCCTTCAGAAGATAATCTGATAGGTGGGGTCTCTTATTGGACGGGTTTCCTCTTGTTTGGCTCTAGATGGGTTGGGATGCCTATGAAGAATTGAAGCTGGATGGTGTGGGCTGTGTGTGTGGCTCTTGCAATCCACCTTACTGTTATCAGTCTCCCTCCTTGGCATCTGGTCATTGAAAAGTTGGCATCCTTGAAGAAAAACGAGTTGAGTTACAAATGAAGCTTTCTGCTCAGTTTTCCCTATGACCTGTCTCCATCCGAAGAGAATTTTAAGGAGATTCTACTGACAGCAGAATTGCTGCCTTCCTAGGGCCCCAGCTATGCACAGCAGCTTCTGTTATGACAGGATGCTCTTAACTGTCACTTTGGGTCATTCACAGTGACAGGAATAAAACCCGACAGCAGGAGTCTTGTGTGGGATGAGAGTCGAGTTCACCGCGGCTATTAAAAATTCTAATGGCATGAGAGCCAATCATTGCGAATTCAGGTGGCTCCTCTGAACGTACTTAGGCGTGTGACGGCCGAGGTAAACATTTCAGCCCAGACAGCTCCATTAATTAATTACCACTCAGGATGCTACAGCTCGCCTGGATGCTTGGAGTGCTTTGCCAATTGCTTGCAAGATGCCTGCTCTGGGAAAAGTGCAGGCGCTTCACAGCATTTTCCTCATGTACTTGTTTGGTGCCTACTCAGGTATAGCTTTGACCTGAAAACGTTTGACTGCAGACTCCACTTTCGCCGCTACAGAAAGATCTACAGCGATTTAAAATAGAATAGAAACCGCTGCGTCTGAAGAGGGCAGCCTCTCCACGGTTTCTCGGAAATCCCTCCTCTTCACCATAGACTACCTCAGCCCGTTATCTTTTTAATTTTTTTTATCTTTTATTTGCAAATGCTTCTACATGCACCCGACGTCCTAAACTCTTGAAATTAATTTGGAAGTCAGATTTATTTATTTAGTCTTGTGCTCAGGTGCGTGGGTGTGGGTGAGCTGGATGTGTTCGTTTGTGCCATGGCACGTTTGCCAAAGTCAGGAAACAGCTTACATCTTGCTGGAGTCGGTTCTCCCATTCTACGGTGCGGGTTCCCGGGACTGAGCTCCTGTCATCGGGCCGTGGAAAAGTGCCTTTACCCTCTGAGTCATCTCATAGTTGCCTATTCCTTTTAAATTAACCTCAATTCACCTCATCTTTTTTTTTTTCATTAAAAAAAATTCAGATCAAGCAAATGACAAAATGTTTCTGAACAAAAAGTCTGTGTGTGGAAGCTGTAATTTCACCTTTAATGTCTGCGAGTGTGTCTTCATAACATGCAGGTGTTTGTTTCCCTGTGGTGTTTCAGTTTGTAGTGTTAAGAAGTTCTTTATTTTAAGAACTTTAAGATCCCGAGTCAGCCAGGGGGAGAAAAACCAAAGTGGGTTTTGTTTTGTGCCGGCCTTTTCTGAGCAAAATGAAACGAAACAAAACAACACGACACGACTGGCTTTTATGCCTTTTATGGGCCGCAGGAAGAATCAGTCACGTGAACATTTTTGAGAAAAATCATAAAAGCACTTGTCTGAGATTCTGTTTGGTTACACAGGGAAGACTTCAAAGCCTTCCACTTGAAAACACATTGTCCTGGGAAGTAATTACGTCAGTGGCCTTCAGTGTGTATTCTTTACCCACTGTAGGGCAGAAAGCCATGCTCCCCTGCCTCCCCCACATCCTACCAGGCAACCCAAAGGCTTACTCTGTTTGCCTCAATCTTAGAGCTGCTACAGTCAAGATGGAGTCTGGGTATGTTTTTTGCAGAGAATGCGTCTTTCCACTCCTCTCCACGTAAGAAGAGGTGGCTTACCTATGAATAAACGGTGTCACCTGAAATATGCTCATGGTGTGGTGGGTGAGGTCTTGAGTGTTTTATGCCCTTAAGTGCTGGGTCAATGTCTGTAGGCTAGAGGCAGGGATCTCTGTGTGCTGGGATGATGACTCAATGGGCTTGCTGTGCAATGTTAGGACCTAAGTTTAGATTCCTAGCAAAAGCTGGACAGTGATTGTCTAGGCATGGCGGTGATGGTCCTGAACTCCACCCTTTGGGAAATGGAGACAGGCAGATTCCTAGAACTCACTGGCCAGCCAGCTTGGACAAAATAGTAAGCATGTGGTCAGGAGAGATGTTTTAGGGGTGAAAAGTTCTTTCTGCTCTCCCAGAAGAACCGAATTTGGATTCTAGAACCCACATCAGGCATCCCATAGCCTTCTATAATTCCACAGTTGAGATTTTCTCAAAATAGTAAGGAGGAGGGTGATGCTGGCAGATGCCCAACCTTGACCTCTGGCCTCCACATGCACACATGTGCTTCATACCTGCAGAGACACAGAAATCCATACACATAACAGACACATACACACACCACCCCTCCAGTTCATCCCTGGTGTCAGCAAATGTCACTACTGTCCCTAAGCTCTGAAGATCTGTGCTCTTAAAAGCACTGTAGAACCCAGCGCCTCTATGGCACCTAAGTCCAGGGAGATCTGACTATCCAGAGGACACATCTGGCTTTGAGGGAAATGGGATTAGATTAGAAGCCTGGGGTAGCCCTATTCTGACATACTAGGCTCTAGTCAGCTGGGGGCAGATGCTTCTCATTTAATGTTGCCCTGAGTGTGTCATTAATAGAAAAATTCTGTGCAAATATATGAGATTTGACTCTAGTCCGACCCTCCCAGTTTATAAATGAGTAGAAATGACTTAGTTGTTGCCACTTCTCAGATGAAAGAGAGAAAACTATTAGCACAATTCCTAGGTTTGTTTCCGTGCATCTCACAAGGCCACATGACCTCCAGTACCTATGTGTTTGCACACCCTGTCGTAGACTCCCACGCAGGGCCAGGGTTAATCTGTCTTAATAATCATTGGTAATCCTTTGCCACTCATGAGGAAATTTGAACCTTTTTTTTTTTGTCCGTTCATTTAAAAACCCTGGCTGTGCTTGACTGTAATGTGTGTTTTACAATGTTCCAAAGATGCCTTTCCAGGAAGTCTTCACTCTCTTAGCTCCGCTAATTAAAACAGTTTTCAGTTTTAATTTCTAGGCACAGTGGGTTGGCTTAACATCAGCTGTGGGTAAGGTCCTTATCAAGTCCTAACTTTCTGCTATGATTTTTTTTTTCACATTTCAGTTGCAGAATATGAGCCGTCCTAGAAGAGGAGTGTGGGAAGCTGCGGTGGGGGTATGAGGACTTGGGGCATAGGTGGCATTCAGCGCTTACTCTTCCACAAAGAAGTCATCAACAACAGGATCTCCTGAAATATGCTCAACCCCCTTCTGAATTTTTGACTTCAGTCTTGCTCTGTGTGTTGGAATGAATGTAGCACTCCAAGTATTCATTGACCCTAGAAGCTCCAAGTCAGGTCCCCAAGGACTGAGGATCAAAGGGCTTAGGTCCACTGATAGACGGTAGCTAACGGATGTCGTTCTACAGAAGCGTGTATGTGCTAAAGAATACTAGACCAGTGTCAGTAGAGAGTCAACAACTGGAGAAAGGAGGGGGGCAAAGTGCAAAGGGGAAGTGAGTAGGTTCTTCTTTGGGGCAGATAACATTGCGAGACTGATCGGAACGTATTTGTTGCGGAGGGTTGTTCCCCAAACACAGCAGCCATCATCCTTACCGTAGCAGTTGTGACACCACACAGGAACTTTAACTGTCGATGTCCCCTCAGAGGAGAAGCAGGAGAGGGTCGTTCGGTCTTCCCATCGGAGTCTGACTGCTTCTGTCTGAACCTTCCAGCTGACTTGCATGTGAGTCCACCTAGCAATGCCTGGCCTCATGGGCTCTGAACATCTGGAGTATAAGGGTTAACTGAAGGCAGGATGTTGTCACTAGAATGAGACTTGCTGGTGGTGTGACTTTTGGGGTTTTACCCGCACTCCTATACATAACGTTTTACCCATCTTCTGTAAATAACTCATCGGCTCCCAAAGTTGGACTTTGGTGGAAAATCCTCTGGTCTGTTGGTGGTGTCATATTTGCGATGAATAAACAGTTTTTTACATCTCTCTGGGAAAAGAAAGTGCAACAGAATTGACTCACAGACAGCTGTTTGAAGCCGAAAAGCTCAGTGCCTTTTACCTCCACAAACAAGTAGGAAAATTAGATCAGCATCCTCTAACTGACTGCCCTGCTTTCCTGCTACCTCAGTATCTGGCACCCCAGCCACTTTGACTGCGGACCAGAGCTGACTGAAGACTGATTTTTCAGAGAAGTCAGTAGAGTGCGGCCACACCCACTGGTTCCTTTTTTTTTTTTTTTTTTGGTGAAGTGTCTAGCCAGAGTATTTATTTTTAACATTTAATTTTAAATTTAAAATTATCATCATCATTATTATTATTACTTGTCTTTTCAAGACAGGGTTTCTCTGTAGCTTTGGAGCCTGTCCTGGAGCTAGCTCTTGTAGACCCAGGCTAGCCTCGAACTTACAGAGATCTGCCTGCCTCTGCCTCCTGAGTGCTGGGATTAAAGGTGTGCGCCACCAGCACCTGGCTTTAAAATTGTTTTAATTTTTAAAAAGATGTTTCTATTTCTAAAGATTTATTTATTTATTTTGAGTGTGTATGTGTGTGTGTGTGTGTGCATGCGCACATCTGTGTGCAAAGGTGTGTACATAGGTGGGTGCACTCAGAGGCCAGAAGAGGGCATCAGATCCCCTGGAATTGGAATTACGAGCGGTTATGAGCTGGCCAGTGTGGGCCTGGGAACCAAACTCTAGCCATCTGGAAGAGCAGCAAGCACTCTTGAGTGCTAAGTCATCTTTCCAGCCACCACTGCTTCTTTCTTCTTCTTTTTTTTTTTTTAAAGAAATTAAAGCCAAAAAAAGAAAAAATTTGTGAGGCTCCCATGTTCTGTGTTCTCAAAGAATAATGTCTTAGATGTGATTCTCAAGGTCCTGGTGACTTGCTTCAGACTGTGACTTGAGCCTCCCTAAGGGAATGGTTGGGCTATTAGGGCACTCTGCATGTTTCTCAGAGTACATTAGAGCCTCCTCCCATATTAGCCAAACACGACTTTCAACTTTCCCCCATATTAGTCTTTATTTCTTCTTTGAAACTTTCATACATGTATACAATGTATTTTTTTTTTTTATTTTTCGAGACAGGGTTTCTCTGTGGCTTTGGAGCCTGTCCTGGAAGTAGGTCTTGTAGACCAGGCTGGTCTCGAACTTACAGAGATCCGCCTGCCTCTACCTCCCGAGTGCTGGGATTAAAGGCGTGCGCCACCACCGCCCGGCTTACAATGTATTTTATCATATCCACTTCAACCACTGCTCCCTCCATATTCTCTGTACCCTCCCAAGATATCTCTGTCCCAACTTCATTCCTCCTTAAAAATTGTATATGTATATGTATATATATATATATATTTGTATATATATCCCACCCATTACATACACACACACACACACACACACTCCTTATTGAGTCCAATTAGCGCTGCCCATATGCAAATAGATAATGCAAGTATTTTTATTTCTTCTTTTTATTTATGGCATTCCATGCTTTTCTCTAGGTAAGTTTATGAGCAGATTGGCCAGGCAGGACTGACTGGAAAGAAGACCAGCCTTCAAGTTCACCCCCATAGCTATGTGTGGGAAACTTTACTTCCTTACCACATGGGAGTCCCTTAGTGTAAATTGTGATATAGCTTTTCCTAGACTACATGATTTAAGTGTGAGAGGGCTGCCCAAACTGTCCTTTATAGCTTAATGGTAAGAAGTGGATTACCTTATTTCCAGTGCATTCTATTTGTCAGCCAGAATAATCTTGAGAGAAGGGTTGACTGCTCAGAAGCAGGGACCGTGAGGCTCTCCTGGAGGACAACTCCCGCATTCTGGTGTTGAGAACACCATCTCTTGTGAAGAGCATTCTCATGCTCTCACTGGGGGCCCTTCAGTTAGAACAGTCAAATCCCAAAGCCATGGAATTGAACTCTAATACAACTTGTGCCTGTTTGGGACCATTGCTGTCTCACAGAACCCTTCTCCGTTAGGTTTGTTCAGCCCTCTGACAGTGTCATGCGGTGTTGCCATCTGCAGAGTTTCTCCTCAAAACCACCCAGTTGAGTTACAACAACAAGAAAAAGAAGCTTTGACAGAGTGACACTACAGAGAATGCCACCACATGCTTTCGGGAAGTTTACCATTGTGAACTGGACCGCACCGGTGCCTTTCCGCGGCTCCCTGTGGTCTCACTGTAGCACATGGGCAAGGTGGACTAGCGTGCGTGACGTCCTCAGGACGGCGTGGTGTTTCTGCCCAGTGGAAATTTGTCCTGACTCTCACATCACCACCTTGCTGGATAAAGACAGTTGCATACCAACAAAGTCCTAAAAGAGTTTCATTTTAGTTATTTCTTTGCGTGTACGAGTGTGTGTGAAGGCATGTAAGAGAGCAGAGGACAGCTCTTAGGCATCATTTGTCGCCTGATATCTTGTGTTCCTGGGGACAGAACTCGGGCCTCAGGTCCGCCAAGCCTTTGCACAGGTCTCATTGCCCGACGAGGCTTCTTGCCACCCCCAGATGTTATTCTCTTCATCTAGACACGTGACTCTCTCATACTGTGCACCATGTGTGCGCTGCATCTACTCTGGTCTTCAGCACCGGGGGTCTAGATACTAACCCATTTCTCATAGATAAAAATGGGGGTGGAGAGACAGCTCAGTGATTCGGAGCACTAGCTGTTCCTGCAGAGGACTGGGTTCAGTTCTCAGCACGCACATGCAACTCCACCACTACCTGCACCTCCAGTTCCAGAAGACCCTGCACCCTCTTCTGACCTTGGCAGGCTGAGGTACACATATGATGTGCATGAATATGTGCAGGGAAAGTACCCAGACACACTGGTGGTTTGGATGAAAATGGCCCCCATCGGCTCATAGGGAGGGGCACTATTAGGAAGTGTGGCTTTGTTGGAGGAAGTAGTCACTGTGGCTGGCTTTGAGGTTTCAGATGCTCAAGCTAGGCCCAGTGTGGCAGTCTTCTTTCCTACTGCCGGTTAATCCGGATGTAGAAATCTCAGCTCCTTCTTCAGCGCCATGTCTACCTAACTCCACCATGCTCCATGCCATGATGAAGATGGACTAAACCTCTGAAACTGTAAACCAGCCCCAAGTTTTTCTTCCTATGAGTTGCCATGGTCATGGTGTCTCTTGTTGTTTGATTGCACTTCCTAATCACTCAGGTAATGTTATTTCCCTTCTCAGATCTTTGATTGGGTTGAAGATTAGATAAATGTAGTTAGTTACTTTCTTCTCACGACTTGGCCAATTTATTGATTGCATAAGAATTAAGT
>JAQHUG010000058.1:6157547-6179203 GCA_028555095.1 Dicrostonyx torquatus
TCAACTAAAGTGCTGGGTGTCTGTGAACACAGTCATGGCCATGTCAACAGGAATGCTGGGTGTCTGTGAACACAGCCACGGCCATGTCAACTGGAGTGCTGGGTGACTGTGAACACAGCCACGGCCATGTCAACTGGAGTGCTGGGTGTCTGTAAACACAGCCACGGTCATGTCAACTGGAGTGTCCCATGCACTGGAAGGCAGGCTGCTGTTTCTTTGAACTTTGAGACCTTGATGTTGGGTAGCACATTTTTCCGAGACTGAAGCATACCGGTGCTGCAGGGAAGCTCGTAAAACTGAAGACAAACAACTCCAAACTGCTTCAGGAAGTCCCTGAAACTGACTAGATTCACTAGGTCCCGCCCTCTCCAAAAGAGAATATAAACATTAAAGTCAGCTGGGACTCATTCTCAGACAAGCCAAGCTGCAATGAAGACAGTGGGCCAGACCCACTGCCTGGAGGAAGCAGAGACTAGCCTGGCTGCCTAAAAGAGGTTTAGACAAACTGAGTCACTTGGAAGCGACACTTTCCAACCAGCTGAACTGCCTGCAGGCTGTGCAGGGTGCTCCAGGGTCCCAGCTTTTGTGAGCTGTCACCCATGCTGGGGTGGGCTTTCATGATACAAGTGTCTTTGGGTATTTCTGCACCTATAAGTAACCCCCTCCCAAAACTTGACCTTGTGGACCTTGGTGGTATCTGCACTTTGGTCTGTCATGGACTCACTGGGGTGAGCAGATGTGTGTATTGCAACTCCCCAGGAAATGTCCTGTCATAAAGCCCAGGGGCAGGGAATATGGCACTTCTGTCTAGCTCAATCTCCACTTGGGGGCTTGTTTTTTTTTTTTTTTACATGACTTATTTTACTTCTTTGGGAATATATAAACATGTTTTTCCAGTTGAAATGAAACTTCCAAGCTTGTGCCTGCAATCTAGACTTCAGTCTGTCTGAACAATGCTGGTTGGTTCCTGGTTCCTGTTGGTCAATGTCTGGGCTATGATGGTAAATGCAGATGTCTAATTGGCAGCTTCCCACACAATGATTGGTTTTCCCTTTGTCTTTCTTCGAAATGCTCAAGGCTCAATGAAACCATACCAGAACAAAAAAATAGCATCTACTCAAAAACATACATGTTCCCAAGTTCCTTGCCTTGTGGTGTGAAACAATTAGACTTGAAGGAAGCTGTCCAGGCATGGGACAGCTTCAGGTTGGAGTGCCATGGTTGACTGGTTGGTTGGCCATCTCTCAACAGCCTCTGGAATCCTCCTCCACCTCTAAACCGCCACTGGATTTGGTCCATTTTCCAGGTTTTATAACACAGTCCTCCTTTGTTTGAAAGATGCTGTGTTGTAGCAGAGCCAGGTCACTAGAACCCTGGAATGCTTTTGTGCGGCTGGCTGCCTTCCCTACACCATTGTCTGAAGTATAAGTGGCCTGGATTCCTTACAAGACCCACAAGGCCTGGGGCAGAAAGAAGAAAGACGAGTAGGGTCAATACTTTGGTTCTACTCGTTCTTTGACATTTGGCTTCTGCTGGCATTTGTAGATCATTTAGTTCTTGGGTGCAGCATGGGCCAACTACCTATCATCTGTTCCTGTTATCCTTTCCCATCATAAGCTTGCTAATATTTCTACCATCATCTAGTCCCCATCATCCGCTGCCCACCATCCCCTCCTATCATCTCCTTCCTATAACCCACCCTCATCATCTGCTTCCCTAGTTACCTTAGCAACCAATGCTTTCTCTGAAGCCATATTGCAGAACTCCTCATACTAACTTCCTCAAGTCTGGATTAAATGGTGTCACAGTGTTTAAGAGATCTTGAAAATGGCTGGAACTCTCGTGTAATGATGCTGTGGGGTCCTTGATCTAAAGAAAGATGCTTCTGTCACCACTGTCGTCTAGGAAGCTCTTTCCCATTCGTGCTCCTGGAAGGCTAATTGGGTGAAATCTACAAGTTTACTAGGGAAGTGCTGTATTCCAGACAAGGGCATGCTTACTCACATGACTAAGAGGGTCCCACCCCCAGATCTGTGTCTGTCTCCTAGGAGAACTCTCTCAATTCATCATCTCAGGGGTAGGGTTACTTCTGAGGGAAATTACAAGACTGAGTGATCAAAGAGATGTGTTACAGAGTGGATGCAGACAGGTTGGAGACAGCTACAAGGGGCAGTGGCCACTCTTGGTAGGGCGGGAGCAGGGAGGACTCCTAGAATACGTGAGCACTCTGTTGTGTGGCTGTGGTTCAGGGTCCAGTATCTACCAATAGATTGCAAAGTAGGTACTTTCTTTTCCAAGCAACTTCACACAACTTCTGGAAGCATTTTCCCAGAATTGTTGGCTCCCGAGAGAGAACCGTCACTATGAGTGGGTTTGAGTCCTTGGCCTTAGCTTGCTAGATGTGCCAGTAGATGGGTGGGATGGGGTTATTTTGGAGGTTGTTCTTATTTCTAAAACTTAGTATAAGTAAATTGATGAGCTCTTTAGAAATGCGAGTCTCTGGACTCTATTCTCAGAAAGAAAACCTTGAACCTCTCCAGCCAGCCACTGGCTGCTGTAAGAACACCAGCACCCAAGAGAAGAAGGTGCAATCATTGGGCTGGTTGGTCCAGTAAGATGAATTTGTTCCAAGCTGAAATCCAAACCAAACATTATGGCTAGTTTTTGTTTGATTGATTGTTTTTCCAAATATCTCATGGGAGGTCAACAAGAGTTTGTGATTTGTGACATTTGATTGATTTCCCAATACAGACACATACACTGGAACTTCAGCAAAGTCCTAAACACAGTCAGGTCCTTAACATTTATAATTAATACTTACCAGTTGTTTTGTACTTTAATACTTTCATTTTACATTTATCCTTAGTATTAGGAAGGGCCTGAATGTGTGAACCACAGCCTACCGCAACAGCCTACCGCAAGGACCACCTTAAAATTAGCTGTACTAGGGGGTGGCATACACAAACTAAGATGGTTCAGTTTATAAAGTCCGTGTGAGTATGAAGACCCAAATTTGATCCCAGCACCGTTATAAAAGCTAGGCATGACAGTAATCAAAGTGCTGGGAAGGAAGAGACAGTGGATCCCTGGAGTTCACTGGCCCGCCAACATCTGAGTCAGTGAGAACAGGGTTCAGTGAGAGATCCTGTCTTTAAAAATACAGTGGGGCTTCATAAAGGAGACACCTGCCATGGGCCTCTGGTCTTCAGAGGTACACACACAAGCTTGTATGCACATATACACACCCACAAATTAGGTAACAGATACATAAGTAAATTTCATTAATTATACTTAAACACCAGTCCATGTATCTCTGTCTCTTTGTAAAGTCTGAAGCATGGGAACAGACGTGTTATAGCACTGAAGAGCGACAACGTGTGTGTTTCATGCTGAGTTGTGCTGCTCCGACCTACCAGTTCCCATCCCTGCCCAACCCAATCCAAGGATCCCCAGTAACTCTGGTTATAGTTAGCTGACCAGGTATCTTGGTTTTGGTTTAAAGGGGCTGGCGTGATGATCTGTCAGGTGGTAGCACTTGGTGCCGCGCCTGATTCCTAGAACCAACTGTGAGAAGAGAGTCGGCGCCTGTAAGCTGTCTTCTGACATCCACACGCAGACCGTGCTCATGTGCACTTGAGCACAGATGTGCTCAGAAACAACGCTCCCCCCCCACATACCAGATGCACAGATGTATGTACTATTTAAGAGAGCATTCATATCCCAACTCTGTTACAATTTTGTTTTCATTAAAAACAGTAAAGCTGTTATTTCTAATAATAAAGATACAATTCTTGTAATTTTCAAAACTCAAATTTTGGGTTAAAAAAAGATGTTGTAGTTTTTAAAAAATGATGCCTCAAAGATTAGGCTGGGGTTGCTCTCCGAAATGTTGACCTCCAGGAACTCGAGAACTTTCTTGTGGGGTCTAAGGAATGGGGCTGGGAAAGGAGTGGACAGACACACCCTACCCCTGCAGCTGTGCAGGCGTCCAGATCTGCCAAAGTGCTCAGGATTCGGACCATTTGAAACATGAACACTTTCTAGCTAATTAAGGTCAAAGAAGAAATTTCTCTGGTACTTTTAAAATGATATTATTTAATGAAGTCTAATTTTTCTTTGGAATTTCTATGTAGCTACTCTTCATCGGTAATCATCTATACACGTTGAAAGTGTAGGATCATTAAATCGTATACACTGAGGGGTTGGGTTAATTGACACCAGGCCATCTAGTTTAACCTTATTTCACAATTAGGAAAATGAGCATCAGGTAAGGTCACGGTTCCTCGGTAGTAGAGCTTGCTGCTTTTGAAATGCTTCCCATGGTGTGTCTTGTTTCCAAAGCCTGGACTCTGCTTCAACTTGAAGCCACCAACTCCTTGGCCCTCCCTTCACTGAAGCAGAAAACCAAGACATCCTCGCCTTTTCTCCTGCAGACTCCAATCCCTTTTACCTCACTGGACACAAGAGCCTGGAAGGCCTGAGAGCTGAACCCAGCCATGCGTCCTCCGATGGGCAGATGCTAGAAAGAAGGCAAATTGAGCAGGTAGGATGCAGCCCAGAGCCAGCTTGCCGTCCTAACCATGACACAGACCTAGGAAAGCTGTCAGAATCAGCAGAGGCCAGCCCAGGATCACACAGGGATCCCAACAGCAGATGGAAAGCCGCGACAGTGGATGCTGGAGTTGGCAGCATAGTCCTGGCCCACTGATCCCCTTCCAAACACATGGCTGGCTTTCGAATGGTCATGGCCTCCTCATCTTGTGCTCTCTGCTGAAATGTCTGCACGTTTCTGAGAAATTAAATTCTTATGATCTGACTCTTCATTTGAATGGGATACAGGAAGAATCATTATCCTTTGCAAGTGATGAGAGAAAATGATATTATGGGCATTTACAGAAGAAGGATTTATGGGGAAAAAATAGCCTGAAGTTTTTTGTTGTTGTTGTTTGGTTGTTCACTCAGCTAAGGGCAGCAACACTGTTCTTCCCTGGCCTTCACTGGCTCAGCTCCACACAGCGTTTCCTTATACGGAGGAAGGAAACTGAAGGCTTGTCGGGGAATATTATTTTTAGGTGTGTCACTTTTGTTTGTGCTGCATTTGTTTAACTCTGTGAAGCTGTGATTCTTTGCCTGTCTAAACCACCTGATGGTCCTAATAAAGAGATGAACAGCCAATTCCAAGGCAGGAGTAAGGAAAGGTAGGGGTAGCAGGCAGAGAGGATAAAAGGAGAAATGAGGAAAAAGAGCCAGAGAAGACGGAGAGGAGGACATCAGGGGCCAGCCACCTAGTCAGTCACGGAGTAATGAGGAAAGAAAGGTATGTAGAAACAGAGAAAGATCCAAAGTCCAGAGACAAAAGGGAGTTGGGATAATTTAAGTTAAGAAAAGCTGACAAGAAACAAGCCAAGTTTAGGCCAGGCGTTCATACATAATAATAAGCTGCTATGTGTATGATTTACTTGGGAGCAGGGTGGCGGTCCCCTCAAAAACCCAAATGAGCAAAAACTACATACAACAAAGGGTATATGCAAACTCTTTCTTTGTCCCCCTCGGATCCAGAAAACAAGTGGGAACCTAGAATTCCTTCTCAGAAAAAACATGCTCCTGCCTCATTGACCTGAAACATGTCGTGTGACCTATCCTGGCGGGAAGACATACATGGAAAAGAAGATGGTGTTTCTAGTCTCTATGATCGAGAGAGGCAAACGGATACTGAGAATGGTTTGGTCCAAACATGCGCTGGATGACTAGAGAGATGGGGGAAGCAGAATCTCTTTGTAAGAGTAGTTGGCTGTCATGTGATTTCTTGACGAGCTTGGATTTTGTACATTAGTTTAGGTTCGAATGGAAATGTTTAATTATGAGGTGCTTTTTCTGCTGGCTGAATTTACATATGCGTAGCGCTTTACTGTACTAAGAGCATCACACATTTTCATTATTTTATCACATTTGCTCCTTACATGGATTTGAAGCACAGAGGCTGCTGCAGAGATGGCTCAGCAGTTAAGATCACTGGCTGCTCTTGCAGAGGACCCTGGCTTGCTTTCCAGTACCTATGTGGCAGCTCGTGACCATCTGTGACTCCAGTTTCACAGGATCTGGTGACGTCGTCTGTCCCCCATAGGCGCCAGGTACACACTTGGTGTACAGACATACATGTAGACAGAACACCCATACACATAGAAAATGAATCTTGAAAGAACTCGGAATCCAGAATCCGCTTTGCTAGCATCGTGGAAAAATGAACTGCTACCAAAGTGGCCTGGGGCTTGGCCTGAGAAAATCCCCTCTCATGTCTCTGTCCTTGCACCTGTATGGTTTCCCTATCACAGACACGGCTTGCACATTCTGTTTAGAGAAACACAAGGTGGGTTGTGTTTGCGTGGCAGCATGAGATCTTTCCTTTTTCTTCCCCCAGTCTCAGAGACCCTCAGCAGATAAGTCTCCAGGTGCTCCTTCCAAGGACAGATGGCCCAGTTCACAGTCACAGCAGGTGACCTGCTTGTTTGAGGAAGCCAGGCACACTCATTTTCTGTAAAGTATAGTTATATGTAGTTATAGGTACAGTTGCTTTTCATTTTTATCTTTTTCTCTAGACAGGTACGGAAGCTATTGAGCTCTTGGGTTTTGTTTGTTTGTTTGTTTTGTTGTTTTTTTTTTTGGTTTTTTGTTTGCATGCCCTAAACAAGGCTCCTCTGGATAGCAGGCTGCTTTACCGCCTCAGTTGGGTTCAGGCCTTGTAAAAAGGATGGCAGCAGGAAGGAAAGGAGCCTGCAACACTTCAAAGTTCTGTTGCCAGTGCTCTCCCTAGGGAAGCATAGCTAATGTCCATCTTTATAACCTTATGAATTGTATTTGTATTATAACCTTATGTATTGTATGTATTTGTAAAACGTTCCTGTAGGCTGTAGGATGACTCTTCTGTCTCCTCATGACACCTGTTGACTTTTTGGTTTGTATTGGTGAAGAATCACATTATCTGCCTCTCGAAGGGATGCTGAGCTGGCAGCAGTGCACACAGCAGTGTCCGCAGGTGACAGACACACGGCAGCCAAGCGTCTGAGGCCTTGCCAGGGTCAAGCCTTCTACTTTCTGTAGCAGCATGTGTTGAGACCATGGGCAGGGGCTAACGGTGAGCAAAGTGGACACAGAAGTCACTGTCCAGCCACGAGATGGCCAGAAAATGGACGTCCACTTACACTAAAGGTCAGCATTCTGAGAATTTCCAGGGCGGCTCTGCAGCCAATCAAAGAGAGACACGCGATAGTTGGTGCTCCCATTTCCTCCAGTGTTGGTAAAAAGTGAGACTTGTGTGAGTCACGCCAGTCTCTTCTCCCAATTATAAATTGATATCTCCCATAAAACCACAGGAGAAAGGCTATCACATCTTCCGTTTTGCACCATTTTATCCCAGAGCCTGCCCACTTTATTTGATGGATAGCAGAAGCTAATGTGGATAAGCTGCTGGTGACATGGGCTTAGTACGGATGCTGGAGTCGCTGGAAACACTAGAGGGATGTTTTGCCTCGAGTGTGAGCTAAGGAAGAGAATGGTACCTAAAGAAAGGGCTGATGGGAATATCCAGGCCTTGACTGCATCCTGCCTGGTAGCGCTGGCTTGACTGTACACAGTGAGTTATGACTCGTCTTTCCCGCGGTCTGTGCTGAGAGTTCGCAGCGAGTTACAAGTCTCCACATCTCCTGCTTTCCCTGTGAAGGTCTCAGGGATGCCTTAACCTAATCTTCACAGATCTAATGAAAGCCAGACCTAGAGGTTAATGCTGTCCAAAGCCATGTGACTCCGGCTGCTCTGAGGTCCTGGGTTATCGGCTCAGTGCACAAGCATTCAGTTTTACAAGTCTGTAAGATCCTGTTGGGAACTTCCCAGGGAGATCATTCAATCCTGTTAACTCTGTGAATCTCCGCTGGTCCTGAAAATAATTTGCATATGATGCAATAAAACAGAAGAAAAAAAGATGAGGTGATATTGGAGACAGTCCTTAATTCTTTGGCTCATGGTATGAAAATAAAATTATGAGATCACAGAATGACTGTTTAGCACTTGGATATTCTCCTGTCTCAGGCAAATTAAAACATGGGCCATCTTACAGACAACTCTGAGAGCAGAAGAATGGCCAAAGATGGCCTTCGTTTTGGTTTCTAGAAGAAAGCAGTTATGTTTGGATATATTTTTCAGCCTTGCTAGTACCTTCTTGCTTAGGGACAATAAATGCATGCCTTTCCGTGATGGTCCCTGAATAAGTAGCGGTGTCACCTTGTCTATGCTGGCGGATATCTTTGATGACAAATGAAAGGCGCTGGGTATTCATGGCACCTCCCATTTGTGCTAGAGACATTTGCTCCTTTGCCTTCAGGTTTCTTCCACACCATTGCCAGTCATCCGCTTTCCCAGAATCCTTTGCTAACTGATTCCCTAGCAGGCTCAGTGCTGGGAAAACAATAGGGAAGGAAACCTCAGATCGAGCTGACTCCCTGTTGTGACGTCCAGTCCCCCTCGTCCTGTCGTCCTTCCCTTAGTATCCCTCTGCTCTAGAAGTATTTGTCAATGGCCAGAGATTCTGGGTATGGACAACCCCAGGGCAGCCCTGGTGTCTGCCCTCTGGACACCTCCTCTTTGTGATTTAGCCTACAGGAAGGAAGAGCTGCCCATCTCTTACCAGCACCCTTGTCGCTGATTGCTTCTGTGGCTTTGTCTTGGGCTCCCTGATAAGGTTTCTACATTGCTAACAATTGATCACTCTGTTTTCCAGTGAGTGCGCCTACTGCGGCAGGTTGTGTTTGCCTGTTTTGTTCTAACAGTGGCTTTTCTTTTTAAAAACATTATGCCAAAATCTCAGGTTTATTCTCTGAGCCAGCCTGGTAGGTGGTTTCTCACCCCTATCCCGAAACACAATAACTGTTCCTCTTCTTTGTAACCCAGGTTCTAATCCTTCCCCTATAATTTTGAGTTTATTGCAAAAACCTTTGTCTTTATGTTTGCAATATGATAGGCTTATCAGCTCAGTCTTTGAAATGCCACTACAGAGTCTCAGTCTGGGGCTCACATAAAGCTGCCAGATCCTTCCAGGCTTCCCTCTCCCGTGTCCCCCTCTGGATTTGAGCATCCTCAGAGTATTTTTTAGTCAGATGTATATCCAAGTGGGTTTTCTCTTATTTGCTTCCACAGTTTGAAAACCACAGACAGACACAGAGAGAGCAACCCCGCTGGCAGATGGCCTGCGCATGGATTCATGCAAAAGAGAACCAAAGAGCAACACCTCTTTATCCTCTTCATCATCAGAGACAGCCTTCCCTGGACGGTGGCTGTGTGCTACCTCCTGTTTTTCATCTGCGTTACACCATGTAATCCTGGGTAACCAGATATGCGATGACCCAAACCCTAACACTTGTGTAAGGGGTTGCTCTGTTTGATCCCCATGTCCCGATCTCTTCAACAATGCCTATGCTGTCTCCACAACTGAGGCAACAGAAAACCATTTTGACCAGATAGTGATGTCAGAACTGACCAGAATATAACTTGCTGTTCTTGCTTTTTTAGCAAGATATTGTACTCAAAGGGAATTTTCTTGGCTATAAGACATTAATAGCCATTTGAATAAAGGTCATCCTTGTTCAAACGGCAACTTTCTTCTTAAAAATTTTAATTATATGTACTTATTTTTCTGTTTAGTGTGCATGTGTGTACGTGCTTGCGTGTCTGTGTGGGAGTGCACATGCACCACAGTGACATGTGGTGGTCAGAGTTAGTTCTCTCCTACCGTATGGTTCTGAGAGATCAGACTTGAGAGCAAATACCTTTACCCAGTGAGCTATATCACTGACACCCGGAGAAGTCTCAAATGATCGTCATGCATTTATTAATGCTTTTTCTTGAAATGTGCTGTTTTTTTATTTTATTTGGAATTATTCAAAAATAATCTTTATAAGAAAATGGGTTTTCTTCCCATTGCTTGGTGGTGTATAAGGAGTGTACAATAAAGTTTTATGTGTGTGCTCGTGAATATTTGTGCAAAATAAAGCAGTCATCATGCATGAACTAATGGACACGTGAGAGTGGTGGCTGAAGTTACAAGCACACAGAGCTAAATTAACATAGTGATGGGCTTTCTGTGCGCGGTATGTACTTCTCTTTTGAAAACTTTCTTCTCATTATCCCTTCCCTCTCATATTTGACAATTTTCTCATGAATATTAAATAGCTTATCAGTCTGTACTGTTGTTGCTTGAATTTGGAACGTCCTCTGCAGACTGGTGTACCTGGACCCTTGATCCTTGCCACTGTTCAGGGGGGCTGTGGAACCTTTAGAAGGTGCCGTCTTGCTGGGGGCTGGAGAAAGAATGACACTGGCATGGGCTTGAGGCTTTCTCCCATTTCATGTTCCCTCTCTCTGCTTCCTGTGTGTGGCTGAGACACAGTCAGCCAGCTCCGTGCTCTGGCGGTCCTATGCCATGCTTTCCCGCCATTATGGATTTACCCATATGGAACCACAAGCCAAAGCAATCCCGTTCTTCCTTGAGTTGACTGTGGTCACAGTGCTTTGTCACAGCAGCAGCAACCCCAAAGACTAATAAATCCTGCTCTAGAATCTGAAAGTTTTTCCTTCGGGTAAAGAGCAGCAATCTGGACTTTGTGTTTTATGTCCGTCGCTGTAAAGGTTTCATCAATAGTGATCAATCAAATGCCAGGTGATTGGCCTTTTAATAAACTTAGTGGCTATAACAGAACTGGGCAGGTGAAAACTGCAAATGTCAATCATTAATATTGAAAACCGTGTGGACTTTTACAATAAGTCTATAATATATTCAGGTGGTACTGGAAATTTTGTGGCGTCTTTGAATTTGATGGGGTCCTTTCCAACTTTTGGAGGCTTCACTTGGACAGCGTGGGTTCCAGAAATCTCAGGGCTACCTCAGCTACTCTAAGACAATGGCTTTCAGATTCTTGCCCCAAAAACTCACAAATGAAATTTGCAGATCACAGAGGGTGAGTTACAGAGAGGAACGTAAAGTAGATTCCTAGATGGGAGCTAGAGGGAGGTGGGGTGCTGAGCTCCTCTATGACAGGAGTGGGTTTCCGCAGGTGGGGTCCCCATCATCAATGTTAGTCTAGAGGATTTTTAAAGGGCCGATGGCAGAAACTTAGGTGAGGCATGGAGGATGAGCTGGTCAGTTCAAGTGATCCCACCAGGAGGTGTCAGCTTTCTCCTGTCACATGCCCAGATGCATCAAGGGTGAGACGGTGGGAAGCCAGGACCTTCTGCTATCCCTGCCCTCCAGCAAGGACACTCTCAAAACCCTGCCCTTCCTGAGAACCCTACCTTCCATTGTCATCACAAGTATGACAGCTGATACAAGACAATCGGACCAGCCAGTCTTCTGCAGTTACCTTCTAGTGTAACCCCAGTTTGCGGGGATAAGACTCAATGGTAGCAGCCTGGACATGCTAACACCAGCCCCCAATTCCGACATGCCAATTACAGAGAGAAGTGATGGGGAAAGGCAGAGAGGGGAAGCTTAATCTATGCCTTCAGAATGGAACAGATGAGGGAGGCAGTGCCCCATATTCATCTTTGGGGTACTGATACGACTTTAAGGTTTAAGTAGAGGAAAGATTGGGAGGGGGAGGTGAAAGCTATCCCTAATAAAGTAGTTCTGGTCCAGGTATGATTATGTGTCATTATCTCAGTCTGGTTTTGCAGTGTGATAGGAGCAATTTCCGTTTGCTGGTGTCTGAATCAGGCTTGTTCCTGTAAGATAACATGTCTTCGGGGTGTGACCTCGCCATTCCACATGCTCATTCTTCGTTACGGGCCCATTGGCCTTCAGTGCTTCATTCTTCCTAGAATTGAAGGAAACTACACATTTAATGCAATGACTTCACTCTCTGTCTTAGCCTGTGATGTAGGAGGGTCCTCCTTTATTTCTGTTGCTTTCATTGGTTAATAAAGAACCTGCCTTGGCCATTTGATAGGGCAGGACTTAGATAGGCAGGGAAAAGAGAACAGTATGCTGGGAAGAAGACTGGGTCAGGGCAGACGCCATGATTCTCCAGCCCAAGATGGACACTGGTTAGACTCACGCCAGTAAGCCACAGTCAAGTGGCGATACATATTATCAGAAATGGGTTAGTTTTAGATGTGAGGGTTAGCCAAGAAAAGGCTAGTGATAATGGGCCAGGCAAAGTTTAAATGAATATAGTTTTCTTGTGGTTATTTTAGGCATAAACTAGCAGCCGCGGCTGGGAGCCAGGCGCAAGGAACAAAAGGGCCCGCATTCTTCTCAGGTGCCAGGAACACGGCCCGTCCCCTCTTACAACAAGCCTGATTCAAAGAAGAGCTAAGAATAGGTAAAGACTAACCTCATGACTGTTGTGCCTGTGTAGACTCAAGTAATATCATGACTTGAAGTAAAGGTGACAGCCACAAAATGAAGGCAGAGGTCGCAGTCCCTCAACCTGCTGAAGGTGACCAAATGGGCTCAAGGGAGGACTCAGTACCCAAGTGCCTGCTCCACTGGCAGCAGGTGGAGCCAACAGAACTCAAGGCTGATGGCAGAAGCCCCATACTGGGAAGGACTGATTGATGGGTGACCAAGGGAACGAGATTTCTATTTTCCTCATTTGTGTAATAGTAGAAGGGGATCATGGCTCCTTGGTGAAAGAGCACTTCTGTAGGGTGACTGTGCAAAGCCCCATTTAAACTCATGCATCTGAACATGGGGCTGTGTCCAGAGGTTTGTAACCATTAGGGGTTGTGGAAGAAAGAGGATCACTGAGGGCAGGTCTTGAAGCCTCCTAGCCTGCCCCATTTCATGTTCAATTTTTGCTTTCTAAGTGAGATGCAGCTTCCTTTTCCTGACTCCATGTCTTCCTTACCTTCTGCCATGTTTTTCTTACCACATTGGATTTTATCAAGATATTTTGTCATAGCGATGAGAAAGTTAAACAATGATAGTGAGCATTTTTTTCTGGATTGTGTCATTAAAACAATCTTTATATCACATATTGACTAAGAAGTAGGGGTTGACTCAATAAATACCTGTTGGCTGAGTCAATAATTGAATGGTTGGGTGAGTTTCATGATATATAAAAAAAAGACACAGGGCATGGACATGGATTCCATACCTTTCCCTTTCCTCAAGCCATCAGTTTCTGTCCTCACCTTCTCACATTTTCCTGTTCTCCCCATTTTCAGTTGGAGACTTGTAGCTTTGAGATGTAAGTAATGAAACATTGATGCTATGGTTCACATGTGATTGCTTCATGTTGTGGAATCAATGGGGACACGTGTGAGTTCCTACTTTATTCTGGTACAGAATTCTGAACAGAATTTACCATCTCTATCTACGTGAGTTTCTTGAACTGTATGTTTGTGATTTAGGAAGATACAAACTATGTTTACAGCTGTAGCTCTTTTGTGCCTAACAGCCACTGGGCATAGGAAACATATATGTATATATGTGCCCCCAACATTGGCATTAATACCATATGACATGGTCTGAGTGTGTCTTCCAGGATCCATATGTTGAATTTTATTTGTCTCTGTGAGAATATCAAGAGATGGTCCTTCTGAGAATGTTAAATTATAAAGTCATAGTCGTAATAGATGACTTCAGGGTCCTTATTAAATGGCATAGTGAACAAGCCTGGCACCTCTCCATTTCTCCCCATGAGGGTACATAATTCGTCCTTTCTAGAGGATGCCAACAAAGCATGGTGATTTGTGCTAATTCTGATGTGCACTATTTCATGCTGCCCCTTCATCATCTCTATGGTAACAAGAAGTAGAGACCTGGCCCTCATCAGACTCCAAACCCAGTCACACTGTGGAGAAGTAGACTTCTAGCTCCCACCCCCGTACCTGGTATCATGATTCTATCCAGAAGGTGGGGTTAATGGAAAAGGCTCACTAGGGAGTGGTTGAACGACAGCAGTCACTGATGTTGCCCGGGCAGAGGGGATGCTTGGCACTTACATGACTTGGGTGGAGATCTTACCCCTGTTCATCCTGCCCTTGCTTCTGTTGTTCTCATGCTGTGAAATAGCAACATGAGACCTGATGTCTGTGCACAGATTTTATCAATGAGTTAACTCCAGCATTTATACTGTAGACAGTTTGCTTACACTCCCCCTTCCCTCTCGCTTTCTCCTTCTCTGTTTGTCTCGCTAACTGCACATATAAACTAGAAGGTCTTTCTGATGGTTGCATTTATGTATTTGAGAATAATACCTGAATAACAATGTAGCAATATTTATACCTAATGCTCACTTGTAACTGATATCCTACTATTATGAAAGATCATTGGAAATCTGAAGAACTGATTCTAAGATGTGTGTAAAACATGTCTCATTTATAGACATTTATTTTATCTTTTTAGTGTTTTTTAATTCTTCCACATTTGTGTGATAAACATAAGTATGCATATATATGCATGTTTGCATGTTTGTGTGAGTGTGTGCACGCATGTGTGTATGTATGTGTATGTGTGCACGTGCAAGTGTGGAAACTGATGCCAGAAGTCATCCTTCCTCTTCCATATTATTCTTGAGGCAGGGTCTCCTGATCAAACCCCAAGCCCACCAGTGTAGCTGGTGTCACTAGCCAGCTTGCTCTGGATCCCATGTCTCCATGTGGCACACATTTCTGTCATTCATGGGGCTTCCTGAGAATCCAAACTCTGGTACTTGGAACAGCAAGTGCTTTACCCACTAAGATACTTCCCCAGCCTGGTTTTCTGTTTCAGAAAAGCAGCGTCACACTACGATCAAACTTCCTAGGCTATGGGGCCTGGAACACTTGGCCGGCATTTGAAAATGAGTTACTGCAGTGTTGGAAATTGGATCTGATGTTATACTCATCTCCGAAGATGCCCCCTCTGAGTTACCATGTAGCCTAGTACACTGTGTATTTTACTCTCCTTGAGCCTCAACTGGCCCTATGACTTACCTTCGGTAAATAGAGTGGGGTCAGCTTAACACTGCAGCAGTTCCCAGAGTCTGGGTCCTACGTGGTCTTTGGTTTAGGAATCACGTTCTTGCAGAGCTTGCTCTACGGGAAGCTATGTCTCATGCGAGTCCCTGCTGAAGGTGCTCGGCTGCAGGGACGCCCCAGAAAAATCCTACCGAGAGGAAGATGCCCAGCCAGCCCTAAACCTTCCAAACCTTTAGCAGAGTTGGTGGGCATACAAGATATTTTCAGGCCGTGGAAGCAGTGAACACCTACCAGTGACTTCCTTCACACAACACCTGAGGAACTGCTTGGCTGAACTCCCTGGCCATTTTTTTTTTATTTAGAAATAGATAATGGGAAGTACCGCTCCTCTTCAACTGGACATGACCATTACCTGCCTAACAGTTAAAGGCCAGTCATGCTGTTTTGAATGAATCCTTAATATTCATTTGTGCTAATAAAGCCTCTTATAAGAAGACAGAGGCATTTTAATGTTTGACAGAGTTAGACAGGAATTTCATTCTCCAATCACTGTTTTGTGATTCCCTGGTTGGATGTTTTCAGACATATCAGTGGCATGGCAAGTCTCATTGACTACTTCCTTCAGTGGAGGAAATGTAACAAAAGCGGTGCTCATCAAAACTGATGTGTCCCCATCTGTTGATGAGATCACATGACAAATCTTAGCCAATGAGGTATTAGCGGAAGTGCTCTGTGACTTCTGATGAGAGGCAATGGAAAGCCCATCTGTGATTCCACAGTGTCCTTGACGGAACTATCACAGGATGGTAGTGTCCACCAGCCCAGATCCTTGAGTGGGGCAGTGGAGCAGAGGCCCAGATCCCTGTTGGCCCCTTGTGGACAGTTGCATGATCCAGAAACAATTTCTTGTTTTTAAGTCACTGAGAGTTGAAGGCAGTTTTCACTGGTAGGAATCTAACATCTTGTAGCCAGTTCAGGGATCTTTGATATCTCATAGGCCCCAGTGTAAATACTCTAAACCATTGACATTAACTAGAGGGAGGGGGATGTAGCTCAGGGTCCAAAGCTCCACGTTCGGTCTGTGATATTGAAAAACAAACATAAATTAACTTGAACTCTAAATAAACCTACGTTATGTAAATTTCTTTATAAGCACAATTTTAAGGTAGACATCCTTATTTGGCTCTAACTGTATATCTCTCTGTCTCTCTGTCTCTGTCTCTGTCTCTCTCTCTCTCTCTCTCTGTGTGTGTGTGTGTGTGTGTGTGTGTGTGTGTGTGTGTGTAGCACAGTCTGAATATGGAGGTCAGAGGACAACCTTGAACATTGACCTCACCTTAGCTGTGGGTACCTAGCTAGCTGGCCCATAGACTTCTGGGAATTCTCTTGCTTCTGCCTCGCATTTTGTTGTAGGAGCACGTGTCATGAAAGACATTCACTGCCTGCCCTGTCCAATCTTATGTCTGTTCTGGGAAACTAAGCTCATGTCTTCAAGCCTGTGCAGGAAACTTTACAAACCAGGCCCTCTGCCCAGCTCCTCCAAGTGTTTCCGAGGCTCTCGGTTCAGACGCTGTCAGTAGTGCTCCTTCATTTCCTGGAAAATTTGAAAACACTTGATGCTCGAGTCGTCCTTCAATCAAGTTGTTTCCCTTTTGGTTTCTGAGAGCAATTTTCTAACAAGGTAATGAAAATAATTGGAGAATATAAAATATTTATGAGTAATAACATGATTAACATTTGTATTACTGAAGAGGTGGATTTTTCCTTTCTAAAATAATTTACTATGAAATTCCAAGCTTGTAAGAAAATAGAGACAAGACCATGCGAACCCCACATTCCCCCTAACTCAGTTACAGTAATATTCAGTATATGGGCAGTTTCTCAAGGATGCTTTGGTTTGGGTGGTTAAAGACAGAGCCATGAGCATGCTAGGGAAGCAGCAACAAGCTGCATCACCAGCCTTCAGTTAATTTATTTCTTTATTTTTGAGACAGGGTCTTATTATTTAGTCTGAGGTGATAGTAGATGAGATCCTCCTGCCTCTGCTTCCCAATGCTAGGACAGTAGGTATAAATCAGTACCCATTTCATTCTGTTTTGGTCATCCTCTTCTGAGCCTGTGAAAATGTTTGAGTTTTCTATGGGCACATGTGGTCATGACTATTTTTAACTAGGTTCTGTTTTCCAGCACATTGTCAGTCACCTCCTCCCTGGTTTGACCAGGAGAGTCTGAAATGCATGCTGCTGGTTTGGGCTAAGTATCACTAGCTCATCTTCCCTTCTCGGAAGTGTCCTGATCCAGATGACAGAATCGATAGCCACTCTTGCTACTGGGCAGCTAGGCCATGACTCTGACAAGCGGACTACTTGCTTCTCAGCCCCTGACCCAGAACTGTATTCTTTCTTGTCTTCCAAGACTCCCCCGGGGCTAAGTTTATCATAACCAGTAAGCCCTGCTCCCCTGTCTCTCTGAGTGCTTGCCACGACATCTAACACTGGTGATTTATACCCTTTGGCATCTTTAAGGTATAGGCACACCCCTGTTGATACTAGACTGGGAGACACTAAACAAATACAGAAGTGCTAAAATCTAACTGTGGTGACTAGTAATAGGAGCGTCAGTGAAGATGAATCCAGTACCCGTGACTGCTGCCTAGAAAAGCAACTGAGGTTTGTGACTCAGTTGTTATGTGGATGCATTGGCTTATAGTCTCCCGTGTTTCTATGTGAGCTCTTGGGAGAGCTTTATGAACGAACTTAACCATCGTAGGGTCTCAACATCAGTGATTCTTTGGAATCTGAACCACAGCTTACCGACTTTACATCAATTGGCTTCAAACAATTTTAGTCCTAGCATTAAAACATGATTTTATAAAACAGAACCTCTTTAGAGTGCGGGGAAAGAATTAGGTGTATTTATAAAATGTTATACTAGGGAAGCAAAATATAAATCATGAGAGTAATGGGTTTTATCATTTTTTATGGGAAAATTTGGGAATTGTTACCACCATAATCTCAAGAACTTAAACCCTAAGGTAGGACTCAGTAGGGTGTGTGTGTGTGTGTGTGTGTGTGTGTGTGTGTGTGTGTGTGTGTGTGTGCGCGCACACACACATGCATGTACTCGCACAAGTATGCAACAATAGTAATTTTAAAATGAGTCATGAATTTAAGAAGTGTGGGGGGCACAGAGCATGAAGAAAGTGGGGGTTGATGTGATGAAAGTAAAGTACTCAAGCATGTAAATTTCAAAAAACTAATATCATACACAAATTTAGATTCACATCCTGGTTCTAGCACTAGCTTGCTTTGGTTAACTGTGTAATTAGATGCCTCTAAGCTTGGTTGTTACCTGCAGGATAGGACATGACTCTACTGGATTGTAGGGTGTATGAGAAGAAATTAGCACCACATTTAGCATTTTTGTCTTCTCCATAAGAGCATGCCATAAGGTAACTGACTCTACAACTTGAAGATAAGATGCTAGTCAGGACATCACGCTGGGAGCCTATGACCTGTGCCTGGAACTGCTGCTTATGGTCAAGTAACTGATGCCATTCATGGATTCAGGTTTAGACCCACATCCAAGGGTCACCACTGGGGTTGGAACACTGCTAATTTACAGACTTAAGTGAAAATGACCTCTTTGACCCATCAATCAAATAACCTTGATAACTCCTGTGAGGTCCCATTAGGTCGGGGCACTTTCCAGCGTGTGTCCACAGACTAGTAATGTCGCGATAAGAATCAGTTATGTTTGCTTCTCTAGCTGAGGTGGGAGCCAGAGAAACTGGCCATGAAGCTACCTCAGGAAATGTAGTTTGTTGGGAATATCTGAGGAAACATCTCTGCCCCAGAATCTTTCCCTTTTAGAGCCGAGTTGAACAGAATTGGCACTGCTCTCCTTGGTCAGTCTGAACATTGCAGCTCTAACGGGCTGTAACTCCACAGAAAACGTGTCTCAGATTGCACCCACATGCCACGTTCAGCACAGTATTTTTCTGTAAACACAGAAAAGATTTTTTATTCTTTTTCTTTTGAAATAATTTGACTATGAGAGAAAAGAGGTCTATCACTTCTCAATAATTCGTGTGTGTACATGAGTATCCTTCCAGAGTAAGAAAATTTGAATTCACTTTTATTTTTTCAAATGTAGCAATACTTCATGAAGACTAAATTAAAGTACTGATGGTACTTGGGTTCAAGGTCTATAGATTTTATGAACTGTGTCTTGAAGAAGTAAAGTTGTTTTTCTTTTGTTTTCTTTTTGTTTTTTTTTTTGTTTTGTTTTTCGAGACAGGGTTTCTCTGTAGCTTTGGAGCCTATCCTGGAACTAGCTCTTATAGACCAGGCTGGCCTCGAACTCACAGAGATCTGCCTGCCTCTGCCTCCCGAGAGCTGGGATTAAAGGCATGCACCACCACTGCCCGGCATAAAGTTGTTTTTCAACTCCTAAATAGCTTGTGGTTGTTAAGTCCTGGACAACCGTGGTTCCTAAGCATAAAGTGACCGTGATATTGAAGCTCATATGAGAATATGAGTTAGGTGAGAAGTGTGAGGTTGGAAGCTAAGTGGTTTTCACGATGAGCAGTGTGGATTCTCTTCCTCTCTGTGTTATCTCCCCAGCCTGGGCTCTGTCCACATGCAGGCCTCCAGCTCCATTGCCCAGGCATAGTGCAAAATTCAGAATTCGGTGATTACTCGAAGCTCAGAACACATAGCAATCACATATATTCCAGAATATTCCTGGAATAGTCTTGACCAGCATCATAAATTTACTACATTAGCACTTCTCCAAGGAAAGTTATGAATATTCAGTAAACGGGGCCAAATAAATAAAAACATACCCACTCAACTTTAGGTCAGGCTTCGCTTCCAAGATCTTGATAAAGTCTTACTGACAAAAGTAACTTACAAAGGAGTTTTACATTTCTTATAACATATGAATTAGGGAATGCTGCCAAGGAATCATAGAGACAGGCTCCTTTTTCTGACCTTACCTCATGAAATGGTTAGGGATGACGTTATCATTCCCATTAGCAGGTGACAGGACAAGAACTCAAGGAAAAATCCCATTGGGAGTACAGCAAACCTCTTCCCGGGGAGGACCGTCTCTCCCACCCAGCTTTACTTGGCTTCCTGTGTTTCTTTGTGTGGGGTTGTGTTGTAATTAGGTGGAGAGGAGAGGGGTGCATGTTGTGTTCCCCAGCCGCCAGCCACTGGCCCGCTTAGCGGCTGGCCGCCTGCACCCGAAATAACCACGTGAGGACGGTATTCATTTAAACTCTGCCTGGCTTATTATCACTAGCCTTTTCCCGGCTAGCCCTCACCTCATAAACTAACCCATTATAAAAGTCTGTAAGTCACCACGTGGTGACGTACCGGAAAGGTCTAACCTGCATCCATCTGCGACGGTGGCTCATGGCGTCTGGCTCACTTCCTTTCTTCTCCTCCCAGAACTTCCGTTCTGTCTACTCCGCCCACCTAAGGGCTGAACTGTCTATAAGCCAGGCAGCTCTTTATTCAACCAATAAGAGTAATACAAAATACAGGAGAACACTCCCACATCAGGGTTGGGGCCTCGTGAGCTTTCCCCATCCGGTGTCCGTCCGTCTTCAGCTCATATCATGTAGTCAAGTTGGTGAGATTTTGCAGGTAGAACTTCTTACATTGCTAGGAGGCACAGCCTCCCAGCAAACTCCTTCACCTCTGGCTCTTGCTGTCTTTTGACCTCTTTTCTGTAGTGTTGCCTGAGCCTTAGGTGTGGGAGCGTTTTTAGCTCTGCATTTTGCTTAGTTGTGGTTTTCTGTAGTGTCTCCCATCTGTTACAAAGGGAAGTTTTCTTGATGAAGGGTGAAGAATACACTTATCGGGTATAAGGACAAATGTTCAGTAATTATTTTTACTGATCATGATGGTTCAGTAAATTAGTTGTTGCAGATTCTCCTCTAACCACCGTGATTTCACTCACACTAAGTAGTTAGCTAGGTTTCCAGTCTGGGAATAATTTTCCTCTTGTTGAGTGGGTTTTATATTTAACTCATGAGTTGTTATCTCCAAGATCTGTGTTTCACTATTGTCCGTGTAGAATTATCATGCTATGCCTGTCATTGATGTGGTTCATAGGTGTCATAGCTGTGTAGGACTGTTGATGGGGTCCTTCCTCTGCAAGCTTGCATGGTGCTTTCTGGTACTGTGAACCTATCTCAGGGAGGGGGCATTCAGGTCAGTTCCTTCTCAGGGGTCTCTGGGACTTGTGTTTTTCTTGCACGGTGAATTCAGCAATAGGGACTTACCTTCTACCTCTGGGGGTTGGTATGCTGTATTTTGGGGGTGTCTCTTAGACGTCCCTGACCAACAACTCAAAAGAGAACTTCTCAGGTCTTAGGCTCTTGGAGGAAACATTGTCAACCTAGATGAGAAAAGTTTTTTTTTTTAAATCTGTATATTCATATTTATACACTGAATTATATGCTTTGTAGGGATTTTCGGTGAATAGTTAGTAATATGATACCCTGTGGCTTTTGCAGACATTCTTACTAGATACTGGTCCACATGATATGCTTTATAAAAATCTTCAAACTATGAATTTATAGTTATTTATAATATGAATGGTTTATACTCTTAGCAGCTATTTGTCAATAAGTTTATTTTCCATTAGAAGTGTGTTCTTTGGTGCTCTTTGACCTTTCTTGGAACCTGTCTCCA
>JAQHUG010000058.1:6180953-6193008 GCA_028555095.1 Dicrostonyx torquatus
TCTTTGGTATTCTGTCACCCACAAGCAGCAGGAGACACATGGTAGAGCAAGGCCGTCTCTGTCACCATGCCTTCCTTCCCATGCCCTGCAGATCCAGGTACTATACCTGCCACTGTAGACCACCTCAGGGTCACCTGAAAGCAAGCTACCTGCTAAAAATAAAGTTATTTCTTATCGTCCTCCTGGGCGACTAGTCACATGAAGAACATATTCACGGGCAAGTGCCACTTTTGGTAAATGTACAAAGTTTTTGCCAGTAGGAAGAACAATATCCAAACTAATAAAGGTCGAGTTAGACAAATATCAAATATCTTGCTGGCTGGACTCTCCTGGTTCCTTAAAATTGGAACTTTATTTAAAAATGGCTGACTTCAGTCTCTGGGCCACTAGGCTTTTGAAAAGTCCAATGTTTTCTGTAGATTTTATTTTATTATCTGTATTCCTATTAAGTGGGGAGGAAAGGTTTTTGTTTATGTGTTGGTTGGTTTGTTTAATCTATCATGTGGTTGACATAAATGTTCTTGATTTTTTTTTCCCTCTGAAGGAATAATAAATGAAGAACCTAGATCAAATGTTTTGGAGGCCACAGGGAAGGGTTTTAGAAAATACTAGGCAGCTCCGAGTTTGGGGAACTAGTAAATTTCTGTCGGAAGTTTCCTATCTACGGTCCTCGTTATTGTACAAAATAGGGTGGGCACTGCCGTTTCCTGCAGGTTACCTGCTGTGCAGGAAATAGATCAACAAGCTTTGCCCAGTAGAGGGATGTGAAATCCCATTTGGAAAAATGAGGATGGGCTCAGCATTAGGATAGCAGGTGTTTATGAAGGATTTCTTCCCTACACACAATGTCCTTGAACGGTGTGTAAACAGATCATTTTCTTAAGCAAGCTAAAATAAGCTGGGCATGAAGGTCCGCCCCTTTAATCCTAGCACTTGTGAGGCAGAGGCATGCAGACCTCTGTGAGTCTGAGGCCTTCAATTACCTCTTAAATGATTCACAAAATGCTAACTGCAGAATTACCTGGAACATTCCAACTATTTTAATTCAATATGTGGGGGTCCATTCTTCAGATTGTCCCTACCTTTTGAGTGGAATTTGTGACTTTTTTTAGGAAGACAGGATGTGTAGAAACATCTGTGTGTACACCGTTTTGTGTGCTGTGTGCGTTGCCGTCCCCAATTCTGTACAAACACTGCTCTTAAATATTAAAGTACTGAGAAAGAGAAGAGTGGTTTGGTGGCCTACGGAAGCTCTACACACATTTTTAAAAGATCCATATTTTAAAAGTATTTTTATTTATTTATTTATTTATTTATTTGGTTTTTCGAGACAGGGTTTCTCTGTGGCTTTGGAGCCTGTCCTGGAACTAGCTCTTGTAGACCAGGCTGGTCTCGAACTCACAGAGATCTGCCTGCCTCTGCCTCCCGAGTGCTGGGATTAAAGGCGTGCGCCACCACCGCCCAGCTGAAAAGCATTTTTTATTATTATTGTGTACATATGTGTGCATGGGCCATGGCTTGTGTGTGGTGGTCAGAGGGCGATATGCAGGCTCAGTTCTTTCCTTCTACCCTAGTAGTTCTGAAGATTGAAGTCTGGTTGTCAGGCTTATGTCCCCAGGAGGCAAGAGCCTTTTACCTACAAATCCACCTCACTGGCCCAGGAAACCCTCCTTAGATGATTGTGTCTGTTTTAACTGCATGCTTGAGTTATCAATTTTTAAAATTGTAATGTGCTTATTTAGGTATTTATTTACTTAGAGTGTGTGTATGCACGCCCTGACATACATGTGAAGGTCACAGGACATCTTATGGAGCCCTATCACCCCTTCCACCGTACTGATCCTGGGAATTGAACTTGGGTCAGGTCATTAGGGTTGAGAAACAGGCAAGCACCTTTGCCTACTGACACATCTGTCTGGCCCCTTCCAAGATTTTGAGCAATTTGACTGAATAAATGAGGAAAAGTTGAAGTGGAGCAGGTGGAGCCTTAAATTCTGAAGGCAAGCCGAAAGGAAGGTCTCAGGGTCCCTCAGGGTCCCTCTCTAACTTGTGATGCAGAAGGAAATAGCCCCTTTCAGAGTTGATGGAAGAGACTTGGTTCCCTGAAACTGGGACTTGCTTGTCAGGAATGCTCCTGCAAAGACTCTTAATATCAAAAGAAATGTACGCTACTTGAAAATCGGTTCATTGCTAATATTTTTTGGTCCAAATATTTTGTTGTCTCTACAAACATTTTAATGAACATCTATGATGGTTTCCTTATGACGTCTTTACATATGTATACCATGTGCTCTGGTGATAGTCACCCCTATCACTCTTATTCCATCTCCCCTGATTTACCTAAGTCTTTTCAGCTTAGATCCCTGCCTCGTTTAAAGACTTTATAGTTTTAACTATGTAAATAATGTTACGTTATGTAAATACGTAAGTAATGTTAGCAGGAAAAATAAACAAGATTAATCTTGTGAGGAAAAACCTCCCTTTGCTTCTCTCTGACTTGGCAGTTTTGGAGTTACGCTTGTGTATGGCAGTTTTAGGCGGCTGGGATCAGACTGTCAGATCTTGGGAGTGAGGTGTGCCTGCTGGCGGGAATGCTTCTGAGCAGACCTGACCTCACAGAGGTGAACCCAGGAGGAAGGCAGATCCTAACACAGTTGGGGCTTAGGAGACAAGGAGAGGTCAGAGAGTCTACCAGCATGGCGGTAGATTTTGATCATTTCTGTGGCTCCCTCAACCTGATTCCATTGTAGCACCTGTTGTCCAGTCGGAACAAATTTACTACTTGGAAGGCTCACTGAACACAGATGGCTGCGCTCTAGCCCCAGACCTTTTCCTTCTTTCATTATTATTGTTGTTGTTGGAAGGCATGGTCTCGTGTAGCCTCAGCTGACGTTAAACTTGCTACCTAAGGAAGATGGCTGTCAGGTAATGATTGATGGTCCAGCCTCTGTTTCTGTGTGCTGGGACTGTGGGTGTGTATCAGCACTGGACTGCTGGGAGTTTACATTGTGTGTGTGTGTGTGTGTGTGTTGTGTGTGTGTGTGTAGGTGTGTGTCACGTGTGTGGTATATGTAATTGTTAGTATAGATGTGGATGCTGGCATTAGTTCCCTTTCCTCCACTGTGCTCCACTTTTATTTACCGAGAAAGAGGATCTCACTCAGTGGGAAGTTCATCAGTTTGGCTAGGCTGTCTGCCTATAAGCTTCAGGGATCCACCCATCTTTGCCCTGCCCCAAACTGGAGTAATAGACATAGGCCACCACACCTGGCTTTCTGTGGGTTCTGGGGATCTGAACTCAGGTCTTCAAGCTTTGCTGGCAGGTGGGCACTTTACCTTCATGCCATCTTCCTAGTCCAAAAATCTGTATTTCTTGTAAAACCCCGTGAGATGTTGATTCAGATGGCTCTGGGCCACGGTTTCAGAATCAGCGATGTATAGCAGAGGACTTTGGAAATTTCAGTCATGCACCCTTCATCAAAAGTGTGTATTCATCCCTGAATGGAACTATGAAAAACTGTCTGGCAGTTTCGTGCACTCCCCTTGGGAATCTGCGCAGCCACAGGGAAAGAAGAGGATTGCCTGGGGTGCACAAAACCTCATAGTAAAAATGATACCTCTTCAAGGAGTGTGAGCTGTCCTTGACAATAAACATGTTAACATGCTATTTTTGTATGAAAAGAGACACCCAGCTGCGTTATGGAGTTGAATATAAATTCCCATGGATTAGTAAGACAAAGCTTATGATTTCAAAGAGTCATCGCCCTACTGTAGACTGCTCCAGGCAAGGCTTCTTGTCTCATGGTACAGGTTTGTTCTCCTCTGGAGTAAGCTGACTTAGCCGAGGAAAACATTTTTGAAAGGTTATTGTGCACTGATATTAAGCACTTTCTCAGGGTAAAGCTTTCTGTCTCTAGATTCAGACTCTGTCTCCTTGAATGCAAGTCTGAATTCCTCAATGTTAGCATTGATGGCCAAGTCTATTGAGGACAGAGTGACTCTAGTGTTAGAGATGGCCTTTCCATCCCATTTAAAGCCAGTGCCGCACAGTTAACATTCTCAAAAGGTTTATGTAAAGTACTTAAAAACATTTTTAGCTAATGTTTAACCCTTGGTTTCATGGAGTCAGAGAATGAGGCATCAGCCAGTTTGAGGGTCAGGCGACTTAGTCTTTGTAGGGTGTTAGACCATGATTATTTGAGGGTTGGGCAACTTACAGTCTTTGTAGGGTGTTAGACCATTATTATTTGAGGGTTGGGCAACTTACAGTCTTTGTAGGGTGTTAGACCACGATTGTTTTATTTTGTTGACCTGTAAGTTCTCTAACTCAATGTTTATAGCTATTTCTCAGTCAGGAGACACTACAGCTCACCCCAGAGTTCCCCAGGAGCCTTGTGTACTCCTCCCTCTCCCCGCTGTGCAGTGATAATGGCACACAGTATCTGCTGAGCTGCCTGTGGGCACCTGTCCTGGTTCGTTGTTCTGTGGTCACAATGATCCCAGAATGGAAAGGTGATGGATGAAGCTTCAGGTTTCCTAGACTCTAATTTGTCTAACACTTAACGCTTTAGGGGCAGGAAGAAACAATTTAAAACAACCACTGGAAATCCTGATGACCATTGTCTGTCTTGTTGCTTTTGTTATGACACAAGAGAGGGACATTGAATAAATTATTGACACAATTAATAAAACCTCGGAGAGAGAGAGATTGGGGTTCATCTTGAAGATCTGAAAAACAAAATGGCCGATTACTGGCTCTTACCTCAATCTGTCTGAAGATGGTGATCCTGTCTCCAGGAATCTCAGAATGAGGCTGGGTATTGAGAGCTGTTTCCTCCCATTTTATAATCCTCTCTAGGCTGGGATTAAAGGCATGCACCACTGGGATTAAAGGCATACACCACTGGGATTAAAGGCATGCACCACTGGGATTAGAGGCAAGCACCACCTGATTTTTATGGCAACTAGTGTGGCTATTGGGATTAAAGGTGGGTGTCATTGTGGCTACTGGGGTTAAAGGTGTGTGTTACCATAACCTTGTCTGTAAGGTTGATCAATGGAACAGTTTTAGTCTCAGATCTTCAAGCAGTCTTTATTTACTAAAACACAATTGAAATGCCACTACAGGACATGAGGACATGATCCCAGTAGAGGTGGGACTGTCCTGTAGAAGGCTTGGTCGAATTTTAATGCACGTCATCGACAATCATAAGATCACTGGGGCTTGCAGGTTCAATTTCCATCAGGTGGTGCGCTGTAATTGAAGCTCCCTGCTGCTGACTTGGAAGACCCAGGAAACAACTCACAAATGGGCGATTCTTTAGGTCTTGCCCTTAGAGGCTAAGGCCCCCTCCCCACTCCAAGAACTGCCTTTCAAAGGACGACAAGTTGTCTCTTGCAACAGGCATGTCCTTGTTAGGACCCAAAGGGTACACCCTTGACTTGTCCTGAGGTTTGATGGGGTCAATACTTTGAGAACTGTTCAACGTGCCTCTTATATCACTGAGTCTCTTGGCTCATGTGGCCTGAGAATGCGAAGGTTTGCTCTGCATCTTAGAACTCTTGAAGCACCCCTGGTAGCTGGCACCTCTCTGAGTCACTTGATAAATGGTTCAGATACTCAGCAGTGTCCAACCTGTGGTATAGCACAATGAATAAAAACCTAGAGACAGGGGCTGGAGAGATGGCTCAGTGGTTAAGAGCACTGCCTGCTCTCCTAAAGGTCCTGAGTTCAAAACCCGGACAATCACATGGTGGCCCACAACCATCTGTAATGAGGTCTGGTGTCCTCTTCTGGCCTGAAGGCATGCTTGCAGGCAGAATACTGTACATACAGTATTAAATAAATCTTTAAAAATAAAAAATAAGTAAACATATAAATAAAAAGGGAGAAATGTGAATTGTATTTAAAACAAAAAAGAAAAACCTAGAGACAGATGTTGGGGTTCAAGCTGAAAGATCAGAGAAGCAAAGCAGCCAGCCACTAGAGAGCTTGTACCTCTCCAAAATCTCCAGACTGAGAAGAAAGCAAGTTCTTGTCTCATCCTGGCTTGTATTCCTCTCTAGTGCTGGGCTTAAAGGCATGCACCACCACCACCACCCAGCCTGTTATGGCTGCTGGGATTAAAGGTGTGCACCACCACTGCCTGGCCTGTCTGGCTGATTGGTGTGGCCAGCTTTGCACGCTGATCTTCAGGTAAGCTTTATTTTTTTAGATCATAAACAAAACATCGCTATATTTTAGTCCCCAGGCAACATCTGCAGCAGGAGAGCTATGAATATGTCTCAAAGCAAAACTGTAAACTTACAAAAATAGGAGACTTTCCTGTGAGACTTAAGCGAATGTCTTTCAAGAGTGAGCTTTGTGACACTGTCACGTCCTGATGTCAAAAAGGTAGACCAAACTAGAGGGCAATGTTCCTGTATGGTCCATAGTACCTTGAAAAGCTCAGTGTCACCAATCTCTCGACCTCTAACTGTGAGACAGGAGGCAAACAACTCTGAAGGAGGGGTTATTCCTATCCACCACACACAGCAGGACATCTCTCCTACTCCCAGCAAGGCTGTGGCCTGTCAGCTAGAGTCATAGATATTGGCCGGTCCAGACCGCCTGGCTTTGCTTCCCCTTACGGTAATTTCCTCCCTCTGGCCTCTGTCTGTTAAGTAACGCTGCATTGCCTCTGCCATTGTGGAATCCCGTCATCCTTATTGAAGCTATAAATCCTATGTCCCTGTCAGTAGCTTCCACTGCTGACTCCATCTTGCAGAGAATTTTTCAATTGCTGTTGTCCCCCTAGTGGCCTCTGGGGCACCAGCCGGTCTTATCCACAGGGTTATCTTTGGGTCTTATTCGAAGTATAGACTAGTTTATTTGAAATACCCAAAAGATATTAGACTAAGTAATTTACAAATAACGGAAATTTATTTCTCGTCGTTCCAGACATCAGAAGTTCAAGGTCAAGATAAGAGTAGAGGAAGTGTCTGTAGAAAACTCTGTGTTTTAGCGACTGGAGCTTCTGGATATGTCTTTATGCATCACAATGGAAGAACAGGGTTTCCCAGGACACTTTACAAGGACGCCAACCATCTGATAAAGGGCTTCCTCCTCCTCCAACACTGGGGATTTGATTCTATTTTAATTGTAAGAGGTTTTTTTAAATTTTAAGATAAGATCTTCAAATATGGCTTAGGATGACCTCAAACTGGCAATCCTCCTGTTTCAGTTTCCAGGTGCAAGAGGTGTATTGAACAACAGGGCAATGCTTTGTTTCTGCCATGGATTGCAGACATGTGCCACCATGTCTGGCTCAGAGGTTAGGCTTGAAGATAAGAGTTTTGAGGGAGGCACAGACTTGAGTCTGTGGCAGAGTCCCACCACGTGTTCTGTTCTTCCAGTGAAATCTCCTACTGTAATCCCAGGAAGTCACTGGGAGCCTCTTCAGAGAAGATCTTCCAAAGCACTCCACAACATGGCTTCCTTGTGCCCTAAAATTAATGGCACTTTGAAGATCCTTTTGCTTTTAGAAATCTCAAAAAAGAAAAAAAAAGCAAAAACAGAAAACAAGGAAAGTCCCAAACACTCAGGATTACCCACAATTTAACATCTCATATACCTATACCTTCAGTTCATTGAAAATAATCCCAAGGTAGAAAAGACATCAATTTTTTTTCAGAACTGAAAATATTTTATTTCTTTTAACTGTAAAATGTTATTTAATTTTTTTGATGCAATGAACTTTGGTAATATTTTTTCTCTCCCCTAAATCTTCCCTGATTCTCCAAATCTTCCTATTCTCCCAACTTCAAGTTCTCTCTCTTTCTCACCCACCCCAAATGAAAGCAAACAAATAAGCAAAATCACAATAAGATGAAAAACAAAACAAAACAAATCATACACAAAAGTCATGGAGCCTGTTTTGTAGTGGCTAACTTCTTCTGGGCATGGGGCCCTTTCCTGGAGGATGCTTGATATATATACACTGACCATTCATTGGAGAAACCCAACATCCCCTTTCCCAGCAGGTATTGATTGCAAATAGCTTCTTAGTAAGGGGTGGGAGTTTGTGTCCATGAGGTCTTAGTTCTAGTATTTTGTCTGGTTTGCACCTGTGCAGGTATTGAGTGTTCTGTCACAGTCTCTGTGAGTTCATACATGTATCAGTCTTGTGTCTGGAAGACAGTGTTTCTTTAGAGTCATTTACCGCCTCTGGCTCTTACAGTTTCTCTCCTCTTCTGCATAGCTTCCTGAGCCTTGAGGGGCAGGTTCGACGAAGACATCCCATTTGGGGCTGTGCTCTAAAAGTCTCTCATGTGTTACCCATCTCCAGTCATGGGTCTTCTGTGTTCTAATCTACTGCAAGAAGTTTCTCTGATGAGGGTCGAGTGATGCTCTGATCCATGGGTGCAGCAAAATAACAATTAGGAGCCTTTTTTTCTATGTTCATTTAGAGAATAATAGCAGTTGTTTTCCCCCAGGGTTAGGACCTTTGTTGTCTGTCTCAGGTCCTCGGTCACCTTAACAGTGTCAGGGATGGATTGATGGAATGGGTTCATGGAGTGGTTGGTTACTCCCTAACGTGTTTATTACTATTGCACCAATCTATCCTTTCAGCAAGTCACTGTTGTAAGGCCACAGGGATTGCAGCTGGGGGATGTTGATGTGTACTTGAAAATAATTTCTTATTGGTATCAGACAAAAAAGAGTTTGTTGAGCCATGTGTATTCTATTTTTTTCCAATCTGATCATCATCATTATTATTTTAATTTTTCTTTATTGTCCCTGGTTAGGATCATCCAAGCATTTTCATTCACTGGTGCTGCTTAGCAGAGAGCAGGAAGGACCTGAGCTGGGGTATATGGAAGGGTCCATGTTGAGGAAGGAGCTTCCTCTTTCTGCCCTCTGTTTTTACTTCTAAACAGGTATATATATCTATAGGAGTTGAGAGTGTTATTCACCTGTCCTTCATTTTGAAAATGCCCAGAAGCTTTACTTCCTGGAAATAGTGGCCAAATATCATTTGTGGCCAAAGACCTACAGGACCTTACCATCTAAGCATGGAATTCCAGATATATAAAAGTCACTCGAAAGCTAGACTAGTCTGACTCTTTCATGTTTTCTCTTTTGTTTGTAAAGGCACTAATACATGCACACTCCACTGTAAGAAATAGCACAGGGTGATCTTATGTAGCCTGTATCTAGGTTTTCCCAATGTTAGCAGTCAACAAAACCATCACTCAATAATCAGAATAGTGGCAACTCCATCCTTCTATGGGTCATTCTTGTTAGATATCAATTCTTTATTACTCCTTGTTCTCACTTTCCCCTGAAATTTGGTCTACCTTCTTGCCCAGCCCAATGCTTCTTCAGCTCTCACTGGAGGTGTATGTGTGGAGATGTTAATGCCATCACTGGGGTAGACCAGTTCTCTTATCCTTCTAGGCCTCTCTAACTCCCATGCCTTTAGGTAAAGATGTTTACTTAGTTCTAACCAATTCTCTATGGTCAATAAGACCATGTGTTGTCAAATTCAGATGTGTCCTTCTGTTGAGGCAGGCATTTATTTTCTCAGAGTTGAAGTTAAAATAAAAAGCACTGAAACTTCTAATTCCAGCTAGTTTTAGTGTGAGGACATTGTTTCCTGAGTTCTCATGTGGCATGTACTTGTAGGCATGGAGAGCTAGAGCAAGAGCTTTCGGGTTATTTCCTGGGCTTGAAAGGTCTCCCACTGAGGGGGGAGTTTTTATGGCTTTGTCACTAGCTTCCTAATTTAATGGTCATATCTTGAAACAGTGACATTGAGGGTTAGGATTTCAACACATGCTTTTTAAATTTTGAGTCAGGGTCCCTTGTAGCCCAGGCTGGCTGAAGTCTCACATTTAGTTGAGGATGACCTGGAACTCTGATTCTTCTGCCTCTACCTCCTCAATGCTGAGATTATGGGCATGTGCCACCACGCCCAGTTTCTGTGATGCTAGGAACTAAATCTACAGCTTTATGCAGCCTAGGAAATCATTCTGCCAACTGAACTATGTCTCCAGACCCATACAGTTCAGGTTTTTTTTTATTCCATAATTAAGTCCAAATACTTAGATACCCTGATTTTGGAAATACTTAAATTGTGATCTAATGTAAACGTTTGCTTAATAATGAGATTTTCCCACTCTTTACATTGAACTAGAAAATGTCTGGAGTGAATAATCAGAGTTTGAAGATATATCTTAAGGAAAATTGAAGTTCAAAGTAATTGAGTATTTATTTCCTCAAAACTTGTTTTTCTAGGGGCTGGAGAGATGGCTCAGAGGTTAAGAGCATTGCCTGCTCTTCTAAAGGTCCTGAGTTCAATTCCCAGCAACCACATGGTAGCTCACAACCATCTGTAATGAGGTCTGGTGCCCTCGTCTGGCCTTCAGGCATACACGCTGACAGAATATTGTATACATAATAAATAAATAAATATTAAAAAACCTTGTTTTTCCATGCTGTCCAGCTTGAGCATTCTGGAGGTTTCTTTCTGGGTTCTTGTCACTACAGGTGATCTTTCTCAGGATGACTTGTGTTTAAGAAATAACAGAAGTCCATACCCCAAGGGGCTGGGTCTTTGCAAAAGTCCCCTAATAAAAATGAGTAATAAGGAGGTTGGAGAAATGCCTTAGTGGTTTCGAGTGTTTTCTGCTTTTGCAGAGGACCCGTGTTTAGTTTCCAGCATCCATATCAGGCAGCGCAACTGCCTAGAACTCCAGTTCCAGGGATCCAAAAACCTCTTCTGGCCTCTGTGGATCCTGCATCCACATGGTTGGTGCATATAAAACTCACACAGAAACACACATACATAAATTCTGAAAGAAAATCTTTTCTGAAGAAGGTATACAAAAATAAAAATGATGAAAAGTGAGGACTTGGGGAGCAAGCACAGCCTGTGGGCTGAGGCGGTTGTTTCTTGAGAGATCAGTCGCAACATAGGTGTGTTTTCAGACTAGTGACACTGGATGGATGCCATGGTCCCATGATATATCACATAAAATGAGACATTTAACAACAGAACAAGCCATTAGGAGGCCACCCTTGAGTCACTGCAGTTGGCATTTCTATTTTAAGAATGGCCTCAGCCTTGTAGCAGAGGGTGACAGGAATGGCTTGCCCTTCAGGAGATCCTGGCATGGCTTAAGGCTTAGCTATTTTTTAATGCTTTTATGTGGTACCTGAAGGGAAAACCAAGCAGGCAGAGAAACAAATACGGTCATCGTTTCTGTCCCCACCAGTGACAATATTGTCTTCCATTATAGCCCTCCAAGAGATCTCTGAAATTGCATTTCTGAAATGGTCATTTATTAAGAGCTTAAGGCTTTTCAGAGAAATAAACTGGAAAGTTTTGCCGCGTTCCTCACAGGGCCAAGGGAAGGCTGCATTTTGGTGGTGTGAGCACACTACCAAAGGGACGTGGATGGGCGGGCTGGTGGGAGAGTGACGGGAGGTCACAGATGTGATTGGCTGAGTGAAGAATGAACTGACAGACTGGGAGGCAACTTCATTATCCCAGAGCTGGGCATCCATCCATCTGTGGGGGGCCGGATACTCCCAGAGAAGCATGAGGCTTGCAGCAGGCAAGGGAGCCTTGCGTGGGAGGGAGGGAGCGACTTGAGAAGGCAAACAGTAAATTTGATCTATGCTGAGGCAGTTGCTGGCTGGGGGGACTTGAGTCATTTGCTTAGCTCCCTGAAGCCTCGGTTTTTCTCTTAGCAAAATGGGGGAAGAGAAAAAAGAACTCCCAACAGCAAGCATGATGAGGCTAGCATGTTTTCTTCGGCGACCTCACCTTTGCCTCTGAGATGGCCTATTGAAAACTTTCCTGTTACGACAGAGGCTCTTTCATTCCAGTCAGGGCTGCAGCCACTGGAGGAGAGCAGACTGATGTGCAGAAAAGTGTTCTGAGTTACGCAGGGACGCAGAGGGGTAGTAGCATATTCTTGTCAGGACTGCCAGTCGGCAAATAACCGCATGGAGTCCTGTTATTAATTATGAAAGCTTGGCCTTAGCTTGGGTTTGTTCTCAGCTAGCT
>JAQHUG010000058.1:6212505-6229858 GCA_028555095.1 Dicrostonyx torquatus
GCCTGGTACCCCACAGCTGGCAAGTCCCAAAGAAAATCACACAGAGGTCTCTATAAGATTATAAACTGATTGGCCCATTAGCTCAGGCTTCTTACTAGCTCTTATAATTTATATTAACCCATTGTTCTTATCTATGTTAGCCACATGGCTTGGTACCTTTTCTCATCCAGGCAGCTCACATCCTGCCTCTTTGGTGGACTGCACAGGAATGCCAAGGGTGTTTCCTGCTTCCCAGAATTCTCCTGTTCTCACCTCTACTTCCTGTCTGGTTTTCCCGCCTATGCTTCCTGCCTGGCCAATCAGCATTTACTTAAAACATGATAGACAGAATACAGACAATTCTCTTGCACCACTCTGTAAGAGCAGCCAGTTATCTTAACCACTGAGCAAGCCATCTTTCCAACCTCATTTATCCTTATTCTTGTGACATAGTTATAACAAATTTTACAATTTTTCCTTTTTTCCTTTAGTCAATAATATTTTATTAGTATATTTCAATTATACATAATAATGGGTTTCATTACAGCATTCTCATACCTTAAATGTATAATATATTTTGGTAATATTCTTTCCCCATTGCTCTCATCCCCTCTGATCTACTTCTTCTTCCTATGCCTCCTTTTGCTTTTATTTTTTGTTGATCCCATAAGTTGAGTTAACTTACTTTTTTTTTCAGAAATAAAATTATTCATGTTTCAGACTGAGCTGGGCAATCATATGCTGTAGGGTGGCATGCAAATTAGGGTAGGAACTGACCAATGAGAAGTCTTCTGAATATCTGCCACTTGTATTTGAAAGCTTAGTTCTCTGTCCCAGTGACAGAATAGAAAGAGGGCCTTGCTCTGATATGTAGTCATGCTGAATCAATAGGGCGACCACTAATGTAGTGTTGCTTATCATGTCTTCTCCAGCTTCAAGGGTGTGGCCCTCTTCTGTGCTGTCAGGATCATTTCATAAATGTCCTTGTCACTTATATGAAAGGCAAGCACATAATTTATAATGGCGTCCCACGAGGGGCTGCAAGATGGATCAGTTGGTAAAGCACATGCCTTGCGTGCATGAGGACCCGAGTTCAAAGCCCCAGCACCCATGTAAAGAGCCAGGTATGGGCCAGATATTTGTCATCCTAGTAACAGGGGAAGGTGAGGCAGATGGATCCCAGGTGCTCACAGACCAGTCAGTGAGCTCCTGGTTCAGTGAGGGATCCTGTCTCAGAGTGGCTGAAGGCATCCGGCATTGGCTCCTGGCATCTACATCCATGAACGCACACTCACAGGCATTGCTGCTTTGGTTAAGAGATTAAACACTGTATCGCAGAGGAGTAGAGAGGGTGAGGTGAGTTCCATTAGCTTTTCTCTAATGTTAGATGAAATGTTCACATTTCCCTATGCAGTGTCATGTTGGCTATAGGCTTTTCCGACACAGCCTTTATTGTTTTATGGTAAGATCTCTCTATAACTATTTTCTTGAAGGATTTTGTCATAAGGACTTAAAAATTTTTGAAGGCTCTTTCTGCATCCCTGGAGGTCGTACTCTAAGCCCTTGAGTTAATGAGTTTCATTGTGCATATTGATCTGCAGATGTTAAGCTCTTGAAATGAAACCTTCTGGATTTTGGTTTTGTTAGAGGTATTTTGTTTTTATTAAATACATTTTTGTTTTGTTGAAAATTTTGGCGTGTATGTTAACTAAGGAAATGCACTGCTATTTGTCTTGTATTCTTAAGCAATTTACACACCAGGTGGTGTCAACTGTGAAGAAAAGTCTGCCAGCACACTTCCTCTTCTAAATTCATTCTTTTAGAGAATAATTAGAGGAACACTGGCATGAATAGTTCTTTAAAGGTGCGGTAGAGGCCAGCAAGACGGCTCACATGGTAATGACACTTGATCTCAAGGCCAAGATGTTAGTTCAGTTCTCAGTACCCAGTAGTGGGAGGAGAGAACCGTCCCCCAGAAGTTGTTCTCTGAGTGTCATGCACTGGCTGAAAGGAGTGGTGTTGCTTTTTTTTTTTAAACTTTATTATTTCTCACGTCTTCATGCTGTCATCTGCACATCTGTTGCTTTTGCTATCTCTTCTGGTTTTGATGTGCAGGTTTTCTCGGTGAGAGGGCTCTAGGCAGCTAGGCAGTGCTCAGAGAGGGTAAGGCATACTACACTCAACACAACACTAACTTAAACTGGGAAGAGAAAAAAAGAAAACCAACTTAAAGACGGCCATGTGACTACCAGATTGATTTACAGTAGAACTCAGAAAAATAATGCAGAATGAATTATAAGATAGCTAAAGGTAAAAATGTAAATGATAAACTAGACAAAAAAGAACAACAGAAAAGGAATAAAGAAAGAAAGAAAAAGCAAGTTTAAAGAAAAGAAAAAGAAGAGGAACCCTCCACAATGTGGAGTCAGAATAATAAAGAAGAAAAAAAATCCAGTGAAGAATTTAAAAAATATAATAACTAACATTAGTGAGAACTAAGACAAGGAATATTTTTAAAAGGCTTAAAAATAATAGTATAGAACAATAGTATAGAAATAAAAGAAAACAATAACCAAAACAAATGAAAGAGAAGAAGAAAGGAAAGGAAAAGGAAGAGGTAGGGAGGGAGAGAAAGGAGGAACAGAAGGAGGGAAGAGGCTGGGCAGGGGAGGCTATCAGCTAGGTTTCCCTGTTCTCTCCTACTGGAATCTCCTAGGACTGGGAGGAGGTGGTGGGTGGTAGCTGAAGTATCGGCTCTCCTCTCTTTCCCCCACTGAACTGTGCCTTGCCGACCTGTGCAGAGTGATGGAGAGGCCAGTCAAGGGTGGTCGTCAGTGATGGGCAGCTTCGCCTCTGAGGTCTCCCTACTGTGGGGCTGGTTCTAAAGAGCTTTTTAGCCTTTTCAGTGGGCTACAAAGGTTACAGTTCATGGCAGACAACTCCATTTCCTTATCCAAGGACAGCAGACGTCCCATGTGAGGCATCCTCCCGAGTGCACTGGAGAGTGGAGGAAGCAGGCAGAGCCGTGGGATGCTCTGGAAGGAAGCCCGAGAGCACCAAGCTCTCTGCCAGCTTGTCTCGGCGCTTCCATCTCTCACCCTGCAGGACCGACAGGGCTGTAGGAATCAAGCCCTATGCCAGAATGGGCTCAGAGCTCTCATTCCCACCAAGTGGTACACCGGGAAAGAAGTGGCTGGGTTGCCTGGGCAACCATGGCCCATGGACTAAGCTTCACAGGTCTGTTCCCATCATACCTCACAGGTGTTCCTCTGCCATGGATGCAATGGCATCTTTCTTTAATGGTTTGGGCAGTATTTATCTAGTTTATTCTTCCATATACTCTGCTTCGCTGTTCTGTTTGTGACTGTTTTTCTATAAATACAAACTAACATATTCTTTTAAAACATGTTATCTATAACTGCCACTAACTAGGCTATGACAGAAAAGTAGTTGCTTTGGTGAAAGGTGAAATATTTTAGCTAAGAAGGTGACACAGTTTGTCTTGCTGAGCAAGAAAAGGAGTTAATGAGAAAAATAAGTTTTACTTTTTTTGTTGTTTTATTTTTTTGGTGTTTTGAGACAGGGTTTCTCTGTGGCTTTGGAGCCTGTCCTGGAACTAGCTCTTGTAGACCAGGCTGGTCTCAAACTCACAAAGATCTGCCTGCCTCTGCTTCCCGAATGCTGGGATTAAAGGCGTGTGCCACCACCGCCCGGCTACGTTTTACTTTTTTAAGTCATATAAATCAGCTAGACACATGGTTGTAGGACAGCTTGAAAAAGCAGACTTTGGACTAAGGCTGTAGCTAGATGCCGAGTTCTGACTTATTATGTCTGAGCCCCAGGTTCAATACCTAGTACTGCCAGGAAAACAAAACAAAACAAAACCCCCGCATAAAATTCTGAGGAATGAATCTCTGTTACAGAATTGGTTTGGGGACTGCAGGGTTTTCATTTTTTATCACAGTAATCAAAAGCAAACTAAGATCATCTCTACCCAGAAATCTCACTCAAGCATCTCCAGAATGAAAAATTTCTAGGCTATAGTGAGATGACTCAGTTGGTAAACACATCTATCAACAAGCCGGAGGACTTGGGTTTGATTCTTGGAACCCGCGTGTACCACAGTGCATGCACATGTCCCTCCACACACACATAGCACACAGCACACACTAAATAAATGTTATAAAATGTAAATTATATAATTTAAACTTGGAAGGTGTGTGTGTGTGTGTGTGTGTATGTGTATGTGTGTATGTGTATGTATGTGTGTGTGTACCCATGGAAGCCAGAAATGGTGTTGGATCATGTGGGCCTGGAATTACATGCAGTTGTGAGCCACCCACCATGGGTACTGGGCATGGAATTATGACCCTATATAAGATCAGTAAAGACTTTTAACAGCTGAGCCATCTCATCGGCCCCTGCATTTGAACTCAAAATAAGAATATACAAGGACACTAATGCTTTTATTGTAAGATGTTAAATTAGAGCTACACTTTTCGTTCCTTTCTCCCTACAGAAGAATTTGAGAGAAAGGGAAGTCTCTGTTTTCCTTAGAACGGTTTTCAGTTTCCTTCCCTTTGTCTTCTTGTCCCCTCCCCATTTCTTGTTCTTTCTTCTTCCCCTCTCCTCTCCCTCTCTCCTTTTTCCCCTTCCTCTTTCCCTACCTCCTTCATTTTTTCCTTCCCTTCGTCTTTTCCTTTTGTTTTCCCTCCCCCTTCCCTTTCTTCTTGACAGGACCTCACTACATAGTCCAGACTGGCAGTAATGCACAATCCTCCGGTTGCAGCCTCCTACTGGGGTTGTAGACATGTGGCAACATGCTTGCTTCCATTTACTTATTTTTAACCTGACATATGTCTATTTATTACTGGCCCTCATATAAAATTATTCTGACATTTGCATAGCATTTCCTTGCCATATTGGAAATAATCATTTATGCCTGGAACGGGTGTTCTTTCATTCACTCATCAGATGTGAGCTTATTTTCTCATTTTTGCTTCTAGTCATTGTTGCTGGGTATGTCAATGCCTGTTTAGAATTCTAGCTTTACATAATGTCCTTACTCACTTCCTAATACAATGACTTTCTCATAGGTGGGGAGACATAAGGGTGTTAAGTTCAGTTTATCACAGGCAAAGAGGCCCCAAGACATGTCTGTATTTACTGTGTATATTTTTATATGAAAATAAGCCCTAATCTATGTAAACTTAACATTTTATTTTCATTATTTGTTTTCAATCTATGAAACTTTAGTCCATAAAAATAGAGTGAATCATTGTACTGTTGTATTAGGAGCAGCGGGCTATGTCCCGCCTGGCTCCTGGCCACTGGCTAGCTTACATTTGAAATAACCACATGAAAATTGTATTCATTTAAATTACTGCCTGGCCCATTATCTCTAGCCTTTTCTTGGCTAACTCTTACATTTGATTCAGCCCATTTGTAAAAGTCTGTGTATCACCACGAGGTAGTGGTCTTACCGGGAATCATTCAGCATGTCTGACCCTGGAGGCTTCATGGCGGCTCTCCTGAGCCAGTCTTCTTCCCAGCATACTGTTCTCTTTTCCCCACCTATCTAAGTCCTGCCCTATCAAAAGGCCAAGGCAGCTTCTTTATTAACCAATGAAAGCAACACAAAATACAGAAGAACCCTCCTACACCACTGTACTACCTATACTATTGGAAACGTGTTCTCTGCTTTGAATTTATTCTCGCTTTACTGTGGTTAACTCAATAATGTGCCATTCTGAGATTGCTCTTAAGGTGACTGTTGATGAAGACAGGGTAGCAGGGCTAATTTAAGGTCAGTGAGGCAATCTGTTAAAGTGTGTGGCTTCCTTCCTGCCCGCCCCACCTCTGCATAATTCAGAAGGAGAGCTATGGAGAAGGACTTGCCGGAAGGTATAAATTGTAAATAGCCATTTGTACGTCTGAGAACCTGCAGACCAAATCCATTCCAAATTTCTTAAGAATCAAATCTCCATCTTACAAAGGAGGCTTAAAGCAAGCTGGATCCAACCAATAGCTGCTAAGTGGGTATTACATACTAGACAGTGTGATGGATGGTGAAGGAACAGGAGATTAAAACACCAAAAACCAAAGGACAAAATCCATACCCTCGGGTTTCTACTGGCTTTGCTGCAAAGCCAAGACGTACAGCTTGAAGCAAAGTACAAAACAAAACATGTTAAACGTACAAGAGCCATTGAGTGTGGCTGCAAGGATGGGTGATGGATTTTAATGGGCCCAGGCCAGCCATTTGGAGGATGAACCATTGACATTGCTATGCCATAAAATTTTGATTCTGGGATGGCTTAGTAAATTCTTTTCTACCTTAAATATATTACATTTAATTACAAGTAACCAGTGCATGTATTTTCACAAATTAAAGCAACACAGAAATCTTTCTCTCCCTAGAAGTAACCACTTCATGTATAGTTCAAATGCATTTATATACATCTATTTACATGTGAGTCTTGTGTTCTAGCTAACGGTTTAGTTTTGTAATCAGAAAACTGGACCTGCTGCACATATTGTTCTTCAGCTAGCTTTTGTAGAAAAGCATCCAAATCTAAAGAGTCTTTCACATAAATCAGGACCTATGTAGATGATTTTAACTCAGATTATAATTTCATAAGTGAAACAGCTAAATGCTCTTGGGATAGCACGCCACAGTGTCACCCATGCACGGTCTTGCTAAGAAGTAGAACACTGGAACGGGCTGCAGAGATGGCACTGCTATCAAGAGCACTGGCTGCTCTTCCAGAGGATCTGAACTTGGGTCCCAACACCCACGCTGAGATGCTCACTACATCCTGCAGCTCCACCTCTAAGTGATCTGACCCCCTCACCTGGCCTTGGCAGACACTGCACTCTTGTGTACATATACACGCTCCGACATACATAAACAAAATACAAAACTAGTCTTTAGATTACTGGGATACTGCTAGGTGCTTTGTCTCCATTGGTCTACTCTGTTGCTCTCTCTCTCTCTCTCTCTCTCTGTGTGTGTGTGTGTGTGTTTGTGTGTGTGATATGTATGCCTATCTCCCCAGCCATCTCCTCAGCCCTGCATGGGGCATGTCTTCTTTTATATCATCTTTTTATTGATCATGTGTTAGGTAGATTAACTAGGCTTATAATTGTAAGGAAGAATAAAAGATTCCTGTTTATTGAAGCAATTTTCTCAAGTCTAATAAAAATTATTGTCTAGGTGATTCTTGATGTGAACTTTCTGCCATTGTCCCTTTGAATCCATGGCAGACTGGTCCTAAGACTCCCAGGCAGACGGCCTTTAATAAGATGATGCAGTGTTTATTCGTAACTTGTTCACTTCCTCCTGTATTCTGTGAGTCACCTCTCACCTATTTTTACCTAATAAAACGTAAATATCAAGTAGAGACATCTCTTCTACATTAGTGAGGTAATCACGACAAGAAGTAAGTACATACAAGTTTGGCACACGTGCTGTTTTACTTGTTTTGAGGCAAGCGATCACGTGTCCTAGGCTGTCTTCAAACTCACTACTTATCTAGGAAGGGCCTTCTCAGTGCTGGGACTGCAGGCATGCTTCACCATGCTGAATTAAAGCATGGCTAGGGACCTGTCACAGGGATTCATGTGTGCGAGGCAAGCTCTCTATGACGTGGGCAGTATTCTCAGCTGGGAAATAATGGTTTCCCATAAGTAGCTGGTTGGGGCTCTGGGTGGGATACTCCTGAAGGGAGAGGGAGAGACCCGAGTGTGAGATTCTGCTTGTCCCTGACGGGCAGGTCTGAGAACTGTGCAGAACAGGCCCCATCAGGAGGCTCTGTACCTGTGGGAGGGGTGTTGAACACGTTCCCTCTCCCTGCAGCAAAAAACCAAGATATGCCTTCCCCAAATCTATCTTTCCTCTTTCAAACTTTTACAGTTGAATTCCAGGACAGGCTACTTCCCAGCAGCGCCTGCACTCAATCCACCCCAGATGGAAGAGGGGAGGCCAGCTGCAAGGAGGGCAAGCCTATGTCTGCTCGTCAGTTCAGAAACATTAGGATACGCAATCATATTTTGGTCATGGAGACCCATAAAGAAGTGAGCACGCCTGCTTACCCAGCAAGAACTCGGGTGGTGCAATGGTCGGGGGTCAGCGGCTGCATCAGAGGAGGAGAGTTTCCTGCACTCATTAGACTCTGCAGCTCCTTTGTGCGCATGGTGTGTGTGTGTGTGTGCCTGCACATGTACTTCTTTTGTTCTTCCTGGAAACCTTGAATAAATCAGTTGAATATTCATTAATTTAAAAATTTTATCCAGCTGAGTTCTTCATGGCTCAAAGAACATTTGCTCCTGACCTCATAAAAGCCGCACTCTGTGTCTCTATGGGAGACTGTGAAGACAGGAAAGAGGGGAGGAAGAAGGGAAGGAAGATGAAAGGAAGGAATGACTCCTTTGCTTCCAGTCCCCTGGGGGGGCGGGGTCTGCAGTGGTGATGTCATTTCATCACCACGAAGCAAACTTTCTTCAAAAGGATCTCCAAGGAGCTGGGTGACAGCTCTGTTGGCAAAGAGCTCACTAGACAAGCAAGAAAACCTGAGTCTGACCCCGCAGAACCCATGTAATATGGTTGGGCATGGCATTTTCTCAGTGCTGGGGAGGCAGAGACAGGAAAATCCCTAGGGCTCACTGGCTGATCAGCTTAGTCAAATCAGTGAGCTCCAGGCTCAACGAGAGACTTGGCCTCACAAAAATAAGGTAGAGATTGATAGAGGAGGACACCTGATATCAACCGCTGGCCTTCACACACACACACACACACACACACACACACACACACACACACACACTGCTAAGACAGAAGAGTTTGGGAAACCTTTTTGATGAAGTGTCCTGACCTCCATTCTCGGTACCATCTTGGGTCCTCTTTATGTGGATAAGGAGCCTTGCAGGTCCTGAATGAAGGCTGGAGAAAAGAGCCAGTGAAAGCCAGGACCCCCTTGATGACATTTTGGGTGTTTCACGTGTCTTTTCAACACATTGGGATGTGCCCCAATCTCAGCTCTACTCTTCTTCCTGCAGGGCTGCCCTCAGTGTTTCAAGATGGTAGGACATGTCTCTGTCCGTCTGTCCGTCTGTCTGTGTCTCTCTCTCTCTGTGTGTATGTGTGTGTGTGCACGTGTGCATATGTACATAGTGTATTGTGCATGTGTGTGTGTGCACCTATGTGCACATGGGGTAAAGAAGAACATGTTCTACCCGATTCCATCTGAAACTAGAACTAGGCTGGTGACTTGCAGTCCCCAGAGATCCCTGTGCCCCAGCCTGGCAGCACTGGGGTTTGGGCACCAATGCAGCCACGCTCAGCTCCTTAAGTGGTTGGTATGAATTTGAACTCGGGCCCTCATGCTTGAATGGCAGGCACTATTCTCCACTTACCCATCTCCCAAGCCTCAGGTCAGGTGTTTGCTCTAACAGGCTCTAGCCATCTAAGTCCCGAGGGCTAAGTAAGCGCATGCCACTCTTGGCAGCCTACACTGTGTGGACTGGGGTGAGCAGCCCTGAGACTGGGCAGCACATCTCCACTCCTCTAGGGTCTCTTCACAGCCACCCAACTTCTGGTGCCCTCTACAGTTGCCTAATATACCCCAGCACCTGTGCAGATGGTCCCTAGATCGGTGCTGTGTCTCAGACATGTTTTCCAGACCAGAACAAAACATCTCCCTCAGTAGGCATCCAGGGGTGAGAGCAGATGATGGGTGACTCCCAACTAATCACCATAGCAACCAATAGTTGCAGATACACGGAAATCTAACATAGTCATAGATTTTCCAGGAAGTTTTTCTCTCCTATGCCTGAACAGAGGATGGCTAAGACATAAGAAAAATGAACGTATTAGGCAGTGTTCTGTAGAGGAATAGGCTCCATAGAGTGAAGATATATAAAGATATATAAGGCCGATTTATTAGACTGTGTTACATAATGCACTATGGGTCACCCAACAGTGGGAGTCTTCACATTGGAGAGGTTGAGATCCCAGGAGCAGCTCCATCCGAGAGTCTCACATCCTGACCAGGTCCTGGAGGATTCCGGGAGAGCCAATGGTCTTCATCCTCTATAGGGAGCCCAGGGAAGAAAGGTTCTGAGAGCAGGGAAGGAATACAGCATGGCGGCAGTCGCCCCAGCAACACGGTAATGAACTCACCAGTGAGACAAGAAAGCCGAAAGCAAATGGGTTTTATTCCTTAGGTTTCCTTTTATCTGGTGTCATGGGAAGGTGCCACCCACATTTAGGTCAGGACTGCCATTTCAAATAACCTGATCAAGGAAATGGCTCACAGGGATGCCCAGAAAGCTATCTCTTAGTCAATTTTAGACACAGTCAACTTGACAACGAGGACTTTCCAGCACAGTGGGGAAAAGGTGGCAGGGAAGAAAGGGTTTCAGGAAAGACTTAACATCCCGAGATGTCACAGATATCAAAACCCGAGGGTGCTCACAGTACATTACTTAAAATCAGATGCGTGCATAGAAAACACCCAGATGCCCTGTTCATTGTAAATCGTCCTGAGAGCACTCATGACACCTCCTACTTTGTAGGTGCTGTGTCAAACGTTGAGATGCTGTCCTGTTTAGAAGGTACGGATGAACAATAAATCTGTAAAGTTTAGGCCCAAATATTTCACCCCCAATTTAGTCAGCAGTTGTGTGAACAGAGAGATAGGCTTTGTAGAGACAAAGAAAATGATTAATTTTTCCTTTTAGCTGTCACTTTGAGAAAAGTCACTAAAAAAAAAAAATAGCAACTTCCTCCTTGGAACTAAATCTCATTTCTAATTGTTCTAGAACCTCTGCCTCCGGGCTTTCAGATAGTCTGAAATGTGATTATGCTATTCTATTTTTAAGAGAAGCAAGAGGCAGTCTCTTTAGTGTGTTAACTCAGACAAATAGTTCTCGAAAGAAATCTGAATCCTTCCAGCTGAAGCATTAAAGTGAAATCTCCATCCTTCTCCATGTCTTCTCGGGATTGACAAACCTGGCCCACTGAGGCCGTAGCTCCATCTCCAGATTCATAGCTGGTTTACTTTGATGGATGAGTCCCTGCCCCTTTGCGGGGTGAAGAAATGAACATTAACCTCTCTCCCACTTTCCAAGTGTCCTGGCACAGAATGAGGGCCTAGGGAGGGACAGGAGGCTTGCTGAGGTGGGGTTTCAGCATCATATATGCCTCTCAGTCCTGAAGAGACTGTGCCTTGATCAGTGGAGACTGTCTCAAGACGCTCTCTCAGTCAATCTGTTTAGAACTGACCCTGCCCCCGATGAGTTCTGCAATCCTCTGCAAGGTCCCCAGTTTCCTCCGCTCCTTCTGTCTGGCTTTTATTCCGAACAGGGTCCTTCTCTGGTGAGAGGGGTTCATAGCTGCAGACCTTTTAGAACTCAGCTTCCTGTCTGGCATTCTGAAGTTTATTATTTTCTCCTGTTTCCAAAGGTCTTGATCTCATTTCTTGAGGCCATCGCCATCATTGGGAAGAGGGCTCTGAGGCAGACATCAGTTCTAAAGGCCGAGGGCTGGGGATGGAGACGGAGTGGAAAGAGCCTCAGTTTTCAGAGAAATCAGCCACAGCTGTAGCCATACAACACACGTGATGTCAAAAGACAAAATAATATGAATTTCAGTGTGAAATTCCCTGGTTTGAACATCTTGACAACCGGTTTTGTGTGATTTTTAAGATCTACATCTTCAGAATAAACCTTGTCTTTAACCTGACCCGTGACATTCTATGTGTATATGGCATTTGCCTTAGAACAATCTTAGTGACCCTTGTGCCTGTACTTTTGTCTAAGTAGGTGAGCCTGTGCAGACAGTTCTGGGACATCTCCTCACTAACTTTCTATTTGTACTTAGTATGCACTGGTCCCCAAGACCATGCTGCATCCCCAGTATTTCCCATCTCCATGGGCCTGGAGACCAAGGCCTTAACAGAAAACGTGTGACAAAAAGGATTTTCCAAAGCAGGTAGTTATTAAGCTAACTTAATAAGCTCAGCATAGTTAAATATTGTTATGGTTTTTAAAAACATAGATATCACATATTAGTATGTATGACACATATCTCTTTTCTAGTTGCGTGGAAGGAGTGGCCTTCTGACGGGTAAAGCCCTTGTTTAATCCTCTCCCATTGATGACGTTCAGAACTTGTGGTTTGCTTCTGACCAATGGCGTGTAGCAAAGGTGATAGGATGTCAGCTTCCTGACTGGCTTAAATTGTATGGAGGAGATAATGTGGGTGTTTCATGATGCTCTACAAGAATCTTTCAAGTTAGGGACCTCAGAGCACATCTACAGTCCCAAAACCCAGGAGGCTAGGGCAGAAAAATCTCAAAGACTAACGCTGAAAGCACTAAGATCTTAGTAGACTGGAGCCAAAGTAGCTTCAGCTGGTCGCGAGGGCTGACACGGCTCTTCTGTAAGCAGTTCACAGAAAGGGGCAAGTGTAGGAAGCCCCACAGGGCTTACGGCAAGTTTTCCTCTAACTGCGAATAAGCAGCTTGGGCTTCTGGCCATACAGCTGCAAGGAAATGAATTCCGCTAATGCTTGAGTGAGTTTCCAAGTGGATTTTCCCCCTGCTAAGCCCTAGGTGAAACCACGGTGGTTCTGGCTAGCACCTCAATTATAGCCTGTCACATTCCTGAGCAGGGAAACCAGTTGAGATGTACCTGGATTCATGTTCTGTGAGAATCGCGGGGTGATGTACGAGTGTTGTTTTAAGCCATTGAAAAGGTAGCAATTTATTATGTAGTAATAGAAAGCTAATAGGGACAGTTTACTCTCTCCAGTTCATGGAAAATGCAGTCGCCGATGTAACATAAAAAAAAAAAAAGGCACAGGAGCATTAACTTCCCTGAAGTTCTTTTAGAGATAGTGTCACCCTCACTTAAGTAGACAAATTGGGACTTGGTCTTTCTCTCTCGCAGCCCTCAATATCCTTTCTTTGCTTTGTAGATTTAGAGTTTTGGTTATTATGTGACATAGCCTCTCCTTGCTCCAGCAGTTGGCACTACTTACATAATCAATGGAGCCGAGGGATGGGGGTAAATGAGTCTTCTAAGTTTCATGGACTTCCTGAGTCCTGTAAGTTTAATGCAGTTCCTGGACCTTATATGTTCCCTTTATATCCTGAGTCTTATGAGTCAGTCTCTCCTCTTCCTCCAGGAGAAGTAATAAACGGTTGCACAAGAGCCCAGACCTCTGTGCCATTCCAAACAAGGTAGTACTGCTTTCCCTACACAGAGAACGGCACAAGCATGCAGCTCTCCATGGGATTATGGAGATTGTGAATGATTTTCTGAACAAATGCATCCTTAAAGTCAGCACCTCCTTCTTGTCATGTGCCTCAAGGGGATCTGATACCATGAGTCTGCTTATAGATCCCTACAAAGGGAGGCATCAGTAGAGGATTGTAGAAGCAGGATAATGGTGGGCATGATGGACTTTAGGAACCTGCAGCTGGAGATTTTTCTCCTACCCACCAGTTCCCGAGTTACCACTCAGAGGATTACCAACTGTCTGGGCCTATTAGCTTAGGCTTATTATTAACTATCTCTTACAATTTAAATAAACACATTTCTATTATTCTGTATTTTGTGGCCTGTTACTTCACATCTTGCTTCTCTGGTGGCTGTTTACATTTCCCTCGACTCAGCTTTCTTTCTCTCTCTATCTCTGCTTGGATTTCCTGCCTAACTATAGTCTCTCTTACCATTATAGTCTGTCTCGCTGTAGGTCAAAGCAACTTCTTTCCTAACCAATGGTAATAAAAACATAGTCATCCTACACTGAGGTTCCCACATCAGGAACCACCTTCCCTTTAGCAATGTATCTTCTAAGACTTCAGTTCCTAGTGGAATATTCTAGTGTGGTTTCTGTAATTTCACTGTGTGGTTACCAGTGATATATATGGTTATATATAGAAGTAATTTTTAAATTAGTGTAAATAAAGTAAACAATTAAGTTTTTATATTGCATTATTGTTGCATACCAAGTGGTATGTAGCCATTTTCCATCAATGGCTTTCATAATCAAGGGTGACATAAAGATTGTTTCCAGCATTCCAGAATATAGTATTGGGCAATGAGGTAGAAAGTTAACTGACCTTTGACCTCTAGACTCTGCTGATGTCAACCCTTTTTCATCCTCATCCAGGGTTCTTGTCTCTGGATTGTTTCTGTTTCGAGATTTGCCCATATTTCTATCTCTTAGAATACCATTTCTCTGCATTAAGAGTCTCTCCACCTTGAGTAGTCAAGTGATGTCATTTCTAGTCAGTCTTGGGTTGAGATACCAACATAGGAAAGAGTATAGAATAACCTACAACCCTACCTTTCCCACGCGTTCTTATGTCACACTTTATCACTTGTTTTCTGGTTTCCAAGTCACAGCTCCGGAGGTTCTGGTTGAAGGACTTTCATGGGATTGCAGGGAAGGTATTGACAGGAGCTGGTGTCTTGACCGAAGGTTCAGCTGAAGAAGGATCTCTCACCAGACTTACTAGTGAGGTTGCCTGTTTTCTGGAACTTCTCCTTCAGTGTCACACGACATTATGGTGTACTTTCCCTTGCACAAGTGCGATGAGAGAGGTGAAGGTGTTGGGGGAAGAGAGATAGAGAGAGGTGAGACGACAGAAAGAGCAAGGGGGAAATCTAAAATGAGTGATATTTTTCGAAACTTAATTGCGGTGGTGGCATACCATTGTTTCTGTTGACCACAATAGCAGACCTGTGCAGTGTGGGAGGGAACTCCCCAGGAGTCATTATTGTCACCTTGGAAGCTGCCTAGAGTACGTGTTCTAGGAGGTTGAGTGGATTTGATAACTGGGAGGTCTTCTGCTCTTGTGAAAAGACAGATGCCACGTAACAAAGAGCAAAAGAATTTTCTATGCTGGAGGGATTGGTGGGGTAAAACCAATATGCCTCTGTAACTCCATGCCAGCTTTGTGTCTCTGTCAGCGACTTCGTACAAATCATGGAAATTATAATCATGATGCAGAACTTTCAAAAATTATTTGCAACATCAACCTGCTTATCAAGATTTGAAACAAATGTGTTACTATTCCGGAAAAAAAACAAACCCCAACAACCCACACCTGGAGCAGAATTTATCCAAAGCCTTCGTACACTCCAGAGTTTTCCCACTAGCCTGGTGGTCCCACAACATATGCTCGTTAAGCTCTGGATAGCTCCTGCCAGCAGAGGGTTTCCGCGAAAGGAAATGTAGAATGCACAGTTCTTTGCCTGTCTGCTGACAGAGGGCAAGACAGAGACCTGTGTGGGTAGGTGAAGGTGGGAGCAGACAGCACCCCACCAAACACACACATACACTCTATCCCGTGATAAGAGGTGGGGCACCGGTGTGGCCTCCCCTGACGAATTTGGTAAAAATCACTGGTATCCATGTGCTCAGTTGTAGCCCTCTGCTTTCACGGTCACTTTCCAAAGGACCCGAATCCCACCATTTCCCAGTCAGCTGTGTTTGACTGTGCACAGTCTACCTAGGAGATTCCCCAGTGTATGTACATTTACAAAGGGTAGGGACATGACTTGGTTCAGAAAAGGGGCTTGCCAGGCAAGCACGAGGGCCTCTCATTCAATCCCCAGGACTCACACAAAATCCCAGGCCATTTGTATCTCAGTGATGAAGAGGTGGATATGGGCAGATTGCTGGGACTTGATGATCAGCCAGCTTTGCCCAGTCAGTGAGCCCCAGAGCCTAGTGACTGACCCTATAGGAAACCCTAGGAGTAGTGACATGTGAGGACCTCTGGCCTGGCATGTACACACATACATAAATGTGCTATGAGTCACATACACACACAAGAAAAATGGGTGATTTTAGCTCGTTTTGCCTATGGTTTCATTTGTTTTTGAAGTTTCGGATAATCACTGTTAATCACGACCCTAAAACACTAAGTTATAATGAAAATATAATTAAAACTCATTATAAATTATAATGAGTTTTAGGTGTGCTGGCTAATTTTGTGTCAACTTGACACAAGCTAGAGTCATTTGGGAAGAGAGAAGTTCCATTGACGATGCCCCCACCAGATTGATCTACGGGCAAACTTGTGGTGCACTTTCCTGACTGATGATCGATATGGGAGGGCCCAACTCACCATGCTCAGGGTGCCACTCCTGAGCACGGGATCCCGGCACTATAAGAAAGCAGGCTGAGGAAACCACCAGGAGTAAGTCAGTCAGCAGCACCCCTCCATGGCCTCTGCATCAGCTCCTGTCTGCCGGTTCCTGTCTTGAGCTCCTGCCCTGACTTCTCTCAGTGATGGACTGTGATGCATAACTGTGAAGCTGAGATAGACTTTTTCCTCCCTGGGCTGGTTTGGCCTGGGTGTTTTATCATAGCAATAGACCAGGCAAACAGAGAGCCCACATTCTTATCACCTGGACCACAGCCTATCCTCACAGCTTTGCCATCTTGGTCTAAGTTATTGCTGGCCCCTTACTGCGCCTAACACTGGACTTGATAAAGTCCTACTTTATCCAGGTATTCAGGTACAATGAACTCAAAGTGCATGAGAGGTTCATCCACTGGGGATCTGGGGGAAAATCCTGCACAGATAAGACAGACTATGGCATTTGCTCTTCAAGTCAGAGAGAGAGAAAAAGAGACATTTCTAAGGATTTCTGATTTCCTGAAAAGAGAGAAACAAAGACTGAGAAAGAATAATAAAAAGAGAGAAGGAATTGAAGTCGGAAGAAGCACAGGACATAAAATGTTTTTTCTCTTAATGAACTTCAGTGAACAGTTTTTAAAATATATATAATTTAAATTGAAAGGCATTTTCATGTTTGAAAGTTCTAAGCTGTAAAAATAAACCCTGGAAGTAGATTGCCTGGGGTAAGACTTAATTAAACACTGTACAGTAAATTAGCATAATTTGATGAGGATCAGCTTTAGTTCCTTGAAACTGAAACAGGCAGACGTTTTAATTTTGTAATATCTTTTAAATTCCACTGTCTCATCTCCAAAGCAGAGTGTGAGAGAACAAATTCCAAACAAGGTCTTACTAAGAAAGCAGTGAGTTGTTGCCAAGATCGTGAATTGGCCCTAGGATTTGAGAAGCGTCTTCAGGCAGATGCTACAAGTCTGTATGAATCATGGTCTTTTGTAAGACAAAATATATGAAAAAATAAGTTGAATTTCTGAGCCAAAGCCCAGGGACTATCCACTCTAGTCACAGGAATACTTACTAGGCTGGCTGGAATGTCGAGGAACTGACCCGTCACCAGTCCCTCCTTACTTCCCTCCCTTTCTTCTTCCTCTTCATCTCTTTCTTTCTTTCTTTCTTTCTTTCTTTCTTTCTTTCTTTCTTTCTTTCTTTCTTTC
>JAQHUG010000058.1:6233225-6257930 GCA_028555095.1 Dicrostonyx torquatus
TGGGAGCCTGGCGGCTGGGGAACACAACATGCACACCTCTCTCCCCTAATTACAACAAATATCAATAACAGTTACCAAAAGAGATGGTGAGCACAGAGCCCCTAAGACGGTGTGCAGCCATTAGAAACACTAGGTAGATGGAGGGTGTGATTGCGTTTGTATAAGGTTCTGTGATTTAATTTTTTTTTAATTTGAGATGAGGTCTTGAGTAGCCCAGGTTAGCTACTTGCCATGTAGCTTAGGAGTTCCAGTTCTCCCATCTTTATCTTCTAAATGCTGAGATTACAGGCATGTACCCATACATCCTTCAAGTGTTGGGGAAAGCTCAGGACTGAGCCCAGTGATGAATACATTCTAGATGAGGACTCAACCAATTGAGCTACATCCTAAACGTATGCTTATTTTGTCATTGGAGGTAACTTAGATCATGTTCTCTACAAACAAAATAATAAAACATTTCTGGCACAGGTGCTTACTGAGAAATAACTCCCAGCTTATGCTGTATGGAACGGGAGGACTAGGAAGAGAGTGGACACAGATGGGATTTTAGCTGGAGCTCTGTGCGGTGACAATATTAACCCCTACATCCAAGGAGTGTTTACCCATTGGCTTCAGGCTGCTGCAGTTGGAGGGCTAGCAGTTTCCACTGGGTTTGGATGGGCTCTTGGAATCTGGATGAATTAAATAGGAACACTGATATGGAGTTAGCAGCAAGGCTGCACAGGTTGATCACATTCATAAAATCATTCTTGATGAAACAGGGTCATGTGCCCGAGACCAGAGCATGCAACAATTCCCCTGGAGATCTGAAGGGAGGAAGGGGTTTGCAGGCTTGCTCTGGGCTCCTTGGATGGAGACCAAGTTTGGATTTTTGCTGAGAGTCAGGTTGTGCTGTTTCTTAATGCTCCCGAGCCACCTCTCTGCTCTGGGCCTGGTGGATGACTTTGAATTGGTGGCCTAGGGTGATTTGTGCACCTGAGTCCCGTTCTTGTTGTCGATGCTTGGGAACCATGCTCAGTAGGTGTCTGGCTGTAAGGTGTCCTAAACATCTCTCTTCTTGGTCTATAAAACACGATATTTTGAAGCCCAGAGCTTTTCCCTCTTGCCTTGTTTGCTCTCTCTCTCAGGAATGATAAAAAAAAATGGGACAGTCCTATCATAATCAGTCACTGTCCTTGAAGCAATTGGATGACAAAGTATAATTTCCAAACCTCTGTCCGCTTCTGTGGTGCCACCTGCTTCCACCTTCAACTCTACATGCCATTCACCGAGAGGGAGACTTTCATTTTTGCATCATGCTGAGTTAAATTCTCCCATTATATTCGCTCTGTGTGTTCCTTAGACTAGAAATAGACAGAAGTGCTTCCCGGCCTTCTAAATTTTTTATCAAGTTGAACAAAACCCTCTAATAAGTGATTCGGTTTGCAATTAATGTGCTCTACTCAAAAGACCTGTTTAATTTTGAATTGTAGAGGCTGGAATTACTGGAAACTCTTGAGCATGTGGCTATATCCTCTTTATTCGTGTGTGGCTTGGTCACATTGCAGACCTTGTCTGTGTGCCACTGGCAGCCTCAGCAACTGGACTTGGCCACCCAGCTCCAGTCCATCAGTTAAGCAGACAAGAGCAGGGAAAAGCAGGGAAAGGAGGCTTATTCTCTGTGGCCCCATCTAAAAGAGGAACAAAGGAAAACATAGGGGTCCAGTGACCCCCTCACCCCAAGACTCCTTTCAGAATCCTGACAGGAGGTTGAGGTTTGATCACCAGAGGGCAAGAGCTGTGCATCACTAATCAGTCCTGTCAAGTTGTGTCCAGCCCATCATTGATCCATCTATGTCTTGGTCCATGGGGTCCCAGCAAACTGGTCTGCTGAGCTATCAGGATAGTGTGAGGTGTGGGTTGTTTTCTTGGTGGACAAGTTCCTCTTTCGGCTGTTACCAAAGCTTCAGCTTGTCTCTTTCCAGGGTATGAAATTCGTGGGGGAGTTTTTGTTTGTGGGGATATAGGGAAATTTGTCCTTGTGGTACCAGCGCTTGGAAATGGAGGCAGCAGGACACCCGAAGAGTCAAGATTGGTTTAATGAACAGGCCGTCTAGTCCAGATAGTGAGCCCTAGGTTCTGTCTCAAAACACAGAATTCAGATTGACTGTGGAAGACACTTGGCGTTGCTCTCTGGCCTCCACACACATGTGCACAAATACAAACTTGTACACATCCCACACTTTCACATGTATACACACACGCTTACTCACATGTTCATACACCACACACGTGCACAGTGCAGCTTCTGGAGAAAGTGGTCCTGCTCACTCCAAGAGTATGTTCAACTTACGGTCTAAACCTACATCTTCATCTGCAAAATAAACAAGAAGGTGGGACCGTAGCTTACACAGAGCAATGTGTAAAGAGCTGGCCCATCACCTGTCACCCTCACTGACCCTCTCCTCCTTCTATGCCCTCCTCAAGACTGAGGAAGAAAGCAGGACTTGCCTGTCTACATTCTGCTTACTTTCTTTCTTTCTGGCTTCCCTCTGGGTAGTGTTTCATTATAAATATCCATGGTACTTTGATAACTACACTCAAATGAAGATGATGTTTGTAACAATTTATCTGTATGGTTTTTTTTTTACTTCCTGTCATCTCAGCTGAACCCATAAATAAAATTTATTTTCCTTCAAGCAGTTGATTCTGAAGATACTTGGTTTTAAGAGAACCTGCAAAAGAATATGCCATCTTTATCTTTTATTAAGAGGAGATAAATGAGGAGTTCAAGATGCCTTTCAGCTTTCCATCCTGCACCAAAGAGGGAAGAAGTGTCAGCAGTACCTATGGCAAAGAACAGTGGAGAATTATAGTTTTATCACTCAAGATCTTGCCTCAGGCAGACGGGTGGAGATAAATATTCCTTACCCTTTAACTATGATTTGTCTCACAGGTGAAGCTCTGCCTGGGTACAGAACTGAAAGTGTGGCTTGCATAGCTTGTGAGCAGTTGCCAGTCCTGACAGTTCACCCCTCCTCAGGAGCTGTGAGCAGAATACTCTACTTTGTGTGAAGACATAGGCTCCTATGCTGGCACCTCTCCTTCTAACTAAAGGGAACTCTGCGTTCAGCTATTTTTTTTCAATCTGTATTTTCTAGTAGAGAACATCTTTCAAACATTCCTTCTCATGTGGATTTTCTCCCCAATCGAATTGCTTATCCCTTTTTATCCATTTCCAGAATCTCCCTTAGCTTCCTGGAAAGTGGCTGTTTAATGAAGAATGTCAATTGGTGGAGATTTAGGTGATTTTTTTTTAAATAAGAAATTCTTACAAGAGGTGCTAGAAATGAGGCTCAGCAAGAGAGCCCTTGCCTGGCATGCGTGAAGTTCCAGAACTGATGTCCAGAATTGCAAGTCAGCTAAATAAATTCTCAGAGGAGGATGGGGCTTAGTAAGAAAGGGGTCATTTTGAAAATGAAAACTTGGACATAGGCCACAGTGGGGAAGAGAAGCTGTTTCAAATGATCACAGTAGTTGTGTCAACACTGAAGATGATAGGCGTGTATTCTCATGTCATCTGTCCCAGTTGTGTCAATGCTGAAGATAGGTATGGGTTCCCATGTCATCTGTCTCAGTTACTCACAAGTAGCTTCTGATTTTCTTGGCATGCATAAGCCATGTTCCTAAAAAGCATGTTCCTAAAAAGTATTGTCTCTCTGGAAAATCCTATCAAGAAAAATTGTGGCATAAGCTAAATGGGAACTAATACCAGGAGAGTACATCCTAGGTACACCGTGGCCATGCAGGCAATGTGATCTAACAAACACTGGCAGGTATCATGACAGCCAGAGACTGAGGTTCAGCTTGACCTTGAGTCACAGAGCTAATAATGGTAGGCATGGCTCTCCCTGCCTAGTCACATTTGTGGCTGTCACTTGGATCCCTAGTGACCTATTGGTCACTGAGTTCAGTGAGCATCTCACAGGGTTGATGTTTGCTTCGCTGACCCAACAATAAGGTTAGCCATGACTCCCCCTTTTTGGGAGAATCTATTCTTTTTTTTTTTTTAGTCCATGAGCTTACCTTTACCTCCTTGGATACTGTCTAGCTTGATTAGATCATTTGGAATCCCTTAAGACTTGACTTAAGACTTCTTTTCCATTTCCTTGCTCTTAACTGTAGGAGAAATGTTTCCCATTCAGCACGAGGTTCATGGTGGGGTGGGGTGTTATGACAAGTTATAGGGAGAAAGACAAAGGACAAATGGGAGATACTTTCTTGATTCTACCATTTTCTCAGATGCTAATATGCCACACTTTGGCATTGCTTGTTCTAAGTCCAACCATGCCTGGGTCTCTGCCTTTCTTCAGGTGGGTCATCACAGTTCATGTGGTGGCATTCATCTTCCCATCACCCATGTCACAGCTGCATCTTCATGCTATGGGTATGCTCTCATCTTTCTGCTTGTATGTCATGTGAGATCCTTAACTCTCCTACATTATTACTGAAGCAGGAAAATGGAGAATCAGGAGAGGAGTGAGGTCTAGTGTTGGAGGAAGGCAGCTTGTTGTTTCCCAGCAGCTCAGTAGTTCAGACCCGAAATAATCACACAGAAACTATATTATTTGAAACACTGCTTGACCCCTTAGCTCTAGCTTCTTATTGGCTAACTCATATTAATTTAACCTATCTCTGTTAATCTGTGTATCACCACATGGCAGTGGCTTACTGACTAAAGTTCTGGCATCTGTCTCTGGTAGGGCTACATGGCTTCTCTCTAACTCTGCTTTCCTTCTTTCAGCATTCATTTTAGTTTTTTTCTGCTTTGATCTGTTTTCCAATTACTTTGTTTTATAACTGTCTGTATTCTTTTTCTTCTCTCTCCCAAGCCTACATAAATTTATCCAACATTATGACTTATTTAGAGGTCTTTTATGTCTGAATCTGTCCTATTTTGTATCTGTAATTCTTTACTGTCCAGGAGAATTTCTTAAACTGCTAAGCACTTCTTAAAAACTTAAGTGGCATCATTGCTAGAGGAAATAAAGTACTTTCTGCTTGCCTTGCCCAGTTTAGCATGGTGGAGCTGCTTACTACCTCTGAGAGCCATTCACAGTGTCCCATCTCTAGGCACACAGCCAGTCTATGTTGCCACCAAGCAAGCCCTAGCATGTTGCTCACAAACGCCATTCAAATGTTCAGTCTCCTGGAAGAACCAGAGTTCATGCTAGCAGCCTGGCCCAGAAAACTGTCATTTCCAAACAGCATGACTTCTTTTTTCTGCTATCAATGAATCAGGAAAACCTCTCCTAAAGAAGCCACAGTGTGCCACCAGCAAGCAAAGCCCATTCAGGAAAAAAAATGCAGCTAAACTTTGTTTTTTTAGTGTCTAGAATTCCTTTACAAGCCCTCTCAGGTTTTAAGTAGATTTTAGTTGGCCCCACATTGGGTGCCAATTTGTTGGAGGAAGTCTGTTTGTTGGTTCCCAGTTGCCCAGATTCCTGAAATAATCACACAGAAAATATATTACTTAAAACACTGGCCCCTTTGCTCTAGCTTTTTATTGGCTATATCTTACATATTAATTTAACACATCTCCATAATCTGGGTGTCACCATGTGGCAGTGGCCTACCAGATAAAATTCTGGCATCTGTCTCCAGTGGGGCTACATGGCTTCTTTAACACTGTCTTCCTTCTCTCAACATTCAATTTAGTTATCCCTGCATAGCTCTGTTCATATAGCTCTGTTATTGGCCCAAAGCAGTTCCTTTATTAACCAATGGTATTCACAGTATACAGAGGGGAATCCCGCATCAGTCTATCAAGTTTTAATGTGAATGACATCTCTCTTTAAGGCTCCCTTAGAAGAGTGACCCTCTGATCTCCAGCCTTAGGTCCCTTAGGTCAGTCTGACTGAGTCTCTTAATTAGTGGAGTGCTGTGAGTTAGGTGAACCACCTGGCACAATTGCTAGTTGCTTGCATGAGGTAATGTGTGAGCACCTTAATAGGTAGGGCTTAAGTCCCTGGTAAAAATAAATTACAGAACATGGGCCTTCTTCCCTCACCAACCCTTAAGATTAAGAAATCAAAGTCTTAGAGAGATGTAACATGAGGGTCCTGCTCGTTGGGGTTTGTGTCCCACCCGGTACCCCACAGCCGGCAAGCCCCAAAGAAAATCACACAGAGAGTCTACATTAGGTTATACACTGATTGGCCCATTAGCTCAGTCTTCCTACCAGCTCCCATAACTTATATTTACCAATTGTCAGCCACATGGCCAGTACCTTTTCTCAGCTGGGACAGGGACACATCCTGCTTCCTTGGTGGTCTGCACAGGAATGCCCGGGAAGCTTCCTGCTTCCCAGAGGTTCTCATCGCCCTGCCTCTACTGCCTGTCTTGTTGACCCACCTATACTTCCTACCTGGCCAATCAGTATTTATTTAAAACATGATTGACAGAAACAGACAAGTCTCCCGCACCAGAGAGAAAAATGAGGCAGAATACAAAGACAGAAAATCTTGGGGACAAGAGAGAGGAGTTCCACTGAAGAATCCAGCTGAAGCCATGTGTTAAATATTGTCCTGTTGTGGTAACAAAACATCATAGCTAAGGCAACTCATAGAGAGATGAGTTTATTTAGGTTTACAGTTGCAGGGAGATGAGTCCCTCACCATCATGGTTGGGAAGTGTGGCACTAGGAAGACATGGAGGGAGAATAGCAGAGAGCTCACATTTCAAATTACAAGGAGACAGAAAGAGTGAACTGGGACTGGATCAAGGTTTTAAAACCTCAACGCCTGCCCCCAGTGATGTACTTCCATCAACAAGGTCACACTTCCTGTGTCTCCCTAAACAACATCACTAACTAGGACTAAGTATCTAATGTCAAGAGCCCATAAGGTAATATTTTCATTTATGCCTCTTCCCAGCAAAGAAGTAAGAACTCTTGTATAACTGACAAAGAAATTTGAGGCCTTTCAGCTAAAGTTTGCAGTTTTTAAGACTCTTTCCAGAAACTCCCTTTTCCAGAAAAAGGACATGTGCTAAAATCCTTGTCAAACACTGGTGGGTTTACCTTTTCAAATCATAACTGCATCTTAGCAACCTTTAGAGCCTCCTCACTTTTCCCTCTTATCAATGGGGGAGGTGTTACTTTTTAGTAACACTTTGAAATGTAACTTGAGAGCTCCCCAAAATGGCTGACATGGCATGATGTCAACTTAATGCAACCTAGAGTCACCAGGAAAGAGTATCTCAAAGACGGCTTGTCTACACTGTGTTTGCCTCTGGCATGTCTCTACGGAAATGTCTTAATTAATCATTGTGGGAGACCTAGACATTCCCTATATGGTGAGTTCCCAACTGTATACTAATGTAGAAATTGAACTAAGCATAAACCAGCAAACAAGTTAGCATACATTCATTATTCCCTGTTCTTGGTTGTGGATGTAACATGACTGTCTGAACTTCCTATCGTGGCTTCCCTACACCATCTGTCACCCTGAATTAAGCTGAAATAAACACCGTCTTAAACTAGTTGCTCTTCATCAGGGCAGTTTTATCACAGCAACAGAAATGAAACTAGATGAATTGGTGAATGCCAAGACAATTAATTGCTTGTTGTCTCTTGAGGAGCCTATCCCCACACTTGGATGCACTGTACTTTCTGTGACTCTCTTGGAGAAGCCCAACACCCATGCTTTGGGGGGTATTTTCCTTTATTTCACTGAGATCCCCTCTTTCTCTTAACCCTTTGTACTTAAAGTATTATTATATCTGTATTAAAATATCTTTAATAAAAATCACCAGCTCATCATCATACCAGATATGCCATGAAACTGTTTTCCATCAAAGCCACAAATCCTAGGTTAGTTTGAGTTGAGGCTCTCCTCAGCCTGCTGAAAGGGATAGTGTGGATCTGTGTCTCTGTCCTTATTGATAAAAAGATTACTATGATATTAAAAACTAAGAGTACCTTTTTTCTGCTTCCTCTTTCTCCTTTTAGAAGACATTAAACACCAGAAATATCCATAACTTCATTTCTCACATGGGTGTGGGGGGGTGTTGAAATGTAAAGAAACTGGAGAATGTCTTTAGAGTCCCAACATCCTAAGGCTCTTTGTGTAGGAGGTTCAGTCCTGGGTTACCTGCACAGCTGAGAATGCTCACAAGAAGGATGGCTTCTCTTTTCAGCTTTTCATTCCTAGGAAATTGCATAAGTAAATGCCAGGTCCACGGGTCCTCCCTGTCCTTGACACACAGCCAGACTCTGAGATCCAGGCTGTCATACTTTCCTTTGGCCTTAGTCTTCTGTGATGAGTCAGCTTTTCCCCCCTTTCATTTTCTTTTCTCTACTGTGTCTGGAAAACAACCACTTCATTAGCAATATAATAGTGTAATCAACATCACAGTTTTTAGAGCTTTCATATGTCTATGGTTTGAAGTTCTACATCAAAATGTCAAAAATATTAGTGAAATTTTATAGTGGCTCCTTCTAAAACGCCTTAAAGTACCTGTATCTGGGCTTGAGTCTGCACACATATTCTGTTTTGGTGGTGAAGTGAGCTGTGCCTTTCTCATTTGCTGTCAGAATAAAGTGTGCCTACAATCCAAAACAACCCATTGCTGTGGACTAAACCCATGTTTAACTTAGCTAAGAATAAAGGCACTTGTCATTTAAGCTTTTGATTTCTTGTACTTTTTATTTTTAGTGGTAGAATGTGGGGGTGCAGTTAGGGTTGTGTTGGGGAATAGTGGTGTATAGGTAATGTGGATGGCCAAGGCAAGCCAGAAGGAAAGGAAAGGGCGTGACATGTGAATAGGGTCGGAGGGAAACGTACAATGATATCCCCACTCTTTCACAAATCAATAGTTCTTGACTGATCATACAAAAAGAAGCCTTAAAAGTTCCCATTCTTTCTCATTCAATTTTTCATTCAACCCCAGGGAGGTTGTGTGATTTTTACTGGGTTCACAGAGGTGTTTCATGGAGGAGCTGAGAGTTGAAGTCTTTGGATATATATTCATCATTCAAGACTAAGTTACTTTACTACCTTTTAAGACCTTTTTTGTCTTAGTTCTTCCATGCATGGCCACATAACCACCCTCCAGAGTTAGAACATTGTCTACACCTTACACACCTAGAATCATTGCACCTGTGTCTTGATCTGTTTGCCTCAACTCCAAGTTGAATGAGTTTTGGGACTATTGCACTCATGAATGGAAAGGTCACTGGCATATTTTTTTTTTGGAGGAGCGGAGTTCTCCTTTTGCCACATGGAGTCCCCTTGCTTCTCGTTGTGGTGAATTTCAGAGACAACATTCTTATTGTCCCTGGGTAGTTTATCTCCACTGATTTCTAAGACATTGGCAAGTGTTTTATTCCTGGACCTGTCACTCTTGGCTGTCTGCTATGAGTCAATTGTCCCAGGGTAGATGAGTTTGTCTTTTTAAATGTTTATTCTTTGAGAATTTCTTTTGAAAATAGTCTTTTCTCTTGCACAACTCCTCCTATGTCCTCCCCTACTTCTTTACCCACCCAACTTCATGTTCTTGATCTCTCTTAAAATAGCAGCAGCAACAATAAACCCCCCCCCCACACACACACACACAACACACACAGCGTGGAGTCCAGCGTGGAGTCCTGTTTGTGGTAGCCATCTAATCTTTAGCATGGAGTAGAACCTGCCCTGGAGTTTGTTTGTGTGTGTGTGTGTGTGTGTGTGCATGCATGCACACATGAGCATGTGAAAGTGTATGCTCAGGGAACAGATCAGAAGAAGGCATAGGGTCCCCTGGAGCTGTAGTTACAGGCAACTATGGTCTACTTGATAAGGATGCTGAGAAGACAACTCTCATCTTCTGCAACAACAGCAAATGCTCTTAACCACTGAGCTATCTCTTCATCTACTTTAGTTTTGATTTTCCACCATTTTCTTGAGGCATGATTGACAATCGTTCTTTGGTGTCCTAAAGCAAATGCTTAGGTTATCCATTATAGACTTGTATCTATTTCTGACACGTGTGGGTAGTACCAGCACTATGCATCTTTCTCCATCACTTACTTTTTAGGTGTCTGTGTCCAAATATTTGAACTGGGTTCTTGTCAATAACATATTTGGCTTTTCAAAATGTCTTATGATCTATTTTATATCATTTCTATTTAACAAAATTGTGGAGGTTTCCTCCTTACATACTTACTTTTTTTGTTTGTTTGTTTGTTTGTTTGTTTGTTTTTTTAACCCTACTTCGGTTTTAGTGGAGCATTTCATGATTGGATGTTAGCTCCTCCCTTCTCATAGAGTATCTTGCTGTCACCTAGCTTCCCATGTGAAGCTCTAACTGTTCCAAAATGAACGTCACATTAAACTACCACACAGCTAGTTAGTTTGTTTTTCATTACATCAAAATATTAAAGTTGTTTGTTTGCTTTGGCATTTCAAAATCCCAATTCCCCCTCCCTGCGCTCCTCCTGCCCCTCCACCATCTCCCCACCCCACCCCTATCTGCTCCTCAGAGAGGGTAAGGCCTCCCTTGGGAAATCAATTAAGTCTGTCCCATCACCTCCTTGAGGCACGGCCAAGGCCCTTCCACCCACCCCCGTGCCTAGGCTGACCAGTGACAAAATGCCTCGTGACAGCAACTCAGGGAAGGAGGAACTTTTCTCTGTTCCCTTGGTTCCCAGTTTGAGGGCACAGTCTATAGCGGCTGGGAAATCAGGACAGCAAAAGCTTGAGGCAGCTGGTTGCATTGCATTCCTAGCCAGGAAGCAAAGAGAGATGGTGCTCATTCTCAGCTCACTTTCTTCTTTTTATTTCCAGCCTGTGGGTGTCGCTATCCACACCCCAGCCAGTGTATTGGCGCCATCCACACTTGGGCCTTTGGATGATGCTATCTGCGCCCCAGCCTGTGAAATGGCACTGTTCACATTTAGGTTGTATCTTCCTATTTCAATGATCCCAATGAGAAACTCTTCCAAAGATATGCCCAGAAGCTTGTCTCCTAGGTGATTGTAGATTCTGATAAGCTGGAGATCAATGTTAGCCATTGCACCTTATAACCAAGTGTTTTCAATCCTGTTCTTCTGTTTGATCGTGTTGCTGCTGTCACCTTCCATTTAACCTGATATCATAACCAGCGCTGTTCTGGTGTTATATCTCCTTAGCCAATTTTCTGTTAGATCTATAAGGGAAAATACAAGCTTTTATTTTCTACCAATTTATTTCTTTTCTGTCATTCTTTTGATTTTTTAGCCTCTTGCTTTTCCTCACCCTGAAGAACTTCTTTTAACATGAATTTCTTCAATTTTGTTTACCCGAGAAAGCTGTTTATTCTCTTTACTTCAGTAAGATAATGCCTCATATACAGAATTCAGGTTTATGTACATTTATTAATATTTCAACTATGTAAACTTTTACTTCTTTATTAATATTATATTTTTTTAATAATATTTATATTATTTTCTCCCTTCCTGTTGCTCCTTCCAATCCCTGCCACCTTTTTCTAAAATTTGTGACCTTATTCACTTCTAATTGTTGCTTCACACACACACACACACACACACACACACACCCACCCACCACACACACACACACACACACACACACACACACTTCCTAAATGCATAAAAACAGCCTGTTTTGTCTGTATAATGTTCCCTGTTTGTTTATGATCTCAGGGATGGCCATTTAGTATTGAATAACCAACTGGAGGGTGCTCTTTCCTAGGGAAGACCACTTCTCCAGCTCTCAATTTTGCCTAGTGCCCCATAGTTCTTTGTACATGGTTGAGACCTCATGACCTTTTCCCTCCCATGTTTGTCACAGTTGTTCAGTTCTTGTTTAGGCAGCCATGTTGACCCAAGGCTGGTGAAATCATGGATAATGGAGAACCAGCATATGGGACGTTAGTTACTAAAGTCAGCAGCATAATTCCTAGCTACATTGAAAAAGGTTTATCCATTTACACACAGGTTAAATGTAGTTCTCACCTCTCATCAAAGAAACTTATCTTTGGAGAACAGTGCAGAAAACTATAATGGGTCCAAATGCAGAGAACTAGAGAGGGTGTGGTACCCAATCCCATCCAATACATCCCCAGCACAATAGCACCAGAAGCTCATGGAGCCTTGCAGAAGAGGGGGTGGGATGATTGTTAGAGCCAGAGCAGCAGGAAGTGTTGTGAGATTGGGTGTCCTAGGAGTGTCTGCGAGGGTAAACTCTTACTCCTTTGGTTCATGTTGATCCTGACAAACACAACAGCAATTTATAGAATTTGAATTTACCATTAGTTCTCTAGAGACAGTCGTCTAGTTTCCTGGTTTCCCCTAAGAATAGTTTTCAGCACTTTTTTTTTCTGAAGTGTTGCTTATATCATTGGTATTTAGTCTCCTGTCCCATGTCTCTAAGACATGGGGTTTAATGCCTTCCTGCTGGAGTGTTCTAAGCCATGTTCCAGACCCTACTTCCGTTCTCTGACTGCATTCTTTTCTTTCTGGTGTTGTGACTGGAATGTCTTCCTTTAGTTAAATCACTATTAGTTTGACCATTGTTTTCTCTATATACTGTGATTGGGAAAGTTTCTTTTAAACTCTTTTTGCACTTCTTCATTCTGTCTTTGCCTGTTGACAGGCATCTGCATTGATATTCTCATTGGTGGAATCTCATTTGGGTTATGGTGGTTTTGATTCTTACCATCTCTTTTTGATTCTTAGGGTTTTCAGCTTTCTCCTTATATGACACTGTTGATGAATATTATCTGTTGTTTTATTGGAGCTATGTCTACCATAAGGGTTTTTTTTTTAATTCACTTTCTACTAACATCCAAAACCTAGGTCAGATATGCGCCTAGTTCAATGGATGCTTTCTTCAGATCGAGATTTTGTTTCATTTTAGTATGGCTTGTAAGGTTTTTGTTGTTGAAAACTGGAGATGTTGTGTTTGGTCTAAGAACCTGGCGTGAAGATTTATGATGGTCTGGGTTGTAATTGGACTGAGTTTTTCATTGGTAGAGCTGTAGGCACTGCTAACGTCACATTCTTACAGCATGACAGTTTTTTCTTCCTCTTTACTTTGGTGTTCTGTGAGTGCTCATCCACAGAAGGGGGCGTGTGTCTACCAATAACACAGTATTATTCTAATATACTGTAAAGAGCCCTCTTGGTGTGTGTGGTAAGGTATAGGGAAGGGTGAGCTCTCTACAGTCTACCCATCTCTCTTCATTACCAATCTCTGTCTTTCATTTTCTTTCCTTCCCCCTTTTCCTCCCTCTTCCTTCCCTCCCTCCCTCCCTCCTTCCCTCTCCCCCTTCAATTTATTTATTTATTTTGATACAGAATCTCACTCTGGAATCCAGGGTAGTATATACCACTTTATGATGTCTTTGACCTTATGGCCAAAGTGCTGGGATTGCAGGTGGGCACCACCTCACAGAACATTATTTGTGATCTATTTGTTTTCCGTTTCTAGTCTGTCTCTGACGGCAGCACTCAGAAGTGTCCATGTATGTTGCAAATCCCTCTACTTGGCTCAGTTGACTTTCTGTCATGTTGTTGATTCCCTCGCTTGAGTAAGAACCGAAGTTTGGTGGAGCTGACGAGGGAAAGCTCTCCATGACCGAAGCAATGCCCAGTCTTTTTCTCTGTAGATTTATTCCCGACGTGTCATGAAGCCTTGAGAGTGGCTCATCAGAGCCCTACCGAGATTTTCTTCCCTTGTCCTTACTGAGTTGTCTGGTATGGTTATGGGAATCATGTACATGGAAGTATGGGGACTTTTCCAACAGCAGGTACCCAGGAACCTACTCCTTTTGAAGCAGTGTGCAAGAAACCTTCTAAAACCCTTCCAATTACTGAAGTATTCCTACCATTTTCTGGCCTTCATGGCTTCAGCTGCAGGGACGGCAGTCTCAGGTATGTCTCTAAGGTGCACAACTCCCTCTTCCAGTTTGTGGTCTCAAGTAATCCTGCAAATTCAGTTCTCTGATGGAAGCAAGAAACACATTGGTTTCTACTTTTTCCTAGGCATTCTCATTGAAAGGATGCGAGTAATGACTTTCATATCCTTTGCACCTTAGTAAGTGTGTAAAAATATGTATGTTGTGTGTGTGTGTGTGAACTCATACATGTACCTGGACACACCCCCACATCTCTGTTTCATAATTGCTTGTTGCTTTAAGCAAGTTTGTATTATACTGATGTGTTCTGCTGTCTTTGTAATGTTTTTGAGATGGGATTTCACTATGTTGCTCAGGTCATCTTAAACTCTCAGCCACAAATGACCCATGTCAGCAACTTTGGGCACACTTCACTTGTCCTGCCTCTGGTACCATTTTACCCAGGACATCACTTCCAGTTTCACACATTGTTACCTCTGTCAGGCATCACCTGAGGAAGCAAAGGGTCAGATCCTGTGCTGGAAGAAGAGGAAGCCCCCATAAATAGTGCTTTCCCGTGCTTTCATCCTGCCTCATCTCCACCCGTACATGGAGGTGGTGTTATTTGGGCTATAGAGTGGGAAAATCCCGAATAGACACAAAACACTATGGTTAGGGATAGCAAGAAATTCCCTCCTGAATAGTGCTAGTTATACAGTGGGGTGGGGGTAGAAAGACACCTTGGTCTTTTTGTCTCTCTCTCTCTCTGGTGTGTGTGTGTGTGCGCGCGCGCGCGTGTGTGTACATGTACACATGCATCTACACGTACGTGTGTGCATGCACACACGTGTGGGTATATGTGTGTGTTTCTCCCTGTGGAGATCAGTGATGAACCTTGAGTATCACCCCACTTTGGTTTTTGATACAGTGTTTCTTATTGGTCTGATGTTTACCTAGAAGGCTAGACCGGGTGACTAACAAGCCCCTGGGGGTGTGATTGTCTCTGCCCTTCCTATGCTGCGGTTCTAAACTCATACTGCCTTGCCTGGCTTTCTTGAATGAGTTCTGTATATCACTCCCTGGTACTTGCCTGGCAAGCACTGTGAAAGTGGAGCCTCCGTCTAATCCCTGTGATAGACGTTTTACTTAAAGGGCTGAATTCTACATACGATCCACTGTGGAGAAGGGGTGTTTACTGTTTCCTTAGGAGATGCTCAGGTGTGTCAGGGAACATTGTGTGACTTTTATTACCAACTTGGAAAAATCTGAGAAGTGAAGTAAATAGCAAAGACTCTTCTAGAAAATGCTGCTGAATGGTAGTTTAGCCGGAATCTGATACTTGGTATTTTATGGCAATTTTCCCTAACAAGAGTAGATATTGAGTTTATTTCACAAGTGTCTCAAGAGTCCTTATTCTTCCAAGGCGTTATTACTTCTCCAAAGCAAACAGTAGAAGGAAAAATACTTGCAGCTATAAGAGGACAGTGTGTGTGTGTGTGTGCTTGTGTGTGTGTGTGTTTCAATCCTTTGAGAGTCAGCTGCACCTGTGTGTGTGTGTACCTGTTGAGTCCACACCTTGGGAACGAGCATGCCTTTGTGGAAGTGTGCAGTGAAAGGTGGAGAGTTTGGTTTAGGGTTTTATTGAATCATGGGGATTGATAAGATTGCATTGTGTTACTTTGTGGATGTTGCAAAATCATCAAAATCATTCCCTCTGCACAATTTGTTAATGAGAAAAAAAAGAGAGAGGGCAATTTAACGAAATTTACTTGATTTCAATGAGCAACTCCTGGGTAATTCTCTGCACTAGTTTAAACAAATATACCATTAAAGCCTTGCATCACATTCCTTCTGCCCGACTTCTTTCATCGTTTTTCCAATTCAAGCTATAGAATTGCCGCAACCAAATCACCCGCTTTAAAATTCTCCCAGGCATTTGGACTACAAAGTCAGAACAATCTTGCCAATGACACCTATGGGCTGCTAACATAGTGGGGAAGGAAAGAGCAGGCTCTTTTCAGTAAAGATGTGAGTCAGGGTATGTTTCAGTTCTGTTCCTGCCACACAAAGACTGTTTAACTTTCCAAAAATCGATGGCTGTGTCTTTACTGTTTAAGTAGGGCTTAAAATACTCATTAGACTTATATAAAACAGCAGAAACGGTAATAAAGTATGATGGAGCATATAAAACATAATGTCCTCTGGAATTCTAGCCTGCCTTGCATATTTAAAAATGGTAATTTTCTTTCATATACACGTATCTGTCAAGTTTACATGCATGCACACGGAAAGATCTGGTGATGGAACGTGGGGCTTCTTGCCTGCTAGGCAAGTGCTCTGCCATTGAGCTATTACACATCTCCCAGCCCTGAAAGCTCCTTTGAAAACTTCCAGAAATTCTGCCTGCACAGGCAAATGGTTTACATGGCATTAATTTGTATGAATGCCAGTCCTTGCTTTCTCATGGTGACTATCCTACATATCAACACATGTAAGTGAGGAATAAAGAAAGGTTAACGGGTGTGTGGACAGGTCCTGGCCGAGAGGAGGTAGAGGCTCAGACTCTCCTACAAAGGACTCAGAGTCCCAGATGATAGCCCTTTATCAGACGAACCTTACTATGAGGCTGACATAGAACAGACCTCAGAATCAGATGTTGGTCACACAGAGACATGCTGCTCCTGAGACCACTCAAGGTCATTAGAAGATAACTCTGTTTCCTCTTAAGTTATCCAACTGAGTGGGTTGGCACAAAGGGGCAATGCAGTCACAGGTGACAGAACACAGTGCCCTTGCTTGTTAGGCTAACAACTTTGATTGTGCAAATACGATCTTGGGACAGGAGCATTTTAGATTCTTGAACATTATTTTCTAAGCATACCTTTCTCTTCTCAAACTGTCAAGGAGAGGGTGACCTAATACTTTTTTTATTTTTAACAAAGATTTAACTCACAATTAACTTAACACACTTTTTTAATGCACTGTTAGATGACTTTTAGCTTATTTAGAGAAGTGTGTGGCCATCAATCCTTTTCACTCCCTTCTCATTTAGTCTCCATGTTTAGTCCTTCTCCCCCCGCCCCATTCTCCTAGTGGCAAAAACTACCCATCTGCATACTCTCCCTGATGGTTCATCTATTCTGAAATCTCCGCAGTCAGAATCATACAGTGTTACCTGTCCTGGATGCCTTCTGTCACTGAACACAATCACAAGCTCACATTGTGGCATGAATCATCATGCCAGTCCGTCTCATGGTTGCATAGCTGTGGTTTGTTGACAGATGTTTGGGCTGTTTCTGTTTGGGTTACTGTGACTAGCACCTCTATACAGATTTGTATGTAATTTTGCAGGCAGATGCCTTTGAAATGAATAGATCTGATTCTCCTATCCATTTCACTGTGATCATTAGTGCAGTGCTTGCTGTCAGCTTGACATGATCTAGAATTATCATATCACAGGCCATGCCTGTGAGGGACTGTCATGATTGGGTCATTGAGATGAAATGACTCTCACTTGGCATGACAGGTGGCACCATTCCCTAGGCATGCATTCTGCCCTGCATACGGAAGAGAAAGCTGCTGAGGATGAGTTTTCTGGCTGTGGGCCAGGTGCCTCTTGCTCCTGCTGCCATGGCTTTCCTGACAGGATGAACTGTGTCCCCTGGAGCTGTAAGCTACAGTAAACCCTTCCTCCTCTAAGTCACTTCTGTCAAGTTCGTTGTCCCACTGTGGGAGAAGTCACTGGACTCTTTGAAGTTTTCAGAATAGTTGAAGGGAAGTGCAGAGCCCTTATGTACCAACTCTCCCAACCATTGCCCAGTTTCTTCTCTAGCCATGGCTCTCCACCTTCCTAATGCTGCAATATGACTTTAATATAGTTACTCCTGTTGTCGTGACCCCCAACCATAACATTATTTTCATTACTATTTCATAACTGTAATTTTGCTAGTGTTATGGGTTGTAATGTATACATTTTTGAGATGGAGGTTTGGCAGAATGGCTGTGACCCACAGGTTGAGAACTGTAACTGTTCTGTGGTCTTGCACCCTATGGTATTTTATTGGTAATCAAGGAGTAATTTTGGTACAATACTTCTTCGGTGGGACCCTCAGTAGAGTTCTGCATTTTTATGCTGACGAATAGTCTAAATCAGCCCCAATGAAGTCATCAGTCACCCCCTGCATCAGCATCTTTTTATCTTCTTTTTTTTTTGACCGGCACATTTGCTACCAGTTCTAGCAGCTGAAATATTAAACGATATTTATTTAACAGCTATCCCCAGTTTAAAGTAGTTTTCTCTTTGTGAGGTCTGAGTTTAGTCAAACAAAAGCAGACTCTGTGAGTGTGAATTGGCAGGAATGACTCCATAGGTTAGATGATGGGTATCTAGAATTGGGCTTTGGAGCAATTTCTTCTTACATGACAGTTAGGCTATCCATTTTCACTGTGGTCTGACTACAGAGTTCTGAGGTCTAAATTGCTGTGTGATTGTTCATGGTTCTTACTGATTTGGCTGTTCCTCTCCATCAGGGCCCCCAGGTGGCTGTTAACCTTACAATTCTAAACAATGTCCAGAGTTATCCAAAAGGTGATTTTGATAACTTCTGTGGCTCTTATAGAGGAGAGTTCTGTGGCATCCTGCTTCCCTGTTCCCACATGTGATATCATACCCCACTGCTCTGGCAAGAGACATGTTGTTGGAGAGCAAAGGAGTGTTTCATGAGGATGTTGTCCTAGGTCACTTTCTCATCAAGTTATCTAGGATGAGGATACCTGTGCATGCAGAAGAGCACACTAAGAGGTTGGGCGTGGGGAACAGGCCAGAGTGCCAGAGTAACCTCGAGTAACAGCGTGGTTTAGACCATACCTGAACCCCAGATTAACTTTGAAAAGGAGCTCAGTGTAAGTCATGTCTCATTCCATCTACTACCTTAGGATGTAGTGTGTCCTGCCCCTCCCCCAGTCATGTGCCGGAGTCCTAAACCTCAGTACCTCTTACGTGACTGTATTTGGAGACAGGCTCTTTAAAGAGACAAATTACAATGAGGTCATGTGAGTGGGACCAATCCAATATTACCTTATAAGAAGAAAGGAGGACACAGACATACCCAAAGGGGTGATCATGTGAAAACACAGGAGATGACCATTTATAAGCCAGGGGTGGAGAGTTCAAAGAAATCAACTCTGCTAATACCTTGAATTCAGACTTCTAGCCTTTAGACTCTGGGAAGCAAACTTACTTAGTTTGTAGGGTTTTGTCCCTTGAATGAATTCAGTGATTTCCACACTGGTCCATGGGGGCATTAGTTACCAGGCACTCCCAGCTATCTGTGCCTGTGTCTACCACAGCCTGAGCAGGCAGAGGTGGAGTCACAGAAGCTACTTCTAATAGCAGAAGCACACAGAAGCTACAGAGGGAATCCCAGCCCTGGAGCCAAGAATGAGTGACTAGGACCTAGGCTTTGCCCTAGGATTTTTGAGCGCATGCAAGAAAAATCATTCCTCAGAGGTCAAAGTAGAAAATAAGCTTATTGAATCATAGTAATCTCTTCATCATTTATATGAATCCCGAAAAAATATTTTCCAGGATTACATAAGAATTAACAATGCCTAGAGTGATAGTTAATTTTGATTGTCAACTTGATTGGATTAAAGAAAAGCCTACAGAATCAGGCAGGCACACCCTCAGGTCTATTTGTAAGGTGTGACTGAAGGATTCACCATAAATATGGACAGTATCACCTCATGGACTGGGGATATGGAGTGATTAAAAACGGGGAGAGGCTTTCAGCTGAGTTCCAACATTCTTCTATTTCTGGTCTGCTGGATGTGAAAAATCAGGCACAGGGACACAGTGCCACTGCTCCCCACTCTGTGATAGACTGTGTCCCTTCAAACCACAAGCCAGGTAAAACCCTCTTCATGGTTAGGCTGCTTCTCAGCAGGTTTTACATTGCTCCAGTAAAGTCAGTCTTTACTTAGCCATCAGCATTGGTTCTGTGGAGATACCACGGGAGACAACATTGAAGACTTTAAGCAATAGAGCTGGTGTTCTGGAAGTCATACATGTGAAGGACTGTGAGGCAAAGCCTTATATGTCCTACCTTCCAGGTCAGCGTTTGACCCTGCCGTGTCTGGTACCATACTTTTGGATTTGATTCTCCCTGAAGAAGGCTACAAAAGTGGCAGCTACAACTTTATATAGAAAGAGGCCCTCTGCTTCACCCTAGTATGAAAAGGTAGGGGATCATTTGATGTAGAAGGACACTTGAGGCTTCCAGGTTTCCAACCTGCTAACTATCTCCCTGGACATGGTCTTTAACAGAAGGCGTGCCATTTTGTCTGGATTCAAAGGGAAGCCACAGGGTAGATGGCTGTGTGTGGGCTTTCAGTGCTTGGTTTTAAGTATTGGTCGACAAACCAACATCACTGTTGCTTTTCTGAAGAGGCCATGCTCCCTCACTCCTGCTTCACCGGACACACTGCTTAGCTTTCTTGGAGATTATTTCAGGGACTCTGCCATCTCCCTCTGGGTAGAAGTCTAGTTCTCCACTCCGTTCTCTATAAATCTTCAAATGTGTGTTCCTTTCTACTTCTTACAAGTGAGCAGATGTCCTTCATGTGTGGCCTTCTGGCATTCATGTATTTATTTTTTTAGCATCTTCTTCCTACGAATGGTCCCCACCCCTTTCTTTAATATGCGGATGAGATACAGAAAGCATGAGTATTTGTTCATTTAAGGAGTGTTAGGTGATGTCATTGAGTGTGTGATACCCGCCAGTTTCAGGATAGCAAAATCACTCCAAATCTACCCGTTCTTAATCTTTTTAAAGTCTTCTCCTATACAGCTCCCTCCCCATCATATAATCCTAGCCATGTCTTATAACAGGCAACAGGGAGATTTTCAGGAGAAAAGAGTAGATAATGATCTGACTAAACAACCAACTATAACTCAAAGAAATTTTATCCTTAAAAATCTATTTGAATATTTATTTATTTACTTACTTTGTGAAACAGGGTGTTACTGTGTATATACCAAGTTGGCCTAGAACTCACTGTGTAGCCGGGTTGGCCTTCAACTCATGGCAACCCTCCTGTCTTAGCTTTCCACAAACACATGAAAATAATCATGGTGGATCTCATGATCTTGGCACCTTGGCATTAATGTACTCTTCCACTGAGTGGTGCTAGCTGGCTATGGCAGTGCTTAAACCTGGAGAAGAAGGGAAGAAATACCAACCGAAGCTACTTGATTCTGTATTGTTGGGTATGTGTGGTAGTTTGACTATAACTGGCCCTCAAAATCTCATAGGAAGTGGCACTATTAGTTGTGGTGGTATTGGAGCGGGTATGACTTTGTTGGAGGAAGCGTGCCACTGTGGGTGTGGACCTTGAGACTTTCTATGCTCAAGTTAGTCCCAGTGTCATAGCTGACTTCCTGTTGGCTTTTGATCAAGACGTAGCTAACACCATGTCTGCTGATAGACTGCCACACTCCCTGCCATGATGATAATGGACTGAACCTCTGAAACTGTAAGGCAGCCTCAATTGTTTTCCTTGTAAGATATGCGGTGGTCATGGCATCCTTCTTAAAAATAGAAACCCTAACTAAGACAAGTTGGTCTCAGGGACTGGGGCATTGCTGTGATAGGCCTGACTGTGTTTTTGCTTGGAGTTAGGAAAGTCGTAGAATGCTGTAAGTGCTTCTTAATGTGGCATACTAGTCGGGGCATGGACGATAGTGGTGCTGCATGTGATTTGATGAACTATGGGAATCAAGAAGTTTAAGAAGAGAAGAATGTCAGTAGGTGCCCTAGAACCTGGTCTTGTAATGTTTTGGTGAATGACATGGCTGCTTTTGCCTTTGTCCAAAGAGTCTGCCTGAGGCTAATGTGAAGAGCTTGCGATCAATTTCAGTGGCAGAGGAAATCTCAAAGCAGCCTAGTGTAGCCTCTGTTGTGTGGTTATTAGTGTAAACTCTGACAAAGATTTGTAATGAAAAGGAGCAAGCTGAGCGAAGAGAATATTTGAGGAGAAAAAGATCACCAGAAAGTGGAAGGGAGCTGAGTTCTGTGTTCAAGGATTAAGAAATGGAAAAAAGGGAATGGTGAGCTCAGAGCAAGTTCATGCATGCCCAGCTAAGTTTCCAACTTGTGCAAAGGTACTAAAGAAAAGTTTAGAGATGGCGTTATAGTGGTGCATGCCTTTAATCCAAGCACTTGGAAAACAGAGTCTGGCAGAATACTGAGTTCAAAGCCAGCCTTGTCTACAGATCCAGTTTCAGGAACCCAAGCTTAGGCAATGAAGTAACCATCAAAAACAGAAAGCTGGTGAAGATGGAATTGAATGAGGGGGCCATGTTCCAGCCCCAGTAAGCAGCAGAATTTGCCTGATGTCTTTGATATGTAATTCCTTCTACTTACCAGGAGCGTTAATTTGGTCCATTTTGACATCAGCCTATAACTTCTAGTGCATTGGATGGAGGAGAAAGATATCCACCTTGTTTTATGTAAGCGTTACACAAGGCAAAATCATCTTAAAGGAGGGAACGTAGGTTTAGAAAATGACTTTATAGTTCAGGCTATAGGCAGGCGAGCATGTGGGGCATTTTCTTAATCAGTGATTGATGGAGGAGGGCTCAGTTTATTGTGAGTGGGGCCATCCCTGGGCAGGTGGTCTGGGTTATATAAGAAAGCAGAATGAGCAAGCCATGAGGAGCAAGCCAGTAAGCAGCACCCCTCTATGGTCTCTGCATCACCTCCCGCCTCCAGGATTCTGTCTTGTTTGAGTTCCTGCCGTGACTTCCCTTGATGATGAACAGTGATGTGGAGCTATAAACAAAGTAAACCCTGTCCTCCTCAGCTTGCTTTTGGCCATGGCACTTCAACACAAACTAAGACAAAGGTGTGTTCTCGTGTACAGTTGCATTTAGAGGTATGGTGCTCATGTTTCTGAGAGATCTAAATTAATTCCCAGGGTAGGTGGACAAGGAGGAAGATGGAAACGAGACACTTTAGGGAAAGAGAGAACAAAACCAGCTACCCAATCTTCTCTTTAGTTTTAATTTTATGTCAATTCACATACGTGTGTTACATGTGAGTATGTCAGGGATGCTTGGAGTTCTATGCTAGAAAAACCCCAAGAATGGTTAATACTGAAAGATGAGTTTTGTGTTAGTCAGGCTAGCCTGAGCTGTGGCAACAAATTCTGAAAGATCCCCGGCTGCATTTAGTCAACGGTTATTTTAATGCAGTGATGATGTAGTGTGATTCAGACAACTGTCGTCAACAGCCCCGTCTGCATGATACCCAACATGACTACACTGTGGCTAGGCCATGTACAACAAAGGGCTCCTGCCACATTGCTAGAATAGAAGAGAGTCTGGTGGTAAAGGATCTTTAAATTATTTAAGTTATTCTTTAAAATAATTACCATCCCTTCTAATCCTGTTATGGACTAATGCTCAGTGAGATGGTCCCTGCCCCACTTTACCAATGGCTAACGGTGTTCTCATGTGCTCTGAAAGAAGCCATGATGTCCTTATCCTGGCTTCAGTTTTCTGTTCTGAGGGGGAAATGTCACTGTGTTGGCATTCAGTCCACGGCTGATTAAGAACCGCGCTAACGGTAGAAGGAACACATTAGCCTCAGATATTCTTGAAGGAATGTATTAGCAACAGGCATTCTTAATAATGTTATCAGCTTCCCGACAATGAAAGTCTCGGGGTGAATGTCGAAAAGAAAGCAGAGGTGCAGTAATAATTACAAGCCATCCCAGCAGAGCTGTCACGCTAACATTTGACACGACTTAGCGCCTGCATTTCCGTTTACTGTTTGTATCACTGTTGAACTCCCAGGGCTGAAGTTGTGTATCACTGTTGAACTCCCAGGCTCTGTGAGTGATGTAAGGGCATTGACGTAGTCTCTTTGGTACCCATGCTCCTGTAATCAAGTGATGGCATCATCCCTGTCCCCTTTTCATGCACATCATATCTTTGTCATATACTTTGTAACTGAGAGGATTTTTTAATTGAAAAAAATTGTTGAGGGTCGAAATTTCGCATATCTCACCTGAATTGGACAGTTTGCCATCTGTTATCTTCTCCAGCTACCGAGGACGTATATTCTCTCTTTTATTAAAATGCATATTTGTTTTCTGGTGTGATTTTCTTACATCCTAAGGGATATGCAAACCCTGCTTAGCATCCTTCTTTTTCTTAGACTATTCTTGGACTCTGTTTCTTTTTTTTTTAATTAAAGATGGTATTTGTATAAGAACAAATCAAAGGCTGTTATTCTGCGAAATGGGAGAGTCCGAGTTTAATGTGACCCAAAGTTTAACCTACTTTGTGAATATCGTGTTTAGGATAAGTGTCCCGCCTCTGTTGTCAGCTATTCTGTGAGAAGAATCTGCTGGAATCTAATACCCCATTTTATCTCTCTGGGCTGCTTTAAGGAAGTCACCTTCGTCTCTGATCAATGGTTTCATTATCTGAAATGGGTTGAGTAACAGCATCCATCGGTACATTAGCTGTGAAGATCAAATGAGAATTTGCTTGACAAGTCGGTCACATCATATATTGTTAACAGATGTTAGGCATCATTACAATAACCATGATGGATGCTGCCATTTCTTCAACTATCAATTAATTGTACCATGATTGTTTAGTTAATCATATGTTACACTCCCTGCCCCCTCAACTCCATTTCAATAAACAATGAGTTAACTTTGTGGTGCGGGACAATTCTGTCAATCATGTTTTAAATAAATGCTGATTGGCCAGGCAGAAAGTATAGGCGGGAAAACCAGACAGGAAGTAGAGGTGGAGCAAGGAGAACAGGAGAAATT
>JAQHUG010000058.1:6290609-6305336 GCA_028555095.1 Dicrostonyx torquatus
TGCACACACCTTTAATCCCAGCAGCCACATTAGTTTGCCATAAAAACCGGGCAGCAGTGGTGCATGCCTTTAATCTCAGCACTAGAGAGGAATATAAGATGGGAGGAGACAGCTCTCACTCACAGTCTCAATCTGAGGATTCCTGGAGGCAGGATCACTCATGTTTGGTCTGAGGTAGAGGTAAGAGCCAGTGGCTGGCTGCTTTGCTTTTCTGACCTTCAGGCTGAACCCCAATATCTGTCTCTGGGTTTTATAGTCCCCACTTCCTATGCTCCTTTTTTTTTTTTTTTGGTTTTTGAGACAGGGTTTCTCTGTGGTTTTGGAGCCTGTGCTGGAACTAGCACTTGTAGACCAGGCTGGTCTCGAACTCACAAAGATCTGCTTTTTGTCTCTGCCTCCTGAGTGCTGGGATCCCGTGCTCTTTGTAGCCATCAAAGGTCACAGCTCCTGTGACCAACTCTGCCACCCTGGCGGTGTGCCATGGCCCATCACCAGCTGAGCAGAGAAGAATAAAGCAGATGAGAACAAATGTGCTGACACTCTCAGGAGCATGCTCCTAGGCAGTGCCCTGGGTACATCTGTGTCATATGTTCACAGTGGCCTCTCCCAGACATCCGTGGTCTTACTGCTGTGGCATTTACCTGGAATTATTTTCCAAACTGGAATGGCTGAATTATAGCTTCAGTGGGGTCTGAGCCAGTGGTGCTAGAGTTGCCAAATCTAGCCATTACAGATCATTACATTTTATTATTTTTATAAGGGCATCAATTTACTGATCATGAATGAAACTTCGTGTTTTCATTGATAATTGACTCAAGTGATGTGTTTATTCAGAACATTGTAACTGCTGGACACTGGAATATGAATGCTGATAGGATTACAAATTTCTGCACCTAAATTTAGAACCACATTAGAATAGAAAGTAAGCGGCTCGGAACATGTGCCTGTATCTTCCCTTGGTTGTTGAACTGGTCATGTCTTTATGTAAATCAAATGCATGATTTTATCAAATCATTTTGTCATTGGGATTGGCATAAGTTGGACTTGGTTGAGTTTATTTTAATATGTAATTAGCCACGGCCATAGCTCTGTCAGTCATCTGGCTCAGGATTCGGTGAGCTGGCAATATAACTTACTATGTTGTATAGAACTTAATCTACACTGGGCTGACCCAGGGTCCTCACAGCCCTGCTCCAGGCACCAACATCCGATTGTCTTTTCTATGACCCTGGCATAAGCTTCTCTTCAGGTCACAAAGTAAGGATGATTCTAGGGGCTGGAGAGACCAGAGTTCAGTTCCCAGCACCCACACTGGACCACACACAATCAACTCTAACTTCGGCTCCTGGGAATCTGTCACCCTCTTCTGACCTCCTCAGGTACCTGCATGCATGTAATGCATGTAAACACCCCCCATACTCATATCACACACACAGAACAAGAAACACATTCACATACATCGACATACATGCACACACATACAGAGAACACAAAGAAACACATATACACATACCTACTTATACACACATGTACATACATGCACACACACACACACACACACACACACACACGTTTTTAAAGTCCCTTCTCTTAGGCCTTCTCTTCACCATGACAATTTCTTCCTTTTAAGGGCTGGTAGGTGGATTTTATAGGAAACAGTAGATGGGTCATGAAATATAATAGAACTGTATTTTGAAAGCGTTTTATGGAAAGTAAGAAAACCCTTTCATAAAATGCGCTGTAAAGGAACCCCAACTCCCAGGTAATTAAGCTCATCAGCCGTCAGCAGCACACCCGAGAGGGAGGCGGTGGTGGCTGATCTCCATGCCGTGTTTTCCAAATGGATTTAAAGACCAAGCTGTAGCTTTTTATTTCCAGCTGAATAAGTCATCCTAGACTTTCCCTCTAATAGGAGAGAGCCAGTTCCCGCTGCCCTCTGACCTCCGCATACAGTGGCATACACACCAAATAAATGAATAAATAAATGCACGTGTGAGTGTGGGGAGACAAAGTAGAGCAGGGATGCAGACCACGGCCATCCTCTCTCTGCCACACGTGAATCCTAAGACATAGTCCCGAAGCCCAAGGCTGGTTTGCCTTGGATCATTATATAAGAGAAATGCCTAAGAAAAAAAAGGTCAAAGGACTGGTTCTAGTGTATTCTTTCCTGCCAGAGGGGAAATAGCAAACTCCTGGACCACAGGGAGGAGGCTGAGATGGGGAGGTGTCATTTCTAGGTCAAAAGGGGCAGAGAATAAGGGGTGTCCTTGCTCCTTCCTGCCTTCCCTGAGCCTTTAGCACCCCATGTGCTGTTCAGTCCTTTCTCCTCCTAAAACGAAAGTGTTTACCGAGTATATGTAGAAGGCTGTATGACTAGGGCTTCAGATTACTAACATTTGGTACAGAAAGGAGACACTGTGGCCCCAAATGCTTTATCATTAATTTACAAACCATAATACTTTTAAATTATGATGTGAATTGAAATTCAGAGTCACTGGCATAGAGAGGACTGAGGAAGCCACAGCAGGAAGGGAGCCTGAGGCATGTGACTCAATGCCAAGGCAGATAGGGCACGGGGAACAGGTGTGGTCGTCAAGGAAAGGAACTGCGAGCACTACTGTATGATTGCTTGTCCCGAGTCTCTGGTATAAGCGGCTTTGCAGATGGGATCTGAAGCCCCTGGGAGTAGAGAGGCTGTGAGAGTCTGTGTTGTCAACTTAATGGACTCTGGAATCACCTAAGATATGAGTTTCTTGGTCTGCCTATGGCAGGCTTCTAGATTTTGTTAATTGATGTGGAAACCATCTTCATGGTGGGTCATCTATTCCCTGGGCAGAATATCCTTAACTGGGTAAAACGGAGCAAGTGACGAGCCCAGTGAAAGCACACCCTGCTCTCTTTCCGATGGTGGGCAGTGTGGACTAGCTGTCTGAGCACCTGCCGTCTTGATTTCTCTGCCATGATGTGCACTGTAACCTTGAACTGTGATGTAATCAGAGGCTACATTTCATTTTCTGGCCTCCCAGACCCAAGTAATCACGCAGAAGCTATATTAATTATAATATTGCTTGGCCTATTAGCTCAGGCTTCTTATTAACTAACTCTTACATCGCAAATGAACCCATTTCTACTTTATATTGTACAACGAGGCTCATGCTTTGTTACCTCCTGCTTCTTGGGCAGCTACATAGTGTCTGCCTCCTTCAGCAGCTACCTGGAATCTCCGTGACTCCGCCTACTATCTCTCTATATCTCTGTTTGGATTTCCTGCCTGGCTTTGCTCTGCTAAACCATTGGCTGAAACAGCTTCTTTATTAATCAATGGTAATAAAACATATTCACAGCGTACAGTGGGAAATCCCATATCACTGCGAGTCAGAATAGTCCCTTTATCACTTAGGCTTCCTTTGTCAGAGTGTGTTCTATCATAGCAGAAGGAGAAGGAACTAAGACGTGGAAAGAGCAGAGCTATCTGACACGGCCTTACACTAGCCTCTGGGAGCAGCTTTGTACACTGCTTCCAAAATACAACCATTTGCCCTCATTTTAGTGACTTTAAATTGCCTCTAGGATAGTCACTCACACAGTAAGTCAGTATAAGATTCAAATCAGAGCTACTTTCATCTATTGGACAGCATTCTATCAAATGACATTACTTTTTGCTTTTGTTTGTTTCTTTGTTTTGTTTTTTCAAGACAGGGTTTCTCTGTAGCTTTGGAGCCTGTCTTGGAACTAGCTCTTGTAGACCAGGCTGGTCTCAAACTCACATAGACCCATCTGTCTCTGCTTCCTGAGTGCTGGGATTTAAGGTGTGTACCACCACTGCCCAACTAATAGCATATTACTTTAATAACAAAGTTTGCAAAAATAGCATATGAAATTTTCTTCTAAAGCATGATTATAATTTTGTGATTTTAAAAATAATTTTGTGTGTATATGTGCCATGTGTGTGCAATGTCCATAAAAGCCAGAAGAGGGTACTAGATGCCCTGGAACTGGAGTTATAAGTCTTGAACATCCATATAGGTGCTGGGAACCAAATACTGCTGAACCATTCCTCCAATCAACAGTTTTTGTTAAACAGCAACTGTGTCTATAGTCTGCTTGTTCACATTGAGCTGACAATCCTAAGTGAGAATAAAGCAAACAGGGTTGCTTCTCAGAACTTACAGAAACATCGTGGCTAAAATTTGGTGAAGAACCAAAGATTTCTGGTGACTACTCAAAAGTTAATGTTTTTATATCTCCTGATTTTATTGATTTTTATATGGGCTTTTAAATTTTAGTTTAATGTGTAAAATTAATACACATATGACTCACCTAGGAATCTTATAAAAGCAGATTCTGGTTATGTGGGTATACAAAGGTCTGGAATTCTGCATTTCTAGCGAGCTCCCAGGAGACGTATGCTGCTGGTCCCTGGACCACTTTTGAAGAGCAAAGATTCAGGTGTTCATGGCAGTAGAGATGTATAGGGGAATAAAGGCCAAGGTAGTGATAGAAGATGAGTTGGTTGGTAAGGTGTTTGCTACATACTCAAGAGGACCTGAAGTCAGAGCCCCAGAACCCACGTGAAAAAGTCAGGCATGGTGGCAGTGCCGTGTATCCTAGTTCTGCAAAGATAGAGACAGGAGCATCCTCAGAGCTTGCTGACCTAGCCATTCTCATCTGCTTGCTGCAGTTATTAGTGAGAGAGCCTAGTGAGTGAGGAAGACACCCGAAGTTAACCTCTGGTGTTGAATGGAGGCCACATGTTTGGTTCCTGGCTGCTCAGCCCCGAAATAATCACACAGAAACTGTATTAATTAAATCACTGCTTGGCCCATTAGCTCTAGCTTCTTATTGGCTAACTCTTACATATTAATTTAACCCATTTCTGTTAACCTGTGTATCGCCACATGGCTGTGGCTTACTGGCTAAAGTTCCCAGTATCTATCTCTGGCCGCTCCATGGCTTCTCTCTAACTCTGCCCTTCTTTCTCCCAGCATTCAGTTTAGGTTTCCCCATCTACCTCTATTCTACCCTATCAGGCCAAGTCAGTTTTCTTTATCAATTAGTGGCAATCACAGCATACAGAGGGGAATCCCACATCACTCTGGCTTATATATGCATGTGCACACATGTGCACACATGTGTACACATACAGGAATATATACTATATACATATGTCCACATATGCATCCAGAGTCATATCAATACATTTAAAAAAATCTCTACTTTCTAAAAAAATAAAGGCTGCATGGGAGGAGAAATTATATGGTGTTTTTTTTCTCTGCATTGAAGGTTCTTGAATCTGGACAAGTGTGGGTTTTTTTTTTTTTAGGATGTTTATTGAATTCCCACAATATAGTCAAAGCCTGCATGAGCAGTAACATTAGCAATCCCAATTATACACCTGACTGATTGCCCACAAGCCCGAACAATGGGCAGCATCTTGCATGTCTTCCCATTAGTTCCCTTTAAATCCTGTTGGCATCCGGGCTGGGCTCATGTGGTAACTCTTGTTCAGCAGTTACCAGCCACACTCTGGTGACTTCCAAAGTAGCCGAAGTGTGTGGTAGTGAATAGGAAGAGGAGCCGGGGTCCAGCTTACCCTTCAGTCACTTTCTGGCATTGATCTGGAATCTCTATGTCTATCAATTATCTATCACCTATCTGTCTATTATCTATTTGTCATTTATCATTTCTTTGTCATTCATCTATCTTATCTTTGTTCCACTCATCTCTCTAATTTTTCGGTCAAACATCTGCCTATACGTCTGCCTATCTGTCCATTTTCTAAGTATCTATTTGCCTATATATCATCTGCCTGTCTTTGTATCTGTATCTATCATCTGTCTATCTATCCATCATCTGTCTGTCTATCTGTCTACTTACCTACATACCCATCTATCATCCATCTATCTATCTATTTATTTATCTATCTATCTATCTATCTTTGTCATCTCTGCCATGTATCATCTACCTATCATCTGTCTGTCTATCTATCTATCTATCTATCTATCTATCTATCTATCTATCTATCTATCTATCTATCTTTGTCATCTCTGCCATGTATCATCTATCTATCTATCCATCCACCCATGCACCCACACTACTTTTCTTTTCCCCAGGACTTGAAATCTGAACAGTTGCACCTTCCCACCAAGCTGTTATGTGTGGAAGGCATCTTTAAATTAAATAGACTGTCCAGTTTCTTAGTTTGTACTTTCCTTGTTAGAACTCATTGTCTCTATATTTAAAGTTGATGCATGAGTGTTCATCATGTGTGTGTGTGTATACGTGCACACATGTGTGTATATGCAGTAGTGCCATACTGTGGCACATGTGCGAAGCATGTGATGTTGGTCCTCACCTTCTACCTATTTAAGACAAGGTCTCTTTATCATTGTTGGTATACACAGCTGTGCACATTAGAATTGCCAGATCAGCATCTTCTATTAGATCTACCTCTGCCTCCCATCTTGCCAGTGGAACATGGAGTTTACGGAAGACAGACAGAGACACCCAGATTTGCACGAGTTCTGGAGATTTAACTCTGAGCCTCACATCCACGCAATGAGTGATTTGCCCATCTCCCCAGGCTCTAGAACTTATTGAATGTTGAGGAAGTGGATGGCTTTGTTCCCACCCTGATACACAGCCAGCTTTGCAACGTAGCTCACAAACCCTCCCTGCTCTCCCTCGCCCCATCTTGTAAACTTAAATATATCAAAAGCAAAGAGCTGGTGTGTTCATGCAGTGCTCGTGCTGAGCTTGCCAGGCTTTATGTGTCCACACAGGATCTAATGCTGACAGTGTTGGAGAGCGTGTCTCTCCCGGTGCTTCAGTCTGCTTGACTGGCAGAGGGCTTGAGGGCAAGGGGAAAGAAACCTCTGTTTCCAAACTTGGTGCTGATATGGTGTCTTATGCAGAGGAGCTGCAGATGGATTTTCAGCACTGGCATGCTGCACTGTTGGCATAACAACCAGACTGTTGTTTGGAAGTCCAATTTAAGAAAACTAATGTGTCACCTTTGAGCATTGGAAAATGCTCAGAGATTGGTGATTTCCCATCCCCAGGAGAGGTGGGGTCTTCTTTCTTTTACATATGCATTCATGCACTCGCACACACACAAATGCACTCAAGCATATACACACATTCTTTTGCACACCCTAGTACATGTGTACATGCACACATATATGCATGAATACATATACACACATGTTCATGTTTCACACAGATTGAGACCTAAGTGTAGAAACGCTGTTTCCGGCCTGATTGTGTAGGTGAACTTCAGTCTCATATACAAGAATAATTTCCAAACTTGACCTCACAGAGCAAATGAATTGCCATTGGCAATTCTCAAATCAGGCAAGCTTTTATTTATAGTAAATAGGACTCTCTGTACCAAGCTCTCTGATCAGTTTAATGTTTCCTGGTAATTATCCTGCCATTTTTTATGGTCATGACTAAAATTATGTATTGGTTTTTATCTTTCTTAAAATAGCATATATTTGTTTCTTGGGGTGAAGAAATGGCTCAGTGTTTAAGCACTCAACCATGCAAGTAGGAGGACTGGAGTTCAGATCCGCAGATCCAAGGGAAAATACCAGATGGGCATGGCAATCAGCCTGTAATTCCAGCCTAGGAAGTTGGAGACAGGATCCCCAGACCTAGCTGGCTCAGGGCACTAGACATGTTGGTGAGCTCTGGCTTTGATTGAGAGTCCTGCCTCAGTTAATAAGGTGGAGGTGAGGTTGATATTAATTTTGGGCCTCCATCCAGGTACTTAGGTTCAGTGTTTGGACTTCAGTGCACACATGTGCCCTCACATATGAATATGCATATGTGCACTGTGTGTAAATATATATACATATATATGTATATATATATACACACATAGATGAAAATGAAAATAAAATGTTTCCTTGATTGGCCTATAGATGATAAGAATTCTGGAGAAAAGTCTACTTTCTCAATTATATATAAAGAAGGCATCAAAATATTCTGTAGGGAAACACAGGAGAGGACTGAAAAGATAGCGTGGTTGGCGAAGCATTGAGAACCATAGGACAGCACTGTGGAACAAGAGATGATCTTCAGAAGTTACCCAGAGAAGCCTGAGTTCTTCAACTGTGTTCCACTGAACATGGCTTGCTTACTGATACTTTGAGAAGTTCCAGCTAACCTCATATGCCAGACACTTGGTCATTCCCTATCATGTATCTAGGTGCTCAAGAATCATGTACTTAATTTTAACATTTCAGCGCAGATTCATTCCAAAGAGAGAAAGATGACAGGGTAAAGTTTGCAGAAATGCAGGTGGGATAGGTTCATCTCAGAAAAATGTCCATGGACTGTTCCACTCTGAACCAATTTTTGTTCCCACCATGATCCTGTGAGTCACTGTAATGATCCTCATGGTAAATTTCTGCTCATTCATTATTTCTGTCTCAGGTTATCCATGTTGTCTTCTTAATGGAAAGAACAAAGGTATTGCTAATAGACACAGACAGTGGCATACATGGCCTTAGTGCTCAAGAAAGTTCCCTAGGGGAGCCCAGTTGTTGGCAGATAAGTCAGGACAGCATGGAGAGACTGACAGCAAGAAACAGTTTGTACACTGACTGTTGGGAAACTGTGGGCTGGCGCATGACTCTGTAGCTCTGTATGGCTGCCCCTGAATCCTGGGCTGTCGACAGAGGTATTCTTCATCTGCATGGGCTGTTGATTGTAGCTTCTCTTGGTATGTTTTCTGTTTCTATGATGAACACTACTATCAAAACCACTTAATAGAGGAAAGGTGTTATGATAATAACATTATATTATCAGTTGGCACTTCCAGGTCATGGCCCGTCATTGTGTTCCTCAGGAAAGGGACTCAAAGCAGTAACCTGAAGAGGAAATCGTGGGAGGACTCTACTTTCTGTCTCACTTAGGATTATTCTCAGCAAACTTGCTGACACATCCCAGGCCCACCTGGCCAGGGATAGTCTCACCACTGTCATATAGGCCCTCCCACATCAAGCTTCAATCAAGGCAATCTCTCACAGACATGGCCACGGGCCAATTTGATTTATATTAGTTACAACACTGTTTGACCAATGACTGAGGCATATTTCTAGCTAGCTCTTACATCTTAAATTAACCCATTTCTATTAATCTGTGTATTGCCATGAGGCTATGGCTTACTGGACAGGTTCTGGCAGTGTCTGTCTCCTTCGGCAATGTCTCCTTGACTATGCCTGCTCTCCCTTTCTATCTCTTCCACCCTGGTTATATTCTGTGCTGCTATTGGCCATAGTGGCTTTATTCATTAACTAATAAGAGCAAAACATTTACAGAAGGACAGCCCACATCAAGTACCCTGCCCCCAAGAGGAACCCAGTACAGAAGTGAAGTACATATTTTACACTGACCTGTACTCCTAGCTCTACCTGTGGCTATTTTTCTAATCCCCACTTTTGCTTATGTATCCATGATACCACATTAGATCTTGTTATCATGTCTGGACCGTCTTGTCCATAGAAATGTCTCAGACATTCTTTGTTTTGATGTTATTGATGGCTCAGAGGACTTGAATCAAGTAGGGTAGAATGTTCCAGATCTGGAATTCTCTGGTGTCTCCCTCCTGACTGATGAGTGAGAGCTTGGCTTTCATTGATGATGTCAGCCTGGACCACTTAGGGCTTCTCTATACTGCAGGTAACTCCTCCCTCTGCCATTACCAAGGGCAGTGTCACTGAGTACAGCTCGTGCACTAAGGATGGTGAGTCAGGCTTGTCTTCTGAGGACAGACCACCTATATAGATTATTTTGAGTTTTTGCAAGAGGCTTGTCTCCTCCATCCATTTATTTATATAATCAATCATTTGTAAGTGTTTGGACTCATGAATATTTATTTTAAACTTTGGGCTGTAAGCCAGTACTACATTATTGATTTTGTTGCCGTGGTGGTTCCGGCTTTTGGCCATGGCAGGCCCTTTCAGTGGGCTCCCGTGTGCCTTTGATATGCCTTCATCTTCCTTTACTCTTTAAGCATATCCGGACTCTCTGGCACCACAAGACATCCCAATGCTCATTTTCTATATTCATTGCTGCAGCCCTAAAACAACCAAATGCACACTTTAAAACCATTGAAGGAAATATAATTGTTTCTTTGTTGGAAAATTTCTCAATGATGCAGTGGCAATTCTTTGATGACTTGAAGGTCACAGGGATAATTTATTCTGCATTTTAAGGCAATATGGTGAAATGGTGAACCATTTCTACCCTTTTTCATATATTTCCATCCTTGGTCCTCATGCACCCTCAGTGGTCCTCACTCTGGGTTTGTGGCTCAGACAGGTTCATCCTCTGTACCCATAGCTGGTTGCTCATAATCTCTTACACAGCTAGCTACGGGAACTGTGACTATTAATGAAGAGGTTTCCTTCATCGCCCTTACCTGGACCCTGTCACCTCCACCCTCTCCACTTCACCCTTCCTTTCTGCGGATGAAGTCTGGAATGTAGAATACACCTGCTAGATACTTTTTAATTGTTGATTTAGTATGGTGCTTAAAGATGCCTTCCCAAGTTTTAAATCTGTCCTGTTATAACTTAGAATCCTTTTTTATGCTTTACTATAAAACCCTGGGATTTAATTACTTGCCATTTTATCATTCTGGGGTTCTATTATACAAATTCAGTAGAGCGTTTTCCTTTACCCATGTCCTGCGTTATACTCGTGAGAAAGTCCTTGAATGGTGGAGTTAGTATCCACAGACACAGGAGAATGAGTGCTATCTTGAAAGCACGAGGAACTGAGTTCTGGTGCCTAGGACCTCCATGCAAATGAGACACATGGCTGTTTCCTGCAGTCTTTGCACATGGAAGGGGAAGTGAGAGGGTACCCGGAGCCCAGGGACCATTCGTCTATCTGATGAGGGAGCTTGAAGTTCAGTGAGAGAGCCTGCCTCTCCACAATTGTGGACTCTCCACAATTCTTCATTTCAATTGGTTGTGGATCAATGTAATGTCTCCCATATATAAATAACATTATACAGATTAAGCATGTTGTTCTTATGTATTTAGAAAAAGGAAAGGAAATGGGACAAATGATAGAATTGTATTATAATCTCCCCAAATAAAAAATCACACACATGCATACATACATACATACACATATATACACACAAATACACACAAACATATACTCATACACACAGATACACACACATATATGCAAACACATATACATACATATATACACACAGAAACACATGCACACACAGATGTGCATGCACACATAGTACGAAGCAGCTGAGGAAGACACCGTGTTTCACCCCTTGCCTCCATGCACACTTACACGCATGCACACACCCCAAACTCATTACCAGAACAGTGTTATGAATCATCTGCCCGATGGTCTCATTTCTACGGCTGTCTCACTAGAGATTTACCCATCAGATACAGAAGTGTTTGTCATAGATTTCAACAAAGAAATTATATGACTGTCTGTTTTAAAATATTGTTTTAGAAAAATAGGTTTAAGAAGTTCACTTATGACTATATCTTGATGCAAGAGTTATTTTTAAATTACCTTCCTAAAATTTTGCTGAATATGATATGAAATATAGGTTAAATTTACATACAGAAATATTTTTGAAGATTTAGTTATAGTGCTCATCTATTTTTCTTTTCAATAAAGGAATGGATCTGGGCTTGGTGGCTCATTCATGGGCCCCAGCCACTGGGAGGCTGAGGCACGAGGAAGCCTGCAGATTTAAGGCCAGGCTAGATGACAGAATGAGACCCTCACTCATAAAACCCAAATAATATTAAAAAAAAATCTGAAACAAAATACAAAATAATTGTGCCCATTCTCTGTTATATATTCCTCAGAGATATTTTCATGTGGAAGATATCCTCAACAAGCAGAAGTGGGTAAATTTGATAAGTTCCAATGTTGTTGTAGTTTAGTCATAATTGAGCAATCTGGGGCTATTTGGAGAGTTACTTTAGTTTAAAAACAAATTTAATTTCGTTTTCTACTCCATGAAATAACTGCCAAGGAGGGATATTTTTAACCACAGCTACGGGAAGCACCTTGGGGGTGTGATAGTTTTCTCTTTTACAATGGGATTAGATTAGTTAGGAGAAAATTAACACTAAGGAAACATGAGGTGGAGGGACCCTTCATTTATCATGCATATTAGGCTTCCTAGCAGATCCCAGGCAAATTACAAGTTAAATAAAACAACTCACAAAATTATACAATTCATGATAAAATGTAAGCTTCATCGAAAGGGAAGCAAGGAGATTAGGTGTAAGAATTCCCACAAGTTTAGGGGGAAAATGTAATTATGTCGATTGAGTACTGTATTTATATTGAAGTTTCTAGGTGTCTCAGCTGAAAATGGAGAGGATTGCAGAGGTTTTGTTTGTTGTTAATCAGAGTTTGTTCTTCCTTTGTTGGGCCCACTTGCCCTTGAACTGTCACTCGTTCTCTAGGAGTTTGAAATGTACGAAGAGGTGTTTTAATCCTCTAATTTTAACCCTTTTTTTCCTTCCTCAAATGGCTCTGATCTTATGCTCCCTGTTTCCACTCTGGCAGGAGATTGCATCTTGGTCCTGTTGGGTGTTGTGTCATGAATGATACAGGTGTCATGCCTCCTCTGTCTTCTTCACTGATGAGAAGGACCAAGGTATTCCACCCTCATGGTCAAAACCTCCTCTAGACCTAGAAGTGTCCATCTACCACCTGTGTTTTTCTGTCCCAGCCATCCCATAATCCTTGCCATTGTGTGCCTGTGAGGAAGGAGTGTACCCTCCAGCTTGTTCTGCCATTCCCAGAACATGCCCAAAAGCATCCTTGACCTCTCTACTGTCTCCGTAGCTGCTGGTCTTCCTCTAAGTATGATGTGCATGCGAGTTGTATGTCAACTTGACACCAGCTAGAGTCATCAAAGAGGAGGGAGCCTCCACTGAGCAGGTACCTCCAAATCAGGCTGTAGGCAAGCCCATAAGGCATTTTCTTAATTAGTGGTTGATGTGAGAGGGTCTGACCCATTGTGGTTGGGGCCATCCTAGGGCTTGGGGTTGTAGATTCTATAAGAAAGCATGTTGAGCAAGCCATGAGGAGCAAGCCAATCAGCAGCACCCCTCCATGGCCTCTGCATCAGCTCCTGCCTCCAAGATCCCCAGGTTTGAGTTCCTGTCTTGACTCCCCTCAATGGACTGTGACTCAGTTTCCTCAGGTTGCTCTGGGTCACTGCGCTTCATCACAGCATTACTGCAGTAGCAATCATAATGATGGTGCAATGACGCCACAGAACTGGTCTTGCTGAAGGGCTTGCTTGCTTGTTTGTTTGTTTAATGGGAAGCAGGAAGGGAATAGCTCCAGACCAAGGAGAAATGGAAGAAAAGCAGTTTTGTGGAGGCTCCCTGAGAGGCTCCCTGACTGTTTACAGTGCTGCTAAAAAAGAGAGTAATCTGTTTTATAGTTATACCTGGGCAGATAAATCTGTGTGTCACCTTCAGTGAGGGATTGTGTGAAGGCAGCTGGGTGGATGGATTTCAGCTTTATGTTTTTGTTTTTCTTTCTGTTTTTTGACATGGGGTTTCATGCAGCCTAAGTTGCTTTCAACTCAGCACATAGCCCAAAATGGCCTTGAACACTGAATTCTTCTCTCTCCAAGTTTATAAGTGTGCACTGCCGTGCCTGGCTGCATTCTGCACTGTTCAGACAAATGTAAATCAGAACATTATGTTTCTGTCTCTGTGTAGGAAGAAACGGCAGACCAGCAGAAAGCTTGCCCGTTGGTAAGGGAATGAATCGGTCTGAATGGTGACTTGCTGCACAAGGGTACCTTAAAAGAGAAAATGAAGACATTCGTATGGAGAGCTACAGAGTGATGGGCAGACGACAAAGTGGGACAGTGGAGGGACAGACAGGGCATGGGTGGAAACTCCATCTTGAGATGGAGTAAAATAAATTCACTCCGATTGGATGTGGTTAAGTATTGACTCTTCAGTGAGGACACAGGGAAGGTTGATGGCAACCTTGTTTCTTAGAAGGAACTTTGGGATGGGGATGGAGGTACCTAGTCACAGGGCTTTAGTATAAATTACCCCCTTTTTCTAAAGGGCAAATGAGACAAGATACATTTAAATGGAAGGCCACCTACACATTCCTCAATTTAAAAAAAATCTATCTCTCCGTGTGTGTGGCATAGGCATGTGTCTGTTCATACATGTGTTCATGTATGTGCAGGTACATGTATATGAAGACCAGAGGCATACATTGGGTATCTTCCTCAATCATTTTCCACCTTCATTTTAGAGACTGGGTCTCTCCCTAAATGTGGAGTCTGCCAGCTCAAAGACTGGCAGCAAGGATATTTGTGTCTGTGCCTCCTGGGACACGCACTCCTGTTTCTGGCTTTCAACTGGTGTTCCAGACTTTCTATGTGGTGCTGGTGGAAAGGGATCTGAATTGGGTTGTTACCGTTTATGTAGCGAGTACTTTACTGACTGACCCGTTCCCCATCCTCACTCAGATCCACCAATGTCATCGAAGCTGAAATTTTGCATATCCCAATAGGGTCCAAGAAAAATAAACACTTGGACAAAATTATTTTGTGATTGGACTCATCTACAAAGAAAATTTATTTCAGTGCATCTGCTACTGTTTGTAGTAGAGTCAACAAGCCTTTGCCCTAAATGGCCAGCAGTCAAACATTTTAAAATAAATTTTGTGTGT
>JAQHUG010000058.1:6309830-6342260 GCA_028555095.1 Dicrostonyx torquatus
GTTTTAGCCATAGAAGGAGAATTTGAATGCTTTTAGTTGTTTGGCTATTGATAGAGAAAATATAAGTGGCTAACGAATTTTACTTAATGAATTTAAAAAAAACATTTGGCCAACAAATATGGAATAAATATTCCCTGTGTGTATCTTTATGTATGCACGTGTGTACATGTGTAGGCATGTATGTCTTCATATGTACAAATACATGTATGTGTGTAGAATATGGTGTGTTTGTGTGCTTGTATGTGTATACACACACATCATTGGTCATTGGGTGTCATTCCTTAGGATGCTGTCTTCATTGCTTCTTGAGACAAACTCACTGGCTTGAACTTATGGATTCAAGTTGGGTTGGCTGGGGTGCCCCAGGGATGTACCTGTGTTCTACCATGTCTGGGTTGATTGTTTACATGGTTCTGGGATTGACTTTGGGTCCCTGAGCTTGTAAGGCAAGGACTTTCCTGACTACATCATCTCCTGAACTTTGAGTAAACATTCTTCATAAGCACATAGGAAGTACTTGTAAAAACTAACAACAAATGGAGATATCAAATGATAAGAATTATTCAGAGCATATCCTATAATGACATTGTGATAGAAATTAATAGTATAAAGTGATAGGAAAATGTACCTGTTTATGCCTCACTGATGTTTATGGCTCTCACATCTGATTCCTCATGAAGTTCGTTTTAGAATTTGTAATTGTGTTTGTCTTATTCTGGTTGCTCAAAAAAGAATTGTATGCCTTTAGCATTCTTCTAAGTCAATCTGGAATAGTAAAAAAGTTCTAGAATTTTCCTCCATTCCTTGGAGCCCTTGTTTCAGAAGTACTTTATCCTCTGGCTTCATTTAGAACTGTGTGCTGTCCCACCATGCTGCAGAGTTGTCACTTTGATGGTCCCCCTGGATCAGAACCTCATTTTCTGAAGCTTCTTTCCCACCCCCTGCCAACTCTCAGTCAATTTTTTTTTATGCTGGAGATTTTCCTGACAGGATTGGAAACATTTTTCAGGCTCCTGTGTTTAAGAATAGCTTTGTTCTGTGGACACATGTGATTGATAATTTGTCAATTTACAGAATCCTGGAATTCAAATACTCCAGTTTTTTTGTTTTTTTTCCTGTTTTTTTCTTTTTTGTATATTTGGAGCCAATTCTCTACTGATCAAAAAAGGCCAGTGAAGAGGTCTGTGCATCTGCTTCTTGCACAGGCAACCTGTTTGTTTACTTGGAATTCTTTCTCTTCAAAGATCTTTTAAGGATGTCTTTGAAGTTTCAAGTTAATGAGAACTTTTCCAAGTCTTGGATTTGGGTTTCATCTTCCTGGCACTCCTTAAGCCCCTTAAACTTAAAAGCACATTTCTGCCTGCACGTCAGGAAAAATTGTCTTTTCTTTTCTCTGTCTCATAGATTTTTCACTCATGTGTTTATATTTGAGCCAAGTGGTTAAGAATGAAGGCTTTGGCTTAGTCTGTGTTGAGAGTCTTAGAATCTGAGACCCGTTCACCATCGCTGATGCTTCCGACTGAGAGCCATGTCAGAATTAACACTCTTTGAAAAGAGCGATGCTTTGATTACACATTGGCAGACTGTAGTCCAGACACCCACAATTGGAGGTTTGATTTGCAGGTCAGCACTGTTGGGAGATGGTGGAGTCCTTGTCAAGAGGGACCTCATAGATCACAGTCTTAACATCCCCAACAGTGACTGTTGAATGCCACGGTCCTCCTCTTTCAATCTCTGCTGCATCTAAGATCAGACCACTCACTCACACACATTCTCCTGTCAATCATACGCTTCTTCACTAGAGGCCAATCTGTAGGGTCAACTGAACTTTGGGACCCTAGACTTATGAGCTCAATTCATACATCTGTACACTGGATTGTGGTTGTACCACCCACTGCTATCCTCACTGGTCCCTCCCTTGCTCCCTCTGAACCCAATCTTCTCCCCAAATAGTTATCTCCCTACTCTCAGCTCTTCAAAAGGAAAACTGTTAACCTGCTGGGTTTCTGCAAGGTTGCTGTGTCATGGGCTTGTTTACTGTGGTGTGGACGACTGATCAGTGGCTACACCACTGAAGAAAGCAACCTGTCCCAGCAGACACTAACTGCCAATAACTTCAGGAAGGAGTGGGGTATCAGGTATTCCTCCCTCATCCATGATGAAATGATGAAGACCCAACCTTATCTAAGGATGCACAGCTGCGGTGTGTTTACGATTCCCACTGCCATGCCATGTCCAGAAGATGGCTGTGCATGGCATCCTCTCCATCTTCTTGTCTTTCTGCGCCTCTTCTGTGCTAATACCTGGGTCTTAGAGGGTGACAGATAACCATCCATTTTAGGGCTTAACCACTCCCCTGTTACTTTTCTCAAGACATCGACCAATCATGAGTCTCCCCATTAACTGCCACCCCCCCCCCAAAAAAATGCTTTTCTGTCCATGACTGCAAGCAGCTCTTGCCCGTTGTATAAACTTAAATATCTGGGCCTCAGTTTTCTTTATTTCTATTTATGATGCCATCTGAATCTTTTGAAAGTTAGGTTTAGTTTGCTAAATTATCTTATTGTAATATCTGCTTGGGGCCGGTTTGTTGTTTCTGCCTCATGCTCTTGAATTTTTTTTCTCATGCGCCTGATGATTTATGTGTTCTTATTAAACAATGACCTGCATGTAAGCTTTGTTCACTGTTGAGTAATTTCACCAATCATTCAACAGAATTTTCTCATCTTTGGAAAGCATGGCCATGTAGGTCCATGGGAGATGCAAAGGTTCAGACCTGAATGTCTATTAAAGTAACCACGGGATGAAAGCTGGAAGAAGGCAGCATTGCTTACTGCACCGACTCTTCTTCTGCCCACTACACGGCTTCTTTAAGGAGAGGCCCTTGGATGTTCTTCCTTAAAGATTATAGATAACAAATGTTATGCCTTTACTGACGCTGTTGTTTAATCACGGTAGGTACAAGATTTAATTTGCTGTGTCTTTTGACTTGAAGTCCAGGATCTACGGGGCTCGATGCATCAGAGCAGTTAGTGTAGTGATCTTTAATGGGAGATGCTAACTGACTGCAGCCGTGAGCCAGGCACCTGCTTGGGAACAGGTGTTATTGCAATACCACCGCATCCACTCTTAAATACTGCCAATGTCTTTCCCCTATAGTCCTATAACAGTAGAACTGAATATTTATGATCAAGTCCATATAGTCTACAAGTCTAATTTATAGCTATAAATGTTTATAATGTGAACAGGAAAAATCTCCAGTCACTAAATTAATAGCTTAAATAACTAGGAAAACTAAACCCAAAACCAGAAAAAAAGTTGCAATAAAGATTAGGGCAGAGATCAATGAAATAAAGAATAGGAAAACAACAGAGAAAGCCAATGAAATAGGCAATCTCTTTTCAGAGGAGACTAATAAAAATCAACCAACTTTTAGCTAGAAAAACTAGGAAGGAAACAGAGTAGGACCAAAGCCAGAAGTTACAGTGGAGGCCTCAGTACTAACTCTAAGGAAATCAGAAGAGACCAAAGCCAGAAGTTACAGTGGAGGCCTCAGTACTAACTCTAAGGAGATCAGAGGAGACCAAAGCCAGAAGTTACAGTGCATGCAGCAGTACTAAGTCTGTAGGTAAAATTATTACAAGAAGGGCTGGAGAGACAGCTCAGCAGTTAAGATTGCTCTTGCAGAGAACCTAGGCTTGGTTCCAAGCACACATCACGGGAAGACTTCAAGCCCCTGTAACTCCAGCTCCAGGAGATCCGATTCTATTGTGCACCTGATGAAACCACTCAGTGGTGAACAAAACATAAATGTATGTTATTGTGGGATAAGAGCACACACATCATCAAACATATGAAGAAAAAAAGATCAACAGAATGAGCAGGAAACACCAAACTGGCTCCCAAACAGCATAATAAAGTTAGGTTTAGTTTGACCGATCATCTTAAATGGAGAATCGCCATGGAAACACACCTCTAGGTTTAGTTTGACCAATCATCTTATATGTGGAACTGCCATGGAAACACACCTCTGAGCATGTCCATAGTGTGCTTGAGAGAGGTTTAACAGAGGGCTGAGGATTCATCTCAAATGTGAGTAGCACCATCCCACGTATCGAGGCCCCAGACTGAATACAAAGGAAACAGCAAGGCTGTGACCTGGCCCAGTCGGTAAAGGGCTGGCCACACAAGCCTGGCAACTTGAGTTTTATTTCAGTAGCCCATGTGAAGATAAAGGATAGAATGTACTCTACAAAATCGTCTTCTGGCTTTGACATGTGTGCTTTGGCACATGCATGTCCCCATATACACATATTAAATACACATAATAATAATAATAATAATAATAGTAATAGTAATAATAATAATAAATTTTTTAATGGAGAAAGTAAGCTGAGCATCAATGTTCAGCACTTTTTACTTCTTGGCTGATGATTTAATGTAACCTGCAGCCCCAAGCTCCTGACTCGGCCTTCACCACCACGACAGACGGTACTGTCAAAGTATGAACCAAAATCCTTCCTTCTTTAAGTTACTTTTGTTGGGTATTTTGACACAGCAGCAATCAGAGCAAACAAGACATTATGCAAAGTGAATAAGCCAGCCAGGAGATGATAAATATATGGCCCCATTTATATGAGGTACTCAAACTCAACAGGTTACCTACTGCTGTGTTCTGTGTGGGAATAATATTTAGGAAATTAGGATGGAGATAAAGACTAGGTTAGAGTTTGCCACTAAATAGAAGCTTGGAAGAGATAGATGCGTGTGGATGGAGTGGAGTCAGATAGACTGGGGAAGGGTTGTTGTAGCCGTTGAGCCTTTGAACTCCTTCCTGGAGGCAATGGTTCTTAGATAGTATATCCATGACATAATTGCGTACAGCTATTTGCACTGCCATCCCTAAGTCTTTATATAAATGGTTAATTGATTGGCTTTGAAATGTCTCGCATACAGTGATTTCACATGGTGGATCCTGGAAGAATCATGTCACGTTGGAACTAGTTAAGAATAAACAGGCTAATCTCCTATATGGTGGTTTTTTGCTTCTGTTTTCTTTTTAAATTTATTTCACTTTAAATTTTGAATCGGTTAACAAGCAGGCTTCCTCGTGGCATTTCCTTACCTACTTATCTTCTAGACAACATGCGGATTTCACTAGGTAATTTACTATCTTAAACATAACTCATCCGGATCTCACTAGTCAGTCATTAGGGGGTAGCCAGCTCTCGAAACAAAGCTGTGTTTGTAATCTTGCTCTCTTTCTACACTCGTAGCTTGGTATGCATGGGATTCATACAACAGTCATTCCTTGTTTTCTATTACAGAGAAATTTCTTGCAGAACAATTGAGTCTGAGGAGTCACTGTGGATTCCACTCGTCCTAGCTGTCTCTCACTGCTGTCTGAGTAGTGAAAGGCTGGCTCACTCCCCATTGTCACATCCTAGAGAGGTGACCTAATTGTACCACTCCTGCTGGTGTCAAAAGGGCCTGCTTGGTGAGCACACACATGTCTTCATAGACATTCTAAAATTGTTCCCTGCTTCATCCAACTTGGTTGGGTCAGCAGGGGTCGAGGCTCCCTCCCCGTTGTTCTTCTTCACCTATTGCTTGGAACTTAAACCCACATTTTACAGAAATTAAAACCAACAAAACCCCACTGACACATGTACCAGAGCTTGAACAGAAAGATGCTGCAGTCCCTGGGGTAGAGTGAATACTTCTTGTTTGGCTTGGGGACTCATGAAAACAAGAAGTAAGGCTGATAGTCATGAGAAAAATTCAATCCACCATTCTTACAAAACGAATCACACCAAGGGCCACCAATACCCATGACAGTGGAAAGAGAATGCCAGATCTTCGCTAATTCATTTTTGACCTTAAGTCTTTTTTAAAAAATGTGTTTGCTTGTATCTGTGTACATGAACATGCGTGTAGGTTCCCAAAGTGACCAGAAGACTTACAGGATCTGGAACTCCTGGAACTCCTGGAACTGGGCTTGCTGGAGCTTTTGCCACCCTGCAGAAGCACGAGGAGTTGAACTCTGACCCTCTGCAAGAGAAGCAAGTGCTCATAACTGCTCACCGTCCCGCCATCTTCAGCTTTATATTGGTTTTTATATTGGTTGAAGTCCTATATCATATCTTCCATTTCTTATAATATGTACTCCTCAATACAGCTCCCATTCTGATTTTCGATAACTGCTTATTTCAACCTACAAAACTCTACTTGTGGCTGCTCATATGCTCTGTGTGAGAGCAGAAATAACTAGCGCTGGGATAAACTAGAGGTAGAGAACAGTTCTCCTCATTTGGTAACCACCTAGGCAATTATATAATGTAATCACACAAACTAATCAAATGTCAGGCCATTTATAATGCAGACATCAAGCTAAGACCATAGGTCATCAAATGTAGACCTAATTAGATGTGCATACATAATCACGTTAGAGTTACATTAGAAAAGAAAAGCAACATCCAGTCGGGGCAATTCTTTGTGCTTAATTACATCTTTTTATGAGTTGGAGTTGATTTATTGGCATCATTAGGAGTCGCATGAATGTCTGTGAGTGTGCATGCCCGTGTGTGATTTTGCAGGGCTGATTATATGGCATGTCACAGTCTTCAAATGAGTCCTTCTTAATGTCGGTGGGTGTTTGTTAAGAAAGCAATGAAGAACATCAGCAAACAGAATATGCTAACCCTGTGCCGAGCACGTCGGAAACCAAATTTGAATTTCAATAGATGGCAAAGATGTAAGGTAGAAGCAGAAAGAATGTTCATCAATAGATGTGTGTGTGTTAGTTTTATGTCAGCTTGGCACGGGCTGGCATCATCTGGGAAGAGAGACCCAATTGAAAAAAGGCCTATAGGCAAGTCTGTAGCACACTGTTTTAATCAGGGATTGCTGTGGGATGGCCCAGCCCACTGTGGGTGGTGCCACCCCTGGGCAGGTGATCCTGGGTGGTGTATTTTTTTTTGAAATAGAGCAGGCTGTACAAGTACAGAGAGCAAGCCAGTAAGCAGTTTCCTTTATGGCCTCTGTTTCACATCCTGCCAGGTTTCCTTGAGTTCCTGCCTCGACTTCCCTCAGTGGTGGAGTACGAACTGAGAACTGAGAAATGAAATAAACCCTTTCCTCCCCACGTGGCTTTTGGTCGTGGTGTTATCACAGCAATAGAAACCCTAACTAAGACAGGAGATGACGTTGCCAAGGCTTTCCATTGTTTGGTTGATTTTCTGTTTTAAAGTGACTGCAATTAAAGATCCATTTATATCATCCTGTTTTAAGACAAAGAAAAATAATTAATATTTAAAGTATTTTTGTAAGACCAGGTAACAAACATCATTAGGCTTTTATTGGCATTAAGAATTTGCGCAGGGATGGGGATTTAGCTCCGTGGGGAAAACGCTTGTCACTTAAGCAGTGGGACCCGAGTTCAACCCTCAGAATCCATGTTATAGAAGAGCTAGGTGTGGTGGCACACGCTTGTGATTCTAGCACAAGGGAGAGGGACAGAGGTCGATGCCTGGGCTCTCAGCTCTCCCTAGTCAGCCCAGCCTAATTGGCAAGTTTCAGGCTGGTAAGGGACTTTGTCTCAAGAAACAAAACGCCGGATGATGCCTGTGGAATGACATATGAAGTTGACCCCTGGCCTACACACACACACACACACACACACACACACACACACACACATTCTCCTTTATGCTCCCTCTCTCTCATAAACACTCACAAGTAATTGCTCAAAGTGAATTTGATATACAACTGATTGTCATTCTATTATCCTGTAAAAGATATGATTTCCAAACGTGCTATGTTTTTATTTTTAAAGAATAGGATTTAGTTGAAGTGAGAGTTGTTGTGTGTCTGTTATGAAAAGAACTTAGAGGACCCGAATTCTCAAGGACAGAGACTACTTAAGGAGGTGGCCTAGTTCTGTAACAACAGACCACACTGAGCTGGCTTTGAAAGACAAGGGTGGCACCTGCCTTCCAAATTTCACACTGCAATAGAGGGACCATTCTCCATCACAGGTAATAGATCTGATTAGCAGACATTATCTCATTAAATCCGAGATCTCAATATTGTAAAGATAATTAAAGAAACTTAGAAGCTATTTTTTAAGCCTAGAAGGAAAGAGGTAAAGGATAGGTTTTGACACTAAGAATTTAATATGAATCAGTTCATTCTTTGGTTTAGTTTAGCTTGAGAGGTCTCATGTAGGTCTTCCCGGATTCCACTTCGCTATGTCGATGAGGCTGACCTTAAATTCGTACTCATTCGGCCTCTGCATCCCTTCCTGAGAGCTAGGACTGCAAGTGTTCATCACAGTGCCTAGTTTTGGGCTTTGATTACTAAATCTCGTAGAAATATTGAACATGTCCTTAATATTAGGTTTGTAAATATTGACCAATCATAACCAGACTTCAAGAAAAACCAGACAGGAAAACAAACAAACAAAAGCAAATGACTTAAAAATTGTGAAAGTTGAAGACGAGTGAATGAAGAATCCCAAGACATATGAAAACATGTTTTAGGGAATATAATATTTAAAGCAAACTGATGTTTCAAAGAATTGGTACCCATACATGGATAGATGGTGCCACGTAATGGATGATATAGAATTTGTAAAAGTTGGACTCAAATCCTCATGAAAATTTAGTTTATAATAAATTGAATTTTTTTAGTCACCAGAAAGCAATTCATTCTGAAAGCATTCACTAGATATCTTGAAAGAATAACGCTATATATTTATTCAAAAAGTATGATAATTTTCATGTTGCTGAATACTCTTATGTAAATTAAATGAATTTCTGGAGTATAAAGCTAAGTTAGTATGGATAAAATATAAGGCAGACACAAAGTAAAGATGTCATAGGACAAAAATGGATTGTATTTATATTGCTAAGCATATACAGACACATTTTAATTTATATGTAAAACTGGCAGTAACCACTTGCAGGGATGTGTTTGGCTTTTTGGTTGTGTGTTGTGTATTGCTGTTCGCATCGGGTCTTGAACCAGGTAGAGGTCTTCAGTTGGAAGCTGGTGATACAGTTCAGTTAGTGATGCTGGCCTAGTGGGCAAGAAGGCCTCGGTTCAATCACAGTGGTGACCAAGGCCTGGCATTTCAGCACACAGGAGGTAGAGGTAAAAGAAGTATGAGCTTAAGGTCATCTTTTACAAGTAGTGAGTGTGAGACCAGCCTGGGCTACATGAGACCCTGCCTCCAAACCAAACTCAAAACCTGTACAGTTCGGTTCCATCTGTCTGACGAAGTGGGATGAGTGCTGGCTGCATAGCTGGATTACTCTGCTGCTTCTGGGAAGAGTTGAGCCCCAGATTTTGTGTTCAGCATCTGTTGTCTTCTGAGTCTTTTTGATTCCTGCTCTTGCTCCTACCCAGCAACAGAAGGGACTTACAGCATCTCTCTGCATCTCCGAAAATGAAGCAAAGCCTCTTGTATTTCTCCTGAAGATAATTAGGGAAGCATTTTCAAGAAAGGTCATTCTTTAAAGATTGTCAAGATGGGAAATTGGATGAAGGAAGAACATGACTTATTCCAGCCTAGATACAGAGCATCTTTCCTGGGAAAGATACTGAGGAATCTGACGTACTGTCTTCTTACATTTTTATGAAAAAAAAAGCATCCAGTTTTATAAGCATTTGCAGCTTAAACCATAGAAAGAACTCAAAAAATACCATTCATATAAAAATTAGTTAGGGTGGGGAGATCACTCAGCGCTTGCTATCCAGTGAGAGCATCTAAATTTGATCCCCAGAACGCACATAAAAAGATAATGGTGTATTTTAATCCCATCAACAGGGAGGTAGAGCCAGATAGATTCCTGGAGCCCATTGGTCAGCCAGCTTAGCCTAATCAGCAAATACAGATCCCAAAGAGAACTGGTTTTAAAAATGTAGATGGAGAACTCCTAAGGAAAGACAACTGGGTTGGTCTCTGAAATTCACACACACGTGTACACACATACACGTGCACACACACACATACATACACACACACTTAGTTTACAGTAGGTGGTAATATTTGGAGGGTTATGTGCAAGTCAGGGTCCTGAAATGGGAGTTTGCTGACCCTCGTGTTAAAGGTTCCACTCTGTGAATCATCACTGTGTGCCCTTCACCAAAATCTCTGGCCACTGATTTTATTACAGTAATTTTCATCCTTATACTTTACATTCTGGGAGAGTATTTCTCAGAGTTTCCTCTCATCTGCTCTCTTCTTTCTCTCTCTCTTTCTCTCCCTTGCTCACCTGAGCTCACTCTGTAACATATATTTGGTGGCCAGTAGAAAATTTTAATGGCTTTCTGGATAACGAATAGAAATCCAGTCACGTCTTCTAAAATGAAAATTTATCTTTTCAAAGTGATTGGCAATAAATAATCTGGACTAAATATTTCCGTGGAAGGTGGCTTTAGCCTCATTAACAAGTTGCCTATGACTGAGTCATCGGAACTTGGTGACATTAATCTAATAGCGTATTCATATAAAGATGCAGGCGGAGGCCGCTTGTTTGTCCTGGCCACCCAGAACCAAAATAACCACACAGAAACTATATCAATTAAAATACTGCCTGACCCGTTAGCTCTAGCTGCTTATTGCCTAACTCTCATATTAATTTAACCCATTTTTATTAATCTGTATATCACCATGTGGCAGTGGCTTACTGGCAAAGCTTCGGCATGTCTGACTCGGGTGGCTCCATGGCGTCTCTCCCACTCCGCCTTCTTTCTCCCAGAATTTAGTTTTGTTTTCCTGCCTAGCTCTGTTCTATCCCATCAAGGGCTCAAAGCAGTTCTTTATTCATTAACCAATAGAAGAAACACAAAGACAGAAGGACCTCCTACACCATACAAAGCCAATTTTCTCTTTCAAAATAGGTCTGTTTCTTCTTAATATAATCTAGCAATACTGAAGCTATACTAGGCGACAAATTATTTTTGAAAAGTAACTCCCCGTTTTACTGGCATCATGACTCACTTGCTGTGCAAACTTAAGGGTCTGAGTTCAAACCCATACTCATACAAAAAAACTGGATGTGGCTGTGTTTACCAGTCATCCTAGCTCTACAGAAGCTGGAGACAGGAAAATTACTGGCTGCTTGCCTAGCTCCAGGTTCAGTGAGAGACCCTGTCCCAAGGGAATGAGGCAGGGTAATAGAGCAGAGCAAGGACACATGACATCCTCTGGCCTCCAGAGGTGTGCAAGGACTCATGGACCACCCCTAACACACACACAGCTTCTCAGAAACATTGTCTCTCCTCAATAACACATACATGTCTAGCTTAGGCCATGATCTGAGTTCACCATCATCTGGATAATCAAAATATCATTACTGACTTCAGTCCATCTCAGATGGGGAAGGAGATGGCGGTGCACCTCTCTGGATGTCTGCATCTGTCCTCGCCTTCTTCCTTATTAAAAAGTTACTCATGTGGAAAATTAAAAAGAAAGCAAACCTAACTATAAAAGCTCAGCTCTCCAGCACTCTCACGCTTTGCAATCTTCATCACTATTAACAATGTGTTCCCTGCTGACCACAGTGTGGAAGACGCAGGCTGATGCTCATACCCTAGCCTTCCCTCTCCTTCCACTTGAGGAGAGGGAGCGATCAAGAGAAAATGACACCGGGAGAGCCTTGGACTGATCCTAATTTGTAAATGATGGTTAGCATATCTTTCTGGTACCATGACAGATGACTCCCAATAGAAGACGCTTTAGTGAGAAGAATAAGGGAAGCAGGAATTTGTGATTATCCCTTCTTTGCCATGGGCATGGCTCTCCTGTGTCATTTTTTGGTTTTCATTGACCAACAAAACTCCACTAGACATCTAACAGAAAGATAATGAAGGTGCCACAGAGGTGGGCAATGATCTTGGGCTGTTGTGTGTTCTGTGTACGACTAAAACACACACAGAGAAAACCTTAAGAGCAGGCATCAAGAGGTGCAGCAAAGAACGCTGAACCATTTGCCAGTAGTAGCCAAATGGATCGATCTTCAACCATAGAATTAATCCTTACTGCTTGACTTATTCCTGTTGCTGGAGCATCTAAAAGGGGTTTGTTGGCCATTGTGATGTTTGATATTGATTGTCAGCTTGAGAGGGTTTAGGATCACCATGGAAACAAACCTCTGAACATATCCATAAGGGAGTTTCTAGAATGGATTGAGATGGAAAGACCCATCCACCCCTTAAACATGAGCGATACAGCTCCACGAGCTTCAGACCCAGGCTTAATAAAAAGGAGAAGAGTCAGCTGGGAGCTGGGTATGGGTATCTTTGTCTCTCTGCTTCCTGGCTGTGGCAGCAACAGCCACATGCTCCTGCTTCCATGACAGACTGTTCTAGAGCTGTGAGGAAAAAAATGAGGCCTTCAGAAGTTGCTTTGTCATACCTTCTGTCATAGCAGCGAGGCAGGCGGGTCATCACCCACCATGGAGGGATATAATTGAGTGTCACGATCAGGTTGAGCTTCGTGGTGGCCATGTTCTTGCATGTGTAGATAAAGCAGAAGTCAAAGTAATAGTTGAGTGGGGGAAGAAACATAAAACACAGTCACGGGAAGGCCAAAGGACAATGGATCCAGAGTGAGGTTGATAGGGCTGAGAGACTAGAGAGGCAGGCTGAGCCTTCCTACACAGGCTCTAGGGCCAGACCCCAGTGTGCTCCGCACCAGTGGCCACTTCCTGTGTGGCTGCAACTTGACTTTCTCCTGGTCTCTTCACATCTTGTTTATTTAGATGATGCTGACCCTCCCGTTTGATTTCAAGTTGGAATCTGGGTAGATGAAGGGAGGGATTACTGTGTCTCTGAAAGAATGTGGTGTAGATTTTTAAATACGTAGAAGTAAAGGAAAAGTCTCACATGCTTATCTTCTTGATTTAAAGTCTCCTCTGTGAGACTTTTTAGCTAGAAAAGTCCAGCTGCAACATTTCCAACAGGTCTTGAATAACGCTAGGAGGCATACACAGGTCTTGAATAACCACAGGAGGCATACACCAACTCAGACTGTTCACTTCAAATCCAGCTTTGGACATGATTGTTGATGTGAATGTGTGCTCTTTGCTCAGTTCACCTGATGGAGACATTTACAGATGTACAGTCAGCATCTCAATGAAGATTTCAGTGATGATGGTCAAGCGTCAGATGTTTCTGTGATGTCCTATTATGGCCAAAGCCATACATATCCTCCTGGCTCCCTCTTTCTTCCCATCCTTCAGCCTATTTAATGTGTTTTTTGTTGTTTCTAGAATGTTATGTCAGGGAGTTATGTGATATATGATATTTTGCGATTGGGTATTTGTTATTCAATATAATTATCTGGAGCTAGATCCAAAGAAGTATCTATCCATAACAGTTATCTATCTTTACCCTATCTATCTATCTATCTATCTATCTATCTATCTATCTATCTATCTATCTATCTACCTATCTGATATATCTATCATCTGTCTGTCTATCTATCTATCTATCTATCTATCTATCTATCTATCTATCTATCTATCTATCTATCTTCTATCCATAACAATCATTTTTCTAATGTTTACCCTATCTATCTATCTATCTATATATCTATCTATCTATCTGTCTGTCTATCTATATCTATCTATCTATCTATCTATCTATCTATCTATCTATCTATCTATCTATCATCTCTCAATAGTTTGCTTCTCATAATCCTCAGTTCCATAGTTGTCACACTGATTCACCCTTGACCTGCTGAAGGTCATCTAAATTTATTCCAGAGTCTGTTGTGAATGAAGCCAACATGAATGCTCATATATAAGTTTCTGTGTGTTTCTAAAATCTTTTCTGAGATAAACGTCCAGGAATTCAGTTTCTGGGTTATATGACAGGTGCCTCCTCATTTTCTATAAAAGAAACTGACAAGACATTTCCAGAGTGACTTTTCCATTTTGCATTCCCTACAGCTTTTGTGATTGACAGCATTTCTCCCAGTCTCCCCAGTTTTCATTTCAGCCACTGAAGAGATGCATGAAGATGTTTCACTGTGGTTTTAATTTTCATTTCTCTTGTGGTATGGATTTTTCATGTGTTTATCTGATAGACAGTTAAGATAGACAGTTAGGGTTAGGGTTAGGGTTTAGGGGTTAGGGTTAGGGTCCCCATCTTATACTTGATTTAGGTGGCAGTTATAGTGGTGGGTTTGTCAGTCATGTCCTTATGCTACTTGATAGGACAATTGCATGTGTAGTTTGTCAATAGTTTTCCTTTTTGCAGCTCACCATTTTATCCTCTTGAAGGACTTTAAGGAAACAAGTCTTAAGGTTTGATGAATTCCAGTTTATTGGTGTTTCCCTTGGAAACAGATTTAAGGATCTTCTCCTGTTACTTGTCTTTAAATATTTTATAACTTTATGTGATAGAGTTAAGTTTGTGCCTCAGATAGAGTTCACTTTTAGGTAAGGCTTGGAATTGGATTTGTCTTGTGTTGTGTTGTTTTGTCAGTGGTATTCAGCTACTGTGGCTTCATCTACTGGGAGAGTTATCATTTTTCCATGGACTCTTCTCCAGAATTTGTCAAAACTCGGTTGTGGGTGCTGTGTCAAGATGTCCTATGGCCTCTTCTCATTCTCCCCACCTACGTTACCAGCTTCTCTGCCAAAACAATGAATTCTCAACAACCATGGCTATATGATTTTGAAATTAAATGGGGTTATTCCTTCTACTTTATTTTCTTTAGAAATTGTTTTAACTATTCTAGTTTCTTTGTCTTTCTATATATATTCTTTAAAAGGTGTTGGCTTTTATCTGTTGCTATCATTGGGGCCAGAAAACATTTAAGAGCCAGATGCAGCAGAAAAGTACAAGAAACAGTGTCTTCTGGACACAACAAGGTAGATACATAGATAATCTCCAAGTGGTTTTGACAGCAGGCAAAAGATGTGCAAGCCCAAGTCAGGTCAAATCTCAGCATAGAGAGGAACACTGCGCATGCAATCTCATCCCTAGCTGTGGAGCAATTGGAAAGAATGGGCTGTCGGGAGAGAGGGAGTCTTCTTTCTCTAAGACTGTGGGTGTCACCCCAGGTAAATGACCCACACTTCAGTGGAATGGCATATGACCAAGAATAGGAGGTGAATCTGGGAGACTGGGTCAGGGCTAAATATGATCAAGTATGAAAGTCTCAAAGAACTAATAAAAATTGTTAAAGATATGACTGGTAAAAATAGAAAGATCCCTTTAAAATGTTGACCTGCATCTGCAAGTCAGGCTGTGAGCTTGCTAAGAATCACGATGAATGAGATCATCTTTAAGGTTCTGTGAATATCCTTCACTATAGCGGGGATGTCCTCATGGATATGTGTTGAGTCTTACCAAAAGCGTGTTTCCCCATGGACTAATTTGATGGTTTGTTTTTCCTTCTGGGATTGTGGCTATGCTGACTCCATCGATGTTTAAATATTAAACAGACACAACTGGCCTGCTTCTGCCCATCTCTTCTGCCTTGACTGGCTTGATAAACACTTTCTTGTGCTATGTTTCATCTCTAGCCTGAGTGTTTCAGATATATTTTGTGAATATTTCCCCTGTATACATGCAGAAGTACTCCCAGATAGTGGTCTAAGTTTTGCCCCAACCATTAAACACAATTTAGGAAACACAAGACAGAAAATGCTTTGATTTACTTATTCTTCCTGGTAACATCTTTCTTCTACGCTGATATTCCCAGACTCCTCCTGCCTCCTTTCTGTTTAGGGAACTCCAACAGTGATACTATAAAGAGAATTCCATAGTATGTTTGGCATTGAGAGATTCTAAAAGAATTTGTCTTTTAGTGTATCCTGTGATGGTCAACCTTGATTTTCAACTTGATTAAAGTAGCAAATTTCTAGAAGTTTTGGACAGCCCACCTCTTGGTGTGTCCATGAGGGTGTCTCCAGAGTTGACTAGACCATGAGGGTAACCACCTAGTAAATGTTTTAATCCATTGATAGATTCAATATTTCAATCTTCTACTTGGAAGTCGTGGACCTTGGAAGGTTGGATCTGGACGGAGGAAGAAGGGTATAAAAGGAGTGTCCTTGAGACCTGTGCCCTATCGTGGTCTCTCTCTGTTACTACTCACCACATTCTGTGGTCCCAGCTATCATATGGTGTGGGCCTCCACTACTGCCTGTCTTCTCCAGTAACAATGAATTTCAGACATACTCCCCATCAACAGAGCCAGCTGTGGTGATCAACTGAAATCTGTACATTTGTGAGCCAAACTAAGTAGTTTCTTCTTTAAGATTTGTGTGTTGGGCATGTGATAATAAACTTAATTGTAAATGCTCCTTCCCTGGTTTGTAGCAAACATGGAAAGGGATCTTAGGGCAGAGAGCTTACTTCACATAGTCTCCATTATTTATGGCTTGCTGTCCCCTGAGCGCCATGTCTGGGATTCATGAAGTAGAGTGCGAACCCAACAAACTGACCCCTGTGTCATTCCTCGGGTCCTGAGTTCTTTGCTCACTTTTCTTTCTTCTTTCTATTTATTTATCTTTGTCTGTCAGACCTGTCTATCTGTCAGACCTATCTATTTTATCTGTCCAGAAATACGCACTGCTCTTTAATTTTTTTCAACATTTAGAATTTATCTCAGGAGGAATGTTTGTTTGTTTGTTTGTTGTTTTCGCCTTCCAAATTCCCTCTCACTTCTCGCCTTCCCTGTCTGCTCTTTCAAATGTTTATAAATTGTATCAATACTTTTGTTGACTAGATTAGATTCTTATGGTGTCAGTCACTGAAAGTATTTCAATGTGGATTGACTCCTGTAGTTTAAATTAAAGAATGACTTTATCATATTGATAAGTTTTCCTTAGCAGGCCCCCTCTCTGTTGTTACTCAATACAGAAAAGCAATAGAGAAGCAACAGTGGAATAATTAAGTGAAAAATATGAACACAGCTTGAGTCCGGACTATTGGCATAGGTTCTATTAATTCTGTCATCACACTCAATGAACAAGCTCATGCTAAATAAACAAAACCTATAATATATGTCAGTGTTTTTATGTAATACCCTAAAGATTATTTTAAACATCTTAAAAACAAATAGAATCCTTTTTTCATGTTATTGCATTTTACTTTCTCTTGAACAATTGAAACATCATAGAACAGTATAACTCACATTCTGGTTCCAAGACCATTTAAAGTGAGACTTGAAGACCTGTCTTTCTCACAGTTCCCAGTATCTGTAGGTGACGTGGGATTCCCCTCTGTATGTTCTGAATATGTTTTGTTACCATTGGTTAATAAAGAATCTTCTTTGTGCCTATGGCAGGGTGGAATATAGCCAGGTGAGAAATCTGAACAGAGATACAGAGAGAAAGTAGACAAAGTCAAAGAGATGCCATGTAGCTACTGAGGGAGAAAGATGCCAACAATCAGTCAGAACCTTATGGATAGGCCCCACCCTTGTGGTGATACACAAATTAATAGAAATGGGTTGATTTAAGATGTAAGAGTTAGCTAGAAATATGTCTAAGCTATTGGCCAAACAGTACTGTAATTACTATAGTTACTGTGTTATTATTCAGGTCTGGGTACCTGGGAAATGAATGAGCAGTCTTTACCCTAAAAACTGGGGCTTACACACATGGCCTGCCACCCACTTTGGGTATGGGTCCTTGTATATCTGCCCATGGATAGGAGAAAAGTAGCTGAGAGCATGCCAGCAGCTCAGCATACTTTCTGCATAGACAACTGGCTGATTGGTTCCACTAGGCATGCACAGGCAGGAGAGCATGGCAGATTCCCACCACCATACTCAGACATTTCCAGGCCATGCAGTGTGCTACATGGCAGATTTAGCTTTTATTCAGATAAAAAGAGTTTATGTGCTGTACATTCTTTCCCAGAGTTGAGTGGTGAGTGTGGCTCCTACCTGGCAGTACCAGAGCTGGCAGTAAAGGTGCCTCCATCATATTGAAAGACTAAAAGAAGCAGAGCCAGCATCCGGGGCCACTGAGACTAAACTGTTTACCATTTTACAATGATCCTTGTCAGTAAATGATTTCAGATATGCAATAGGACAGATTCAGACATACATGACCTCTGAACAAGAATAGTGTGTTCAAAAAATGTTTGTAGGCTTGGAAGAAAGAAGAAAAAGAGTATAGATAGTTATACAAAGAAATAGATTTAAAAAAATAAAATAAAGTCTTTAAAGAGACAGTAAAAGTAATATAAAAGTGTACAGACAGTCATAGACTAAAGGAGTAAAGAAAAATAAGCCACCTAATAATGGAATATACACAGAGAGTCTGGATTATGTATATTATTGTGTTTTCTTTGAATTTTTGACTGTGAAGGACATTAGTACAGAGAGACATTTCATTGTATGTGCTGCTAAGCTAAAACAACATAAAGGTATCTTGACTCCAAAATTTGGTTCTAAGGACATGTTACTTTGAGTTGGGGGGGAGAGGTACTGCTTTGGTTTCTACAGAGGATTGGAACCTCTGGATTCCTTCCAGACTAATGTGGTTTGATGAAACAAGACCCCCTGAAAGGTCTCTGTGAACCCTAAAAACTCTACCCAACAAACAGCAGGAACTAGTTTGGAGAAACCAATGCTCAATTTCCCAAAATGATTGTTTATAAATGTTTGTTTCATTTAAAAAGGATTGTTTAGAAGTGATTAATGGTCACAGTTAATTTCTTTTTTAAAGGGAGATATGATATATATGTGTATATTATATATTTAATATTTTGTATCGATATGGATCTTAGTCTATTAACACAAATTTAAGGTCAATTTTGTTATAAGTATCTCTGTTCTTGTTTAAGGTATTATTTTACCCAGCCCATTGTGGGTAATATTATTCCTTAGCAGAGGGTCCTGAACATTACAGAGTAGAAAAATCAAGCTGAGCACAAACAAACAAGTTAGCACATGTACATTCATTTCTCTCTGCTGTCTGAGGATATGATAAGAATAACTGCTTCACACTCCTGCCATCTTGACTTCCCTCAGCTAACTGGAATTATTGAGTTATAGCAATCCCTTTCTGACCTAAGTTGGCTTTGTTGGGGTATTTTATCACAGCAACAGAAATGAAACTAGGAGAGATGGTGATAGAATATAATTCTTAAAATTTTTATATCCATTACCCTTTCAACTATTGATAAATCTAAGTAGTGTCTTACTTAAGATGTGTGATATGATGACAGTACCTAAGGGTTTAGGGAAGACCTTTTGTTTGGCTTTCTTCCTCTTTTATATTGTCATTTCCTCTGTGTTTTCTTTGTTATGAAAATGTCTAAATTACTCACACACTTTAAGCCAGTTGCATGGCTGCAAACAGAAGGCTAATTATTATGTCCGTTTTATATTCTGATGGGTGGGATTTCGTTGCACTAATCAGGTTCCCACGGGGACATAAATGTGTGCTCCAACACCACATGGGTTGAGCTCTAGGCTTCAGATGTGCTTATTGCCATCTGAGTCACTGAGTTTGCACCATCCCATTGTTTGGATGCTCTTATCACCTGCATTCTCCAAGAACGGAATCAACCAGTGAACGCCCAATGTCACTGCAGCGGTACACAGTGATGAGAGGCTGAGATGCCAGCCTGGCTCATCCACCTTGTTTCACAAGGAAAGAGGATAACTTTGGGATCAATGCTTAGGTTTCCCCTTTTATTTTATTTTTTTCTCTTTTACCACATGGCTGCTATGTGAGCAAATGGTTTTGATGGAAATGAGACCCCGTGAGACCTTTCCTAAGGATATTTTCCCTCCCTCTGAGTTTTTGGATCACATCAGAGTGAAAGTAATTCCCTGTTGAGGGGCTGGAGAAATGGTTTGATGGGGAGCTCTGGCTGCCTGTGCAGAGGACCCGGAGTCAGGTTCCAGCACCATACAGTGGCTCACAACCATCTTTAACTCAAGTTCCAAGAGACCTGACATCCTCTTGTGCGCTCCTGTAGGTTCCTGTACACACAGGCTATGTGTGCATAGATTCAGGCAAAATACACATACACAAAAATAAAAATAAATAAATCTTAAAAAGAAATTGCTTATTGAATTTGAAATGGGGGGAGGAGGAAAAAGTGACATTGAGAGGGAAAGATGGACGGAGATGACACGAAGAAATGATTTATCCAAAGGTGAGGTGTCTGTGGCTTTCTCTGTATCAGCCTTGTTTTCTGTCTATATGAATAATTGTTATATGAATGCATTCATATTTATTATTAGCCTTCAGTCTTTTGTTTACTTCTTATTCTTTTTGTTTTTATATAGTAACCAATGTTGCCCCTCCCACCTCTCCTCCCAGTTTCTCCTCCCCTCTCCAGTCCTCCTCTTTTGTTTCTCTTCAGACACGATAGACCTCCCATGGATCTCAGCCAGACATGGTATATCAAGTTGCAGGGAGACTAGGTATCTCCTCTTCTATTAAGGTTACATGAAGTAATTCAGTAGGAGGAATGGTTCCCAAAAGCACCCAACAGAGTCCGAGACAGCCCAGCACCCACTATGAGGAGTCCCACAAGAAGACCTAGTTACACGACTGGAACACACATGCTGAAGCCTCCATGATGATAGTTGGACTGGAAGCAAATCTACGAGTATAGCAGAATATCATTAGGAATCGTTGGCTTTTTTGCCAATTGTGTTTGGTTCTATCCCAGGTCACTGGGGTATCCTGTTTCTGAGTACTGGCTCTCAGGGGTGGACTCCCTTTTTAGGGTATGGGTTTCAAACTGAACCAATCACTAGTTGGCCACTCCCTCAATTTCATCTTTACCCCAACACATCTGGTAGGAAGAAAAGAATCGTAGGTCGAAGGTTTTGTGGCTGAGTTCGTGTCCCAGTCCCTCCACTGGAAGTCTTGCTTGATTACAGGAGATGACCTGTTCAGGCTCCATATCTCCCATTGTGAGGAGTCTTTGCTAGGGTCGCCCTCACAGATTTCTTGGCGTTTCCTTTGCACAAGATGAGCCTTCCGCCTTAAAGATCTCTACAGGTAGTGGACATAATCCAGACGCATTGCACACATGTATTATACTTTCCAAAAATAAGTAAAAGTATTCTTTTCAGAAAGTCTATTGAAGTTTTGAAGGGGCTAAAGAGATGGCTCTGTGGTTAGGAGCACTTGCTGCTCTTGCAGAGGAAACAGGCTCACAGCCCAGCACTCTTGAGTGCATTACCCTCTTCCTGTAGCTTCAGCCCCAGGGGAACCAATGCCCTCCTCTGGCCTGGAAAGGTACCAGGCTTACACACACATGATGCACATATATACATGTAAGCAAAACATTCATACATATAAAAATAAAAGGAAATAGGTATGTTTAAATAAAAAATAATTTATGAACGTTTTACAATTGACTTTCCATTGTGTGTTAACCAAATGGGAAGATTTCCTTCCTAATCAAGAAGGAAAAACACTAAACCCTTTTTCACTTTCTCCCTCCCACCCCACCCCATGTCTGTCATGTTTGAGTTATTGGCAATTATCAAGCACTAAATCTAGTTTCAAATTTTCTTAATGTATCCGGACCCAAATTGGAAGGAAACAAAACTGTGTTCCAGGGAGTAACAGAGCATTAGCCATAAACACCGTGGTTTACAAAGACCGAATTGAGTTAGACAGGTCTGGTCACACTCTTTTGACTGAATCACCTGATTAGCGAGTGAAGACCAAGAAGCAGGTACAATCCATTTGGCTCATTAGCTAGCACACCCAGCTATGTCTGCCCGCACATCAAGTCCAACAAAGGAAGAGGACGTGGAAGAGTAAAGCAACCGAGTCAGAGGTGGAGATTACTGGCGTGTTGCTTGGACAAATGAGAGGGAAGGAGAGCACCAACCAGACAATGGCTAGGATGGGGCAGGCAGGAAAGCACGTGACTATCATCGGACCCTGTCCACGGACCTGCCCAAGCATCCACGCCCTTCCAGTCTGCACTGAGTGGCATTTGTTACTCCCGCCTCTATCCCATGCAGCTTTCAGATGCAGTTTTTCTCAAGCCTTGATGCCTGTCACCTGCACCTGGACTCCTGTATTATACAACTATATCCGAGTTGGACCTCAGCTGGTTCTCTTCCAGACTCATTGAGCTCTTTTGCCAGTGTTTGATTTTTAATAACTTCTCGTGCCAGCTTTCTCCATTCCGTAAATCTATGGCCCTTCACACTGGGGAACCTTGTGGCCATATACAAGACAGGTGACAGTTTCCCAATTTCTTTCCGTTCTCTTTAGAGCAGCTCTGGCAACGCTTCTCCCCTGTTCCTCTAAGCCAGAAGTGAGTTCAGTCTTCAGAGGTCCTGATCGTTTTTCCCGTTAGCCACTTCTATTTTGGTTGGCCAGAGAAATTTGAATACTGTTTCCTAGTATTTTCTTTTTCTCAAAAAATGTTTCCCACATGAAGAACATAAAAGAATTAATAATAGCACCAAAGATCAGCGGCCAAGTCATGTTTGGGAAGTCACGCTTTTCCAAAATCCCCTTGTTTTATTATAAGTGTATGCATTTCCAAAGAATCTCGACTTGACATATTCTTGTCTGAACAATGAGCTGCTGATCTTTTCTGTCTTTTCAAAGGGAAGGCCTTTTCTCTGGCGATGTGGTGAGCAAGATCATGAGTAGAAACTGACAAATGTTCTCTTCTTCTTCCCCTCAAATATCCCATCACTCCGCTCTCACGTCTGACGTGATTTCCCAACCCCAGGACACTGTTCTCTGACTTCACGTCTGCCTTGGGATGCTGTTTGTGGTGCTGGTAGTACCCTCCACCGTAAGCCATTTAATGCGACAGAGGCCTCGCCAACTCCAGGCTCCCTCACTATGGGAGTCACAGAGGTCTTCTGGTGCATAGAGCTGGACAGAGAAAATACTATCGGTATCGGTGGTGTTCCCAAAGGAAGTCTGAGATGTTGAGGTTTTGTATTCTCAATCGAGTCCTTATACAATATCGCAGTTTTATAGATGAGAACATCAGGAATCAAAGTGCATGCTACTATCTCCCTGCTGCAGGGATGGGGAGAGACAGAGGAAGGTCGGCAAAGAGAAGCGGTCACGGCCCAGAGGGCACAGTGCTCTCAGCTGGCGGCTCCAGTAGCTGGCCACACAGGCCTTGCACTGGCTGAGCGCCACGTCTTTGTACGGACGCCACCTCACTCTTCCAACGTTCACAGTCTTACACTCTGTACCACTCATTGATATTATTTTGAAAATAAATATGTACTTAGTGGAGCTTAGCTAAGTGCAGTGCAGGGATGGGCACAGACTGTAATCATGCATTTTGAAAGCTTGACACCAAGTGGACACACCCAGATCAAGAACAGAAACGTCATCAGTGCTAGAAGCTTCCTTCCCCTCTCACCCATTTTCACAACTCCTAAGTAATGCCAGAGGAAATCACGGAGTACTTTTTAATCTCTTCCTTTAAAAAAAATAGAAAGGACATTCATTGATTTTTTGGGGGGGTGGGGAGCACACATGGCATAGAGGTTTTTAATTTTCTTCCGTCAAGTGGATCCGAGGGATTGAACTCAGGTCATCGGGCTTGGCAGCAAGCCCCTTTTTCCTGCTGCGCCGTCTCACCGGCCCCTTCTTACCTCTTTATGAACTTCAGATAAGTAGAATCATAAAGAATGTCCCTTTTATGTCTACCTTTTGTTCCACGTTTTCTGTGGGATTAATGTAGATTCTTCCCATTTTTATCACTGTGTCATGATCAGTAGAATACTGATATATATTTTACATAGTTTTAGTTCTAAATGTCAGACCACCGTTCTGAGGATCCCATAGATAGTGCTGGCTACTCTTAGTCCTCATTCCTTCTTATAAAAAAAAAAAGCAAAAAGAGCCAAGAACTCTTTTTAAAAAATGTTATGGTTGGGCAATGGTGGCACACACCTTTAATCCCAATACTCGGGAGGCAGAGGCAAGTAGATCTCTAAATTTGAGGCCAGCCTAATCTACAAAATAGGTGCCAGGTCATTCAAGGCTCCACACAGAAACCCTGTGTCAAAAACCAAAAGCAAATAAACAAGCAAGGAAATAACAAAACAGAGGACAATTCGTGTAATTTTTAAAACATAAGCTTTTGTCTGTGTTTGCCTGCATGTGTTTACACGAACCACATTTATGCAGGGATAGGCAGAGGCCAGCAGAGGGAGTCCCATTCCGCGGGACTAGAATTACAGGTGTTAGAAACCCAGGCGCTCGGTAAGAACTGTCACTGACTTAACTGTTCAGTTGTCTCTCCAGCACCTTAAACTCCTCCCCTGCTGCCTGTTGCTTTATAATCATGTTGGCTTCTGTCTGGGGTGGAGATGCTGGAGGTGTGCATGTGTTCAGTCAGAGTGAGGATTGCCCAAAGCAAGAATCTCAAATTGACTTTACAAAAGTGTGTACTCTGAGTCTAGCTTTCAGCTGCCATGTCAGGTTTCGGGCCTTGATCCTTTTAAGGTTATCAACTTAGTTGTGTTTATATATATCATTGGAGTGTGTGTGTGTGTGTGTGTGTGTGTGTGAGAGAGAGTACATATAAATGTACATATGTGAATGTCTGTGTGGAGGTCAGATGTCAACATCAAGTATCTCCTATCACCCTAGCTTGCTTCCCCCTTCATATTCTCGGGCAGGGTCTCTCTCTACCCAGAGCTCGCTGGTCCAGTTAGTCTGTCTCCGTGGCGTCTCCTGTTTCTGCCTCCTTAGCACCAGAGTTATAGATGTCTACTGCACACCTGGTCTTTGGCATTGGTGTCATATCTGAACACATGTCCCCATGCTCCCGTGTCAAGCCCTGTACTGACTGAGCCGTCTTCCTGGGCCCCTGTTGACTCACGGGGCTTGGCACCTTGGCAAGTAGCTATTAGGGTGAGAATCTTTTGAGCCTGCATCTGTGGTGAGTCCTGAATGGCAGAAGCTACTCTTTCTGTCTGCCTCCAGGGCTTCTCAGCAGGACTTCCTGGGACTGCAGCCTGCGGTTGGCCCCAGGCATGTATCCCTCTAACAGAATACATGCTCTTTGCACTTGGTCCTTTCTGATCACTCCCTGTTCTACTGTCCTGCGACACCTGCCCTTGACACTCTGCTAACCCTCTATACTGTGAGCAAAGAGCATCCATAAGCGCTTTCCTTGAATTGTGTGGTGAAGGGGTGTGGTCTTCACCATCCCAGCCTGTGACCACACCCTGCTGCCACCCCCCTAATTAATTAATGGGGACCGGGTAACCAGGTCCCAGGAGAGGTATAAAATGACAAACCCAGGTGGGGAGCGCTCTCTCTGTGCGGATCGCCGACCTGCGTACTTCGACGGAGGAGTTCTTTTGGGTATTGTAATCTGTGTGTACCTTGGTCTTTTAATAAATCCGTGTATCACGTCACAGTGTGGAAGTCAAGTTCATCCTGCTCTGAGGCAAGGGCTCACTCTCATTCAGACTACCAGCTTCTTTTTTCCTTACGCTCCCCTGTTTTGCTTTTCAGGTGTGTGTACGTCTGTTGTGTGTGTGGACGTTCCTGCATCCATGGGTGTGTATATGAAGGTTAGGGGGTCAATGGCAGGCCTCTGTCACTCTCCACCTTGTTTTCTGAGAAGCATTTTCCCCAGGGATCCACCTATCTTTCCCCAGATTACTGGAGTCAGGTGCATGGTGCCAGTCAGGGCTAAGCGACTCAAGCCAGAGCCTGCAAGGTATACATTTTGCCCCCTCACCCCCGAACTACCCGCTAGCCCCCAGTGATGACTCTTGTGCTTTGGAAATTCTCACTGGCCTAAGACTTTTCTGCTCTTAGACTGCCTCTGCAGGCCTACTCCAGTCTCCTGCTGCCTATGGTATGATGCAGGAGAATTGCTGTCATGGTTTGCTGCCTTGTAGAGGTGCTTGGAGGATGACCCCCAGCGCTCTTTAGATCTCTGGTCAGAGGAAACAGGGTTTCAAACCTTAACTACCTTGATGTTATTAATGCTTAGCTCTTCTTAGTGTGGCCAATGGAAAAACAAAAGGATCACTTTCCTGCCCCAAATATATCACAGAATTAGCTGTGGCATATGCCTAGTAATTTAACACCAAGCAAAATCATTACTTGTGTTATCTAAATTATAGTCCTGCCACGATGGGAAGTGGAGTCTAAAAATATAAATCCCAACTCTTCTGCTCAAAAATACTTTGACATGATAAGGGATAAAGTAGGGAAGGTATTGCGTTTCGCTCCGAGGAATATTACTGAAGTGTGATTAGAGTAGAATATTAAGGGCTCCGATTAGAGACTGGGTTTTGTCTTCAGTGTTTTCTATCATAGTCTACAGCAGCCAATGAACGCTTTGTGCCTCTACTCATCACGGAGAAGCAATGCTCTCCTGTCCTACTCACCAAACTGGCATGTGTCGATGTTCCCAGATTTTCCTGTAAAATCTAAATGACACCGCCAATGAGAATCCAAAAGAGGACCTCAGAAGTGTCCTCATGGACACTGAGCTCTGTATGCAGAGCCTGATGCCCATGCTGTGGGTCTCCTGAGTTGCAAAAGGGCATAGACAAGACACTTAAGCTAGAACTAGGGAGATCATGTAGCAAAGTGCTTGACACACAAGCATGAAGATGAAAGTTTGATCCCCAGGACCCACATGAAAACCAACCATTGTGGCAGCATCTGTAGTCGCCATGCTGGGAAGGTAGAGGCAGGAAGGATCAATGGGCTCTGCTGCCCACACAGTCTAGATGAGTTGGTGAACTCCACATTCAGTAAGGACCCTATCTTAAAACAATAAGATAGAAGTTGATTGAGAAAGACATCCAATATTGACTTCTGAACAAACACACACACACACACAGAGAGAGAGAGAGAGAGAGAGAGAGAGAGAGAGAGAGAATGACAGACAGAGACAGAGACAGACAGAGACAAAGTCAGAGACAGAGAGACAGAGACAGAGAGGCAGGGAGAGGAAGGGAGGAAAAGGAGGGAGGAAGAGAGGGAGAGAGAAAGTCTTGACTGGGATAAAACTTAGCAACTTCTCAAATTATTGGTTACATACCTTTAAATGAAACTTAAAATTTTTTTTCTTCAAATTGGGAGCTTTGCACATAGCTCCCATCTTTTGCTCACTATGTAATCTATAAAGGATATGTAAGTCAGTGTCAGAGATTTAAGATCCAGGTGGTGTGCCCCTTTCTTATCGGATATGAGCACCGATGCTGTGGCACTGGAAGGGACATCGGGAAAGCTGTCCTGCCAACTCTGCGGCTCTGGATGTGAGAGGCAATGCACCCTTGCACGTTAGTTTCCTTCTGTTAGAAAGACGGGGTCTGAGCTCCTGTATGCATATTCATATAATCATGGGTTTCCATTGCCCTCCACATCAGAGGGAATTCACTCCGGGTCCCTTCCTCTGATGACAGTTCAGTCAATAATGGCAAATACTAATGGCTGACCACAGCCACCAAGGTGCTGAGCTACCTTGCAAAGAGAGGACGCATTCCTTTACATAAGTTTATGACGCCTGTTTTCCTTTTGGTTTTTTCAGCTACAAGCCATTCTGATTATTTGTAAATTGATGTTGAAAAGCATCCCTCTGCCTGGGAACATGGCTCCGAGGTCATGAACACTTGCTGTTCAAGCAAGTTAGGGGCCTGTGTTCAGATCCCCAACACTCGGAAAGGCAGAACACAACTATTCATGTATCTGTATCCATAGCATTATGGGAGTTGGAGACCAGGGGTTTCAGGTGAGTTTCTCACAAAGAGCCAAGACTAGGTTCAGTAGAAGACAGCCTTTCAAGGGAATAACCAGGGAAGTGGAGTGGGACACCTGACACCCTCTTCTGCCCACTGTGTATATGTGCACAGACATGCACACCTTGCATGTACATATGTCACACAAATACACTTACAGACGGACAAGAGACACACACACACAATATCCTAAAATATAGCTTTTGACTTCTAGTTGAAAGAAGTTCAGGACACAGAAGTAATTCAAAATGTGTTAGACATCAGTGGAAGAAAGAAAAGAAGGTTGACAAATGCAGATTCCTGACTAGTCCAGGACCTGAGTCACTACATAGCACATTCTGCATTGAGATGTCCTGGGCCCTTTTGTCTTCTTGAGCTCCTTCCTCAATCAAAATCAGTGAAATTTATATTTTAGGGCTCTGCTGTAAGAAAGACAAATGCCAGGCTTGGGGATGGTTCGGTGGTAAAATGCTTGCTGAGAAAGCTTGAGGGCCAGTGTTTGTCCCCAGGAACTCATGCAGGTGACAGGAGGGCATGGTGGCCTCTTTGTAATTCCAGCCTTGCAAGGCAGGAGACAAGGGATCCCCAGAGCAAGCCAGCTCATCCAATTAGTCGTATAGTGAGCTCTGGGTTTGCTCAAGACACCCTGCCTCGTTGAATGAAGTGGAAGAGCAATGGAGGATGAGTGCCAATATCTTTGGGCTTCAGTGTATGCAAGTGTGTACACCCATGTGTGTACATGCACATATACACATCAATACATATACGCGTGTGAAAATCAAAAGAGAACATAGACTAGTATTCCCTGAAGCTCATTTTCTCGCTTCAACTTAAAAACCTGGAAGTTTCTTCATAGAACCCTGAAGGTGTTGAGTCCTTTTGCTTGCTCCTACTGCATAATTTTATCATCCCAGAACAGTGGCCAACCAATGACTCTAAGCCATTAGGCACATTTTATCAGATTATCAGCATTTAGTCCTCATGTTAGACCATGCAGCAGGCCCTGCAGGAGCCACATTCTGGACAGATGAGTTTCATTAGAAGGAGGAAGATGATAGAATATAGCCCAGAAAAAGACCCTGGTCTGGTCTGATTATCAAGAACTGATTATGAAGAGCTACCATTAGGCACAGATGTTCTGGGCATCAGAAGAATAAAAAAAAAGTGGAACACGTAGGGGGTGATCACAAGAACTAGCAGCCCAAACACCTGCCTAAAACTAGCTCTATCAACATTTCCTTAGGCTGAGGGAAGGGTCCCTGAGGCCATGCCCCTCCCAGCAGACTGTGGACAGTTAGGGCTTATTAGGGAAGGGGTGTCACTTTCTTTGTGGCATAACCATAGATAAGTTTCCTTTGTTCCTCTGAATAATTTCCCACCCATGCTCGGACAAGGAACTGATGAAACCAATGAGCCACACACACCAGGAAGACTGAACGTAGGGACGTGCTGAGAAGAGCTATGGGGAGGGGGATGTGGATGAAGGAAAGGAAGGGGAGGAGAAATGGCTAAAATTCGTTATGTAAATGTATGGAATTGTAAAATCATTAAATACACCAAAATCCTGGTCTGAGCCCCCTCTGGGATCGTGCACAGGTACAGACATACTGGAGGTGACTTCAGTCGACAGAGTCCATAGAAGAAATCACTTTTATTTAAACCAAATCATCTGAGATAAAATACTTGAGATAAAATTTCCCCTTTGTCACTGGAGGTAAATTACCATTACCCTCTGTGCAATTTCAGCTCTGGAAGAAAATGGCTATTTTTGCCTCTCTGCTATTCCTTTCCCGGACTAGCTCTTCATGTGTTTTGCACGGGTGAGTCTTTTAAAGCTAATGATTCTGCGGCGACATGCGGGCATGGCGCTCATTTCATTCGTGAAAAGTTAAAAGCCATACAGCCCTTGTCAAGCACCCTCATTGTCATGGTGGCCTAAGTCAGAGCTTGGCAGGGATGGGGGTGATGGAGGGTGATGTTGGTGATGTCTTAATTAGTCTTTTAAGTAGTTTTCGTGAGATGCCATTGAGGAACACTTGGTGAAGTGGAAGCTAAATTCCTGGATAGGTAAATGTCATGGCCAAATACCACTGAAGATGGAAGTGCCGTAGGATGAATATTTAATTTTTTGCTATCTATCCTATAATAAAACCCCCAGCTTTATGTGTAGATGTGTGTTTATGTATGTGTCTGTCTGTATGGATGCATATTTGTGGAGACCAGAGGATAAATTCAGAACGATAGTTCTTCCAGGACCATCCATTTCCTCCTCCCCACCCCCACCCAGGCTTGTGCTCCTTGAGTCTCTCACTGGCCTGGAACTCATTTAAAAGTAGGCTAGGCTGGCTGGGCCCACATACACACACACACACACACACACACACACACACACACGCGCGCGCGCATGCGCGCGCGCGCGCGTAGCAGGTGCGTGTGCTTTCTTCAACTTAGAACTCTGTCTGGCTGAGTGCCATCCTCATGCCAGTCTCCATGGCAACTTGCATCAGGATAAAACAGCAGAAATGTGAGCATGTTGCCTGCCCACAAACAAAACTGCCATGGCTCTGCCATGGACCTGACCAGACAGACCGCTAGAATGTTCCACATTCCACAAGTTCTTCAGGTTCCTACAACTGGCTCAGAGTAAAGGTGCAGCCTCTTGAGAATCCTGCCAGACAGTTCAAAAGCATCTGCTGACTGGTACCCACTCCCTGGACCACAGATGCACCTGACATCCCTACATCCCCTTCCCTTCCTGTGCGCTTACATAGCTTCCGGATTTTATATCTAAAGTTTATTTGGGGGTGGGACTTTGCTTGATGGGACATGTTGAAAAATAAGTTGGAATGTGATTTGTTCATGGAAAATTCTCGATGAGTAAGATTTCAGTATTTCATTCCACGCTTCTTTCCTGAAAAGAACGTGTTTGTTTCTTGAACAAGCTGTCACGGAGTCACAAAAGCTTCCTAAAAGATTAACCCAGGCACTCATTTAAATATGTATGTATAAACATACAATAAAAGTATGTTAATGGTTTCCTGGCAAGGCTGGATATAGGGCTCAGTGATAGAACACTTGCTTAGCATGTGTGTCACGTGGAACTTCGTCCCCAGTACTGCCCAGGTAAGATAGCAACCTTTGATAACATTTAGACCGAAATGCTGACTATCAGCTCTGGGGCCATGATATTGGTCTGCAGTGGGATCAGTCTAGGATGCCCTATGCAATAGCACGTATCAAAAGATATATTGGCTCCAAGTATCAGCATAATGTCAAAACTGAGAAAATCTGGTAAGACATATATGTGTATACATTGTATATGTGTATACATACCAATTTTAAATACAGATGATGACATGTAAAGCTCAAACAGGAAGAAGTTATACCAAGGTTATTTCTATCTAAATTGTTTTGGCTCTATCTGCTCCACCTGGGGTCCAGAGCGCAGAGAGCAATTATTGCCCTTGACTTGACCACTCAAATTTACCTATGTTTAATACTCTTAGTACTTAATCTACTTAGTACTCCTACAAGTGCAATTTTCTAAAGATTTTGGTTTTGATTTTTAGTTACGTCTCCTTGTGAGTATGTACACATGTGTGCCAATGTTCACCCAGGCCAGAGGCACCGGATCTCCATGGCCTCGGGGTAGCAGGCAGTTTCCAGTGCTCTAAACCACTGAGCCATCTCTGCTGCCCCAGCCCCACAGTTGGAATTGCTAAAACTGCAAAACTGTCTACATGAGAACGCCAGACATCTGCTAGCAAGTAAAAAAATATGTGCAGTGCAGTCTGCTCATTTTTACGCACCATTGCCTGTGAATCATAGGTATTTTTGCGTTAACATTAATTTCCCTACTAGGAATTAGTAAAATGTTTGAGTATGACCTGATAAAGGAAATATAGCAAATGCTTGATGCGAGACTTGCAGGACCTGCAGTGGCTGGCCTATTCATTTAATCACCAAAGTTTTGCAATGTCTAAGATGCCTAGTTATTGCCACCCTGTATTATTCAGAAAAGTTTTCTTGTATCAGTTTTATTAAGCAATTATGAAAATTTCATTCCGGATTGGGCAAATTCAAAGTTTGTGTCAGCGACAAACCAAGGACGCACATGTGGTACACATAGGTACAGGCAAAGCATTCAGATGCTTAAAATAAAATAGAAAATCAGGAGTGTGTTCAGAGGTAGTTTTCGGAATATCTGGGCAAGCATGGTATTTGCATAAGGTTTCTAATAAAATGTGAAAATGGAGTGCAAGCCATTGGGAGTTTTTAGTCATTTAAGAGCTGGGCATTGTGGTTTGGTGCATGCCTGGAATCACTGCAAACCTTAGGCCATGCATGGTCTACACAGTGAGTTCTAGGTCATCAGGGCCAGGTAGCAAGATTGTCTCAGGAACAAACAGAACAACACAGCCAAAGCAACACCCACTCTCCATTAATTCACCAATGCTACAGCAACACCCGAGCACATTCTGTCAGTAGTCTGGGTGTTAGAGAACTCATTGATAAATCTGGAGGTGATGGCATAACCTAGCCAGTGAGTCACTCGAGTATACATCGCAGGGTCACATATTGTCCTGTGATGAATTAGATGCATAAAAATGTTAATAGTGAAACTCCACCATAGTTAATGTAAAACACATATTTTACTAATGTTTGAATTACCTGAAATATCTATTGATTCACGCCAGGGTGGACTCATCTGGTCG
>JAQHUG010000058.1:6342915-6356767 GCA_028555095.1 Dicrostonyx torquatus
AAATCACAATCCCAGAGAACTTAGACAACAATGAGGGCTCTAAGAGAGGCATACATAGATCTAATCTACATGGGAAATAGAAAAAGACAAGATCTCCTGAGTAAATTGGGAGAGGGTTGAAGGGGGGGAGGGGAGATTCAGGGAGGGGAGCAGAGAAAAATGTAGAGCTCAGTAAAAATCAATAAAAATTTCAAATTTTGAGGCTACATTTTGTATTTTGTTCAGTTTGCTTTGTCTTATGATTCGGGTCCTATGTGGTTTTGTAGTTTGTTTGTCTGTTTTTCTGTGACAAATTCTTACTGTGTGGCCCTGGCTGACTCAGAATTTGTGATGTTTCTGCCCCCCTCTCTGAAGCGCTGAGATTGCAAGGACAACGTGCATCTTCTATGTCCTAAAGGCCTATATGCTAAAGTATCGGTTGTCAGTTTGTGGTAGAGATGGAACCTTTGATGACAGTGATGGAACCTTAGGGAGGTAGAGACTGGTAAAGGGGATTAAGGCAGTGCCCTTGAAGGGAATACTGGCAGCTCAGAGCCTTTCTCTCCTCTCTGTTGCTTCCTGGCTGCCATGATGGAGAAATTTGGTGTCAGCACGTGCTCCCTACTTCCCAGCCCTAGAACAATAGAAGCAACCTACCATAGACCGGAACTGTGGGTCAAACCAACCGCTCCAACCAACCGCTCCCCACTGCTCCCAACTGGTTTTCTCAGTACTGTATCACAGTGATGAAATGCGAACTGGCATGCATTGCTATGGTGGCATGTGGATCTGGTGCAACGCACATTGTCTGCATTTGGAGTTCCACCATTTTTGAGCACCATGTATATTAGCCATGATGTGACATTTTATGATGTACCCAATCACTCCCACATCTCAGAGGCTTGCGAGATATGTCTAACAAGTGTGTCTCTTGCAGGCAGGAAGAGTTCTTATCCTGTCTGTTACTCTAAAACCTGGGGGTGATAAAACCCTTACTGTATTAACATCACTTATCCCTGTCCACTGAGACAAGAGGATGCTGCCCACTGTTACATCAAGTAATTAGCTCACACGTCATTACTCTCACTTGTGTGGTCAGGTACATTCCCCTAGCCCCCAAGAGAAAGGGTGTCTTGAGTTCAGGTGACAGGCACTTGAGAGCTTTGTTCATTGCAACCACACTAGGAAAGTTCTGGTCTCACTGTGAGGCACATGGCTTTGTTTTTCTGACCATCGTGGGTGTTGTCTTTGGTGCAGGCATGAGATTGACGTAAAGGAGCAGAAAGAATGCTTCCTGTGACTTCGTACACACTCCCAGTCCTCCCATTCGGCTGCGGTATGATCACATATACCTTGTTTAATCACTTTTAAAGGAAACAATATCGCTCACGTCGTGGGTTGTACGGAAGGGAATATCGGGTGACTTCCATTAAAGGGCTTCGTCCCTTATTACCATTGAGAGACAGGCAGGAATATGTTTATTATTGTGCTATCATGGTGTCAGCTCGATTTACCAAAAGAAAATCTCGTTTTGGTTTGGAAAGGTCTAAATAATATTGGAATTAATTTAGGTGTAAATCAGCTGTTGAACTGGTAGGTCTTTAAACACCTTCAGGACTCAACTAATACATCCTGAATTTTTCTTTATTAACTCAGGATGGATGCGAGGGTATGATTTGCCTATTTCTCCTCTGAATGAAAACACTTCTGGTCCTTTGTACATGTCCCCGTTGATGCATTTCATGGTGCCACGAGGTGGGGTATTTATTATTCTAGATTACTCTATAATACTGCTTCTGGGAATTTAAAATTCGGATGCAGTGAGTCTTCTTTCAAATCTTGTTAAGTTTTAGCTGACTGAGGTAATTGTGATGTGTTTTTCTCTTTCAGCGTGTATTGTATAGGTTAATTCTTTAAGTGAGATCATTTAATAGACATAAACCAAACCTGATCAATATGTCAGAAGCCTGCTTGTGCGGACAGCAAATGCTGTTGGCGATGAAATAATTTTGTCTTTTACAACCCTTCTGCTGGTAGAACAGTGTGGGTGACTCAGTCCTAGAGCAGGGCATGCCACTCAGCCTCCTTCCCTTCCTGCTGTGGAGTGAATAGTTTGATTATGTCAGTGAATCAGAATTACATTTCCCTGCTCTTTTTTTCCCGGCCTCTGGGTCCACACTATTACTTAGAGGAATTCAGAAACTGGTGTGTTGAAGGTTCATGGGCTTAATTTCCAACTGAATAGTCATCATCACCGCTTTTGTGAATGACAGAGAGTAGATCAGTGTAAATTCAACACTGTCTTTTCCCCCATCACTGTATCCCTGCCTTCTGCCCACCTCGTGGTTCTTCCTTGAGATGTGCAGGTGCCTTCCCTCCTTTCACATCTGGGCTGGCTGGGAGGTTTGCTTGGTTTAGGAGAGGTGGTACTTCAGTTCAGATCTGGGCCTCGGGAGGCTTTGCTCATTGTCTTCCCTCTCCTGGAACTGTCATACACATAAACGAGACCAGTCTTTGCAGGAAGAGTTGCCCCATGGAGAAGAGGCAGGTGGTCTCAGACGAGGCTATCCCCACCCATACAGAACCACAGGCCTGGGGTAACTGCACGTCCTGGTGAGGGCACATCACTGGGCACTCAGATTTAACAAGATGCAGCATATGTTAGATCACCAGGCTTTGAACTGTTTGGTAATACTGAAACTGTTATGGGCAGCATAGGTAAACTTAATCTTTGTCTAGCAAACAAACCAAGAGAGTAATGATATTCATTTCCTAGAGATTCCTCACCTGGAATCTAAACCTCGAAATAGCTTCTGTCAAAAAGAAATACATTCCGGGACTGAGGTATAGAGATGAATGGGCAAAGTCCTTGCCAGGCAAGCATGAAGGTTTGAGTTCAAACCTGTAGGACTCATGTAAAATCCGAACAAAGCAGGAGAGCACCAGCCTGTAATTCCAGTTCTACAGTGAGAGAGAGGCAGAGGTAGGCAAACCCACTGATGCTCTCAGGCCAGCTAGCCTGGTGCACACAGCAGGGACCTGTGGGAGGAAGTTTCTATCCTCCACAAGCCATTCCCAAGTAACCACTCCAAAGGCTTAATATTAATTAAACGCTCAGCCAATAGCTCAGGCTTATTACTAGCTAACTCTTACATTTTAAGTTAACCATATTTCTTATCTACTCTCTGCCATGTGGCTTGTGGTCTGTTACCTCATTTGCTGCATGTCCTGCTTCCTTTGCATCTGGCTGGTGTCCTCTCTGGCTCTGCTCTTTATCCCAATGTACTTAGTTTGGGTTATTCCACCTATACTTTCTACCTGGGCTACTGGTCAACCAGCCTTTTATTAACAATGATAGCAACACATTTTCACCATGTACAGGATTGTTTCACTGCGGAGAACAGTGAAAAACACCATCTGAGAACTGGGGGTGGACATCTGAGATGGTCTTTTGGCCTCCATGGGCATGCCATAGTAAAAAACGCATGCTACTTACACATAAGAATACATACACATATGCACGCACACACACTCACACATGAACTTACACACATACTCACACATGCACACACACACACTCTCTGTCATTTTTCTGATGTTTAATTTGAGGCTGTTGAAGATGGCAGATGAGCAGAGCTGGCCTTTGACCTCTACCATTCAAAGCTCAGTCATGTTTCTAAGTTAGGGGTGATACATGGAGGAGGCTAACAAAATCTTTCCAGACTTTTAAGGTTGTTCATCCCTGTTGTGGTATTGACTTTGATCACTCTCCATTCATGGCTAATATTTTTGTTGATCTTAGAATCATCCAAGTTTCTTTTTTAACTGCAGCCACAGTATCTGAGCCTCTGACCTGAGTGACACTGAATGTCATGACCTGATTTGTCTATTAGAAAAGAAAATTACCCTTTTGTGTATTTTGGTTTCTGGCCATTATTTCCTTGTGTCCCTAGTTCTTGCTTGGTAAAGTGGCCTAAACAGAAGCCAGGTCTCCCCTACACATCTCCAGTTCCTACCCATATGAAAGCAGTGTACCTTTAATTAGCAGTAATTTTAAATATTTTATCACCAAATGCATGTTAAATGTATGAGCATATCCTGTGCTCTCCTTCTGTAAATTTTATCTCAGAAGAAGTTGATGTTTGAAATGAAGAAAGAGATCAGTGGGAGGAGTGGGGATTTCTGGTCTCTGTATTGCTGCTCGTAGCTGAAAAGGCTATTTGCTGATATCCAGAGCTATTTCTCTGTGGGTTCTAGGGCTCAGGAGTGAGAGAAAATGCAATTCTTCAGTACAGCGCTCCATCTTCTCCCTTTCACATTCTGCCAAGCACCCTGTTTGCTTTCTGAAAATTGGTTTTTCACGGTGAAGAACACCATCAAAGCAACTCTAGAAATGCTCTGAACTATCCTCTCCATACAACATTTGGTAGTGTAGAGCCCAGCTGTTGACAGATGTGAGTTACAAGGGGAAGGCTCTCCTGTGATGTTTGTTCTCCTGCACTCACTCTGGGATCCAAGCAACCAGGCAATGCTATGACTCTCCACTCCACTGAAAAACAACACTGTCTAAGTTGACTAAGTACTTTCCCTACACACACCATTTCTCCCTTTTGGACTTCATTTCCACCTGCTGCCCATCTTCCCCCTCACTGCCTACACTGCAGTCCATCTGGGGTTCCTTTGTATCTACAGGTTTTCCCCTGCCACCAAATCAAGCCAAGTCAGCGTCATGAGAAACCTTCCCGGTCACCAGCTGCCACCTTCCTGCAAGTTTTGAGATGTGTGCTGAATTACTAAGCCCCTTGGAATGAGTCACGGTACCTCAGAGACTTTGTGCTGTGCTCTGCTGTGTTAGCTATGTATGTTGATTTGATTTGAGGCGTTTGATTTGTATGTGTGCAAGTAGGTTTTGTGAGGTACACTTTGGTTGACTTTAAGTAAGAGCTAAATGTCAAACAAGGTATGACATGTCTGAGTGGTAAAGGACTTGGGACTTAAGGCCAGTTCATTGGTGTCAGGTATGACTCTGCCATTTATTTGAGTTAATTTATTTGTTTGAGTTTGTGTTCTCGGGTACTTACCTTCATTCTCCAAGACTCAATGTCCCCTTTAAAAATAGTGGTCCAGCTGGAACCTCCTCTGAGGTATTTCTTGAGAGCGTTCACTGAGGGTCACCCTCACAGTGTGCTTTTCTAGATTCAGAAGGCCCAAGCAGCTCTATTTTCTTCTTCTTTTTTTAATCTGATAAAGATGTTGAGCAAATGTCAAGGTGAAGTCCCAACTCCATAAGAGCATGGCTTATTTGTCGAGGCAACTGGCTGTACTGCGTCCACAGTAAGCACAGAGAGGGGCGTGCTGGTGCTCAGCCTTCTCCCTCTTTTTTATATGCAGTCAGGGACCCCAGTCCATGGAATAGTTCCTCTTATATTGGGAATGGCTGCTGTTTATTTAAAACATCGTGGGCAGAAGTTGGTTGCTCTGTAACCGTGGTACTCTCCAAACATGGCATTGCGGCAGCTTTAATCTAAGTGTGGTACAAGTGTCCTAACATCCCCGGGCCTGAAATTAGATCCTGGATTCACATCTGTAGAAAGAGGTAGTAGTACAACTTTTTCATGAACGTTGCTTCTTCCCTGGCTTCCACTGGCCACTGTGAGCTTTCCAGGGCTAAGTGTTGTCACTCTGTCTAAAAGCTTCCAGTTAGAAGAAGCGAGCTGATGTGCCCCCTCTGAATGCTGCATGGGTGATCTTGCTGGAATTGCCTTCTTGATGCCCTCCACTTTCTGCCTCAACACATCCACAGAGTCCGCCGACGCAGCAACTGTCACTTTTAGTTAGTTGTTGAGTTTTCTTCTAGGCCTTCTGTTATTTACTTTTCTCATTGTTCTGACAAAACAACTAGCAAGAGGAACTGAAAGAAGGAAGAGTTTGCTCTATTTCCTAATGGAAAAGTACCATCTGTCGTGAAGAATTCATGGCAGTAAGAGTGGGCAGTGCTGGGTCCCACTGGTTTCACAGTTGGGAAGCGGAGAGAGTTAAATGTGGGTGTTTGTCTTGATTTCTTCTTTCACGTAGAAAGCCCAGCCCATGGAGCCATACCACCTGCCTTTAGGATGTGTCTTCCCACATCAGTGGACCCCACTCACAGACTTGCTCAGAGGTTCGTCTCCTAGGTGATTCTAGATGTTTTCAGGTTGACAACATTAGCAATGATAGGCCTATATTTTTAATATCTAGCTATTAGTCCCCTTCTGTCATTCATCTTCTGTCAGCTGATGGCAGTAATGTTTTGGTGAAATCGCCCCTTGTCCCAGCACCTTCTCACTTCCTAGCTTCAGCGCCAACAGTGGAGGGCATTGGCTGCTGGGAGGAAACTGGTTGGCCCTCTGCACCAAAGTCATATTTTGAATCAAGTAAAGTCAGACAAGAAGATGAACTGTGTGTCTCTAATGAGTTAGTTAATATCATGTGAGCACCACAAAAGCCTGAGAGAAACAAAGAGGAGAAGGTTTTACGCTGCTCACGGTTTCCTCCATCGTGGTGGGGAGGGCATGTTGAAGCAGAAAGAGAGAGAAAAATAGAAGAAGGGGACAGAGCAAAATAGTCTCCTCAAAACGCACCCCCTGTGACCAGCTTCCTCCAGCCAGGACACACATTCCAAACTTCATTATCTCCCATTAATTTATTCAATTTTTAAATTTATTTATTCCCTGAGAATTCCATACATGTATGCGATACGTTATGGTCATACCCACCCCGATTTCCTTCCTCCAACACTTCTGGATACCCTTCTAACGTATCCCTTCTAGAGTCATGCCTTCATTTGTTCTAATAACCCACCAGGCACAATTAGTGTTGCCCACATATGCATGGGTATGGGCCTGCCCACTGGAGCCTACCAGGGGCCACACCCCCAAGAAGACGGCTTGCCCTCCCCCAAACCATCCACTGCAAGTAGCTTCTCATTTAGGGTTGAGCCGCATGGGTTCTTCCTTCATCCATGATCGCTCGGTTTGAATCTCCCCATGCATTAAAGCATTGAGTAGCATGGAGCCCTTATGATCTGTGTCTCTAGAAAGGTTTCTACAGACATGAACACAGGTTCCTACTCATCTCCTAGACAGATCTCGACCCACTCGAGTGGACAAGATAACCCTCACTAAGCCTTTCTTTATCTCAAGGTGATGAGAAGGAAAAAAGCTTATTTTATATATTTGTTTATTCTTGTGTGTAGCCATCCTCAAATACATTAATATGTATTAGAGGAAGAGAGGGAAATATTAGTTAATTATATATTAGGCAGACAAAAACTAGCTATGTATATGGATTTTTCATAATCTGTAATAAATTCAATTAGGAAGTTATAAAAATAATTAAATGTGTAATATTTTCTTCATTATCCACATTTATCACAAGCAACGCTCTGTGAAGAGCCATCTTTCTTATGAGGGTGAAAAAGCATCTTCTGTTTTCAAGAAAAATGTAGCCTGGCGGAGGCTGCATGGGCTTATGAAGGGGAACCACGGAGGTGGCACAGCCCTATGGAGGGGAACCACGGAGGTGGCACAGCCCTATGGAGGGGAACCGAGGAGGTGGCACAGCCCTATGGAGGGGAACCACGGAGGTGGCACAGCCCTNTGGAGGGGAACCACGGAGGTGGCACAGCCCTATGGAGGGGAACCGAGGAGGTGGCACAGCCCTATGGAGGGGAACCACGGAGGTGGCACAGCCCTGTGGAGGGGAACTGAGGAGGTGACACAGCCATGTGGAGGGGAACCACGGAGGTGGCACAGCCCTATGGAGGGGAACCGAGGAGGTGGCACAGCCCTATGGAGGGGAACCGAGGAGGTTGCATGGGCTTATGGAGGGAACCTTCTTATGGGGTTGAGCACAGGATGTTTCACGACGGCTGGGGCCGTCACACAAAACCCAAGCAGCATTGTGATTTTCTTATTTCATCAGAACTGAAAGAACAGAGCAGGAAGAATGTCTGTCCCTGAGCTCTAGAGCAAATTAGAAGTGTCTGGGTCCCTCCTGGATGATGTTTTCTTCAAAGAGTAGGGAAGAGAGTTTCACTGTCTCTTTGGGTCATGTCCAATGCCAAGCATTTTGAAAATGTGTTTTTACATTGTCAAGTTAAGACCTTATTTCTGGAAAAGTCATCCTAAGATTTACTTATCAACAGCTCTGTTTCTAGAAAGTATATTTTTTTCCATTTTATTTTGTGTGTGTGTGTGTATGTGTGTGTGTGTGTGTGTGTGTGTGCTCACACGCTCACACGCACATCATGTAGAGATCAGATTGACAACTTTCAAGAGTCAGTTGTCTTTCCATCATGCGGGTCCTAGGATTGAACTTGGATTATCCGGCTTGGTAAAAGGTACTTTCATCCTCACCTTCCCAACTTTTGATGGTGTTGGTGGATTTATTTGTTTATTTGTCTTGAAGCATGGTCTAGCTATATAGACTAGGCCCACCTCTAACTCAGAATCCTTCTGCCTCAGCTTGCTAAGCCGTAGACTGCAGGCATGAGCCTCCAACCCTGGTTCTATGTAGCCTTTTGTTAAACCATGTTGGAAGAACGGTCTCTGAAAATGACGTTTGCCAATAGCTTGCACTGAAAAGTGAGTTTTACACGTGACCAAGTGTCATACCCTGCTGATGGGAATTGCAGGCCTATTGAAAAAAAAATCACCTAGGTATTTTGGGGATTTTTGCTGTTGTTGTTCTTTTTAATGTTTTTATTGGTACACATTCATTATGTACCATGATGAGTTCTGTGTGATGTTTTTACATGGGAGCCATATATTTTGATCTTATTCAGTGTCTCCCTTCTCTAGCAGCCATTGCTGCCTAGAGAGCCAGAGAGAAAAGACAACCTGTCTCCCTTCCCTAGCATCCACTAACTGTCTGGAGAGGCAGAGAGGGTGGGGCTTTGCCTTAGGCGTTTTCGCCTGCGCATCTTGTGCTACCATAAGAATCTGGAAATTCTGAAATTACTACTTTGGGAAGTGAAGAGTGAGAGTTGACCATTTACTTTCTTGTCTGCCTGAGGAAGCAAGTTCATTAGAAAGCCAAACTGTCCTTGTCGGTCATTTAATGTCTTCTCAGAGACGTAGTTGCTGTTCTTCCTTACTTTGCAATGTCAAGTTGACCATCATGCTGGCTTACTGCGAAAGAAGAGGAAGGGACACTCAGGAAGTGGAGCCAGCACGTTTACTTCTGAGAACTTAGGAGACACAAACCTGGAAGGAGGCACATAAGGAGAAAGAAAGAAACTCTAGTAAACTCAGTGTGTCTTTGGTGGCAGAAACAATTGGGACTGATACCAGACCATTTATTTTTTTTTTTAAACCAAACACATGAGGGGAGCGTCTGTATATCAGGGAGATTTGTGTGGCGTTTCCCGCTCCTGTCCAGTGTATTTCAGTCTATGAAGGAGAACAGCAAGCTACTTTGCCAAGGTCCATCTCTCAACATAACAGGCCGGGAGGGGAAGTTATCAGGAGACTTCCTGCCTCCTCAGGCAGAAGATGGCGTGGCGTGCTTAGAGAAATGATGCTTTCATTCTAAATGAAATCAGGTTGAATCGGAAGTGGCTGCATTTCAATGGCGGGTGTCACGTTGGAATTGCATTTTACACAGACACTCTCAAGTTTACTCACAAGCAAGATGGGCTTGCACCAACTCGCTTCCTCTTCAGAACACAGCCTGGGTTTTAGGTTCTCCTCCTCACAGCGATGCTTTCTCCATCCCGAGAAGCCACGGGAGGGTCACATCGCTGCCTCCCTCAGTTCTGAGTCATAAACTCATGAAAGGGAACCAGCTGCTATCATTTTTACACTTTTGTCTCATAATGTAAAATTTATCTAGTGAAAAGTACACGTGTTCTTTGATTCTTTGTTCTCTGTGTGTGTGCGCTTATGTATGTGCACAGGCATATATGCGTGTATGTGTGTGGTATGTGTGTGTTCACATGCATGTAGGTACATGTATGTATGGACACGGACCTCTGTGTGTGTGTGTTCATGGGGCTGTGAAGGTGTATGTGTATACGAACCTGTATGTGCTCATGAACTCATGTATATGTAGACACCAGAGGGCAGTCTTTCATATTGTCCCTCACAGGTCATACATAGCATCTATCTTGATTTTGTTTTCTGTTTTTGGGTTGTTTTTTTCCCCCTGAGACAGCTTCTTAGTAAAATAGTATTCCCTGATTTGAGTAGGTTGATTGGCCAGTAAGCCCGAGGTATGAGCCTGAACCTGTGTCTTTTTTGACAGTATTGCAAGTCTGTACTGCCCCGTCCTTATTGCTGTGTGAAGATTCTGGGGACTGGACTTGGGTCCTTCTGCTTATATGACAAGCATTTCTCCAACTCCAGCCCTTGTTCATCTCTCTTAAAGTACATGATTAAATAATAACACTGCAATGTTGTGTTTATTTTAGGGCACAGGAATGATTTTATTGTTATTATTGTAGAGGCCACGTGTTCAACATTTTCATATTTACTGGCTCACCTAGTACACTTCTTTTCAATCTTGGGAAGTTTTATCTTCTCTCGTTCTGTTGTGACCCTACCTCAGCTGTCCATGGGGTGCTAGACATCTGCGGGCAAACCATGGCTATTCACAAAATCAGTGATCTCACTTCCGCCTATCTTAGTAACATTGCGAAACAGCGGAATAGATGGACTCGACGTAGTACGTTCCATTGCAATAAATGAGAAAATAGAACTTGGAAGTGTCAGTGAAAACTCAGAAGCAGAAAAGTAGGTCAGAGTGGAACCGGGGGATTCCAGGAGTCATGCTGATTTATTGCATCAGCTACACAATTGGTCAATGGAAAAGACACATATGCAGCAGAAACGCAAGGGATGGTCTTTCAGAGTAACGCTTCGGAGGGATCATATTTCCTCATCTTCACAGGCTTGTGCAGCTCCTGCACACTGACTCTAGGCCTGGGCACGGAGCCTTCTCTGAGGTGGGGCTGCCAGTGAATGAAGCTACCAGTGCGTGATCTCCCTGTGACAGTTCTGGGTGACTCTTCTTCCGGTTCCACAAGAAAGTTTTAGTTTAAGTGGAATGAACTGTGTTGTCCTCTGGAAGTTTGGTGGTGGGTATTTTATAAGTAGGCTTTTACAAAAAAAAAATAAATAAATCCACATTCAGCTTTGAAATGCCAGGCCAGATGTTCACCGTGTGCTACTTGAAGCCCAAGGCACTTGGTAAAACCGATGTCCACCACACGTTGCTCTTCTTTCTCCGGCACCGTAAATCCACTGGCCTGGACCTTAGAGAACTGTGATCTGTTGGCATGAATTCAGGGCACTCCCAACCTGCACATTTAGAATGTTTGGATTCTTCCCCGACGCTGATTCTTTTGCCAAGTTTTACGGAGCATACTTATGGCCTTGGCAAGGTCCTACCTAGTAAGCTCTCCCATGCCTTCCAGTTTCCAGAGAGCAGCATTTGCTGCACTTCTGGGGGTGACACATGGAATTCATAGGTGACAGTGATAGATCGTCTCCCTGGGACAGTCTCACTTGGGTGGTACTAAGGGCTTCTGAAACTTGGATGCTACAACTAACTGCTTCTTACCCGACTTTTTTTTTTTTAAATCGTATTTGTTCAGTTGTAGCAAGGAAGCTCTAAACTTACACAGGAAGGTGTGAAATGCTTTTCTGTTTACTCTTACAATAGCTATTCTGCTGATGGAAGCACTGGTGGATAATGGAAACCTCACTGTTCAATTCAGGTTGGTTGGTATGGGCTTTGGAAATTGAGACTTCTCAATTTTGTCACAAAAGTTCACTCCATGTGGAGATGGTTTTTATGTATTTTTGGAAGTTTATTCTCTCATTTAATCAGCTCGCTCATTAGTTTATGGTCAACTTGATACAACCTGGAGTCACCTAGGAAGGAGGAATCGCTGCTGATCACTGTGTCCATGAGGTTGGCCTGTGAGGATGCTGGTGAGACACTGCCTTCATTGTCAATTAACGTAAGAGGGCCCAGACCACTGTGGGTGACACCAACCCTAGGCAAGTGGGCCTGGCCTGTATAAACAGGGTGGTTGAGCGTGAGCCAGGGAGACAGCCAGTAAGTTTCCTCCATGGTTTCTACCTAGTTCCTGTTTGAGTTCCTGCCATGACTTCTCTCCAGGATAGGCAGTGAGCTGGGCATTGAGAGAAACCTGTTCCTCCACATGCTGCTTTTGGTCAGACAGTTTTATCCCAGCTAGAAAGCAAAAGAGGGCACTCAGCAACTAGCACTGAGTTTGCATTATGTGTCTAGGTCCCATGGAAACAAAACAACACAAAATGCAACAAACACCACAGTCCATCCTACGCAGACCTTACTGAGCATGCTCAAGTCACATGGTCCCTCAATGACAGAGGGAAGATTTGAACCTAGGCAAGTTAACATTTGGTGGTAAGTGTTGATTATCGATTTGACAGGCTCTGTAAACACCTAGAAGCCCAACCTTTGGGCACACCTGGGAGATTATCTTGAATAGGTTCGTTAGGATGGGAGTGGCCACCCTAAAAAAGATAGTGCCATTTCCTGTGATTGGGTCTTGGAATGCATAACAAAGAGAAAACTAGTTGACTGGATTCTCTACTTTCTCTGTCACGTGATTTTCTTAACATTTTTCTTGTAAGACTAACTTTTAACAGTCATCTCTTGAGTCCTGAATGTCCTATTCTATCCTGTTCTGATCCAGCCAACCTTGAGGGAGAAAGAAAAAGTGGGGGGAGAGGGAGGGGGAAAGAATCAATGAACAAAAATGAAATGAGCATCATGAGTCCTTATCTCCAATCTCTGATCTGAGAGCAGAGTACTGAGTGAGTGACTTGGGAAACAGTAGTTGCAAATTCCAAACCTTACAGTGGGCAAGGGTGACGGACGTTGGCATGGGTGAGTCGTTAGTGGGAATGGGAAATCAATGATTGAAAAGCTGGATCACACACTCGTCTGTGTGGTCTACATGCTGAGATGGGCGGCAGACCTTGAAGACTACGGTGAGACGTGGGCTATTTCTGATGGTTTGTTACTGTTTAGACCATCCAAATCTACCTGTGGCTATTCTTGCCAATGCCATATTTATCTCCTTTTAATTTATAACACATTGCAACAACTCAGGAAGTTTTGCAATCCAAAAGGATCTTCTCTTTGACATTAACCACTTCTTAGTCTCTCTCTGTGGAGACAACTGTGTGTTTAGATCTTAGATGATTCTTTTTGCTATTTTTTAAAATTTATCGACTGTGCATAAAAATTCATTAACTTCATGCTAAGTTGAAAATGTAATCACTGGTTGTTGTGTATAATTTTGTTCTAATATAATTCCATCATTTCTTGCATGCTTTCTTTTTGAAAGTATATTTGTGTCTTTGTTTATTAATGAGATATACATGTGCACATAGGTGGAGGTAAGAGGTCAACTTTGAGTGTCTTTACCACCATATTATTTTGAGACAGGGTCTCTCACTGAACCTGGAATTTATTAGATGGTTTGGTCATTGGGTCCCTTGGGTCTTCCTGCTTCTGTCTCCCCCACTCTGAGAGTATGGGTGACACCACAGCACTCATCTTTCTATATGGGTGTTTGAGATTCAAAGGTCTTCAAGCTTATACCACAAGCCTTTTCTCCACACATACCCCTGGGCCATCTAACATGCTTTCTATTGGATATATACAGCCATTGGTAGTTTGTTGAAATAAAATTTCAAGTATATATATATATATATATTTATATATATATATTTATATATATTATATATATTTATGTATTTCCTTTATTTGCTTTGTTTTGAAAAACTAAAAAGAGACGGAAAGTGAGTCATGAGAATCACCCAGCCCTGACTTC
>JAQHUG010000058.1:6364177-6379934 GCA_028555095.1 Dicrostonyx torquatus
TGGTAGCTCAGTCCCTTGTTCTGATGTGAATGTGGGAGGGGGAGGGCCTTGGGCTTTCCACAGGGCAAGGTATCCTGCCCCATCTCAAGGAAGCAGGGGGAGGGCGGTGGGGTAGTGGGGGAGCGGGAGGGCCTGGGACAAGGGGAGTAAATGTAAATCTTTCTTTTAACAATAAAAAAAAGAAAGAAAGAAAAGAAAATGGGTTTGCCAAGTCATTATCATTATTATTGTCATTGTTTTGTTATGAGTCTTTGAGGCAGGGAGGGTGATGCCTTGCAGTTCAGGTATTCACGATGTATCCCAGGCTATTCTCCAACTTGTGGCAGTGCTCCTGCTTAGGTCTCCTGAGCATTGAGATTATAGGTGTGAGCCAGCATGCCCAGCTTGATCACTTCATCTTATATCAGCAGTTTAAGAGAAGATGGCAGTCCAGCAGAGGTGAGGCCACATTCTAAGTAGAGAGAACGCTGACAAAACTTCAATCACTGCAATGTGGCAGCCTCATTTGAATAAAGAGTAGTTCTGTGAGTGGCGACTATGAGGCTGGTGCCTTGGGCACAGAAAGAAGCAGAGGCTGTATTTGAAGAAGGAGACATTAGTGAGGCTACTTCACACAGAAGCCCTATATCTGTGACAGTTCATAGAACCCAGGCTGGCTTTGAACTTGTTACATAACCATGGGATCGAACACCTTCTGAGCCTCCTGTCTCCATCTCTGGAGTGATGGGGTCCCAAGCATCCACCACTGTGCCTGGTTTATATGGTCCTGGGAACTGAACTCAGGGCTTCACGTAAGCGTCTTCATGTAAGGCTTCTGGGTACGCGCTCTCAGGTTGCTATACCTCATCCCCATTGAGAAGTTTTGATGCCACCACAAAATTCACTAGACTGGTAATTTGGGAAGGGAGAGATAGACATTGAAGGCATGAATAAGTGTTGTACGGCACAAGAGCAAAGTTAATATGGCACACATAGTGACCCAGTGAAGGCTACATCTTGACATGTGTCGATTCCCTTTGTGAATTAGGTATATTACATATGTTCATTGGAATATTGTATTCTACAGTTTGTCTGTCTACATAAAATTAAAGGTCACAAAATCTCCACCAATTCAGAAGACTTTTGAATGGGTTTCTAGTGGGAGGAAGCAGGATGTAGATTTTCTCTTCAGGGTTGAGCATTCTGTGGTGTCTGCATCTCAGAATCTTGGCCAGGTGTGGGTACCTGTTAATCACTGTATATAGCTCTCCTTTCCACTTTTATTCTAGGTATTTTGAAAATGTATTCCATCAAATCGCAGAAAATAGAGCTATCGGGACCTTATACAATGACGTCTTAATACATCTGTGTTTAAAATTATTGATTATAGATGTCTACAGTAGCTCTGTCCATATCTCATAAATTTAACAGCTAAGACCTAAAATGTAATTTTTTCCCTAAAATGTTAGAACCATGGGCAGAATGATTTGTTATCAGGCACCATTTGTTCTCTGGATCATTAAGATGTACTCGGTACCGACAACGTTAGCATGATGGATTATTTGAATACAGGGTTGCTGCGTGGGCCTATCCTGGATGTATACTTCTAGGCAGTGGGAACCAGATTCTGGCTTTAAGTCTCCAGTACACACAGCCTCAATCAGGTCATAGTCAAGTACAGAGTGTGGAATATACACTACGCAGGTTAAGAACCTACCCTCTGTTTCTTTCTTCTAGTAGACACTCAGTGAATATAAGTCAATCAGTTAAGAGGAGAAAAGGGGTCATTGAGCTATCTCACAAATTATGAGCACACATGGAACAAAAGATAATGAGAGGGCTTGGGAGACGGCTCAGTTAGTCAAGTGCCAGCAAGGCAAACATAAAGACCTGAGTGTAGAGTTTGATCTTCAACATTCATATGAAAAAATTTAAAGCACATGCAAGATGGTATCTGCTTATAATTGCAGCACTAGAGGAGTGGCCACAAAGAACTTCTGGAGCTCCGTGGCCAGCCAGTTCAACCTCATCAGTGAGCTCCAGGGTCAGGGAGAGACCCTGCATCAAAGTTTAGGGTGGGGAGGTCATTGAGAAAGACACATCAGATGCCAGTTTCTGGCTTCAACATGCACAGGCACACACATTCACATATACCCACACATATGCACACACACTGTCACATGTAACACACACATATACACACTTCAACTGCATTCATGCACCCAACCTTGGGGGTGCTACCAAGTCACCCAACCCCAGAGCTCCCTCCAACCTCCCCTTAACCCCGTCTTGCTCAGCTGTACACAGCTCTGACAGACAGGAAGGTGCCCCTCTTTGACCTTACTTCCCACAGACTCCAGGCCAGCTGGAGGCCAGGGGTGGGTGGATCTCAGTAGGCCAGCTGTTTAATTTAATTGACTATTTATCTATGCATCACTAAAAGCGATCTGAGGCCATTTTTAAAAGATATATACCCTCCGAGTGACTCTGTTTAACATTAAGATTCCTGAGTATAGATGAGTGCAGAAGGAAAGGTTTTATTTGTTGACACTGAGCAGTGACATCGTTAAGGCTGCCCCTGGATTTCGGTGACTGACAGTTGCAATTCAGACCGACGTTTATAGCTACAGATTAATGCAGCTGAAACCTCTACCTAGAATCAGGAATCCCAGAATTGAGGCTGAGCTGTGGCTCCAGATATCAGTGACATGGATTCAAATAAATCTCTTAGCTTGAAGCAGGATACTGTTTCACCCGAAGTGAAATGTGTTTTCCAACCTCAGCCCCTGCCTCTACTCTTAAAGTTCTATAATTTTCAATGTTTCATATCAGGTTCCCTGACCCACCCCTTTGCCTTTTGCACACAACTTCCCCCCCTCCCTCTTCAAGCTCCAAGATCCTTCTTTCATCCCTACAGTCCCAACACTGTGGATTTTAAAACCAATTTATATCCTGGAGGCTTGGGGTCTGGTTACTTTAAGAATGAAGGGCTCTGAAATCTTAGACATTTTCCTGGAGCAGGGCTATGTAAAATAACAAAAAAATTGGGGCCAACAAGTTGGCTCAAAGGTTAAAGGTGCTTTCTGCCAAGTTTAATGGTGTTTGTTCAACCCTGAGGACCTGCTGGAAGAAGAGAACTGCTTTCTAATGGTCCTCTGGCCTACACACACTCACACACACTCAGACACACACACACACTCTCTTACACACACATATATACTCACAAATACATAGACACTCTCTTACACACACATATACTCCCAAATACATTTACACTCTCATACACACATTCACACACATATACTCACACCCTCACACACACTCTCTTACACACACAGATATACTCATATACTCACACACACTCACATGCACACCTACTCTGTTACACACACTCACACACACATACCATACACTCACATACTCACACACAAGAAAATCTTAAGAGATGTAGATGAGTGTGGCTCTCACCCCTCATCAGATGGCCTTCTTGTTGTAGCATATGGAAATGCATAACTGGTCAGAATTCAGAAAAACAACAGAAGGTGGCGAGCTCAGCCCCAGTGGGCGCAGCTACAATCAACCCCAATCCTGGGGCTCAGGAGAAAGTGTGAAGGGTGCATGGGGTAAAGTTTGTAAGAGCCAGAGGACAGGGACACTTCCTGCGGGGTGTTGCTTTTTAGACGTAACAGGGATACTGCATCCATGACATCCCAACCGTGAGCAGAACCTGCAATGATGCTAATAGCTGACAAGCCAAAGCGGACAGGGGAATCGTCACAAGGCTCTGCTCCTAGATGAAGAGCTGCAGATATAGCCAGTGGCTACTGAGAGATGATTTTCAAGGGGCTCCCCTCACAGGTGGTCCAATCCCAATGAGGAAGCTCTAAACGTGTGTACATATGAGCAACACATATGGGGCTTAAGAGGTTGTATGTGTGATAATAATAATTACAGAAGGAAAGTTCATGAACGTGGGAGGGAGTTGGGAATGGGACATGGCAGGAGCTGGAGGGAGAGAGAAGGCTGGAGATGATATAAATACACTATTCATGCATGAAATTCTCAAAATTTAATTAATTTATTAAATTTAAGGTTCTAAAAATAATGCTTTTAATGTGTTTTGTACTGACTGTGTAGGAATCTGATAACCATCCCTATCAGTAACATAAATTAGATTTAGTTATTATGTGGAAGGCTTTGTAGAGTCTTGCTAATAAAACAAAAAATACACCTATTTCTCAGTGAATGTCCCTGGCAGCAACATGTGTTATGGAAACATAGCAAAGGGGCTTTGTCTTAAGCAAGTGTAGAAGGACACAGGACCGAAAACCCACAACTGGATGATTTTGTCTTCCTCCCTTCTGTTCCCTTCTAAAGACCAAGAAAACAGCAGAAAAAAACAGTCAAATAGAAATGAATTTAAAAAGTCAAAACTGAAGGAGCACCAGGGAGTGTTCCAAGTATGGAAAAGGGCAAGTTACAAAGAAAGAAGAACTGAATATGGATTCCCATAGCGTGATGGTAGATATTCAAATTTAACATTCAGCGAAGTAGGCAAAGGAAAGGTCGTTTGTATTTTTGAATACCCAATGCACTAATCAATGAGGGAGATTTTGCCTAGGCTCAATTCTAACAGCAATCTATGAGCTAGAAAATATGATGTCCAGTCTCACAGATGATGGGCCATCAACTCAGAATGTTAAGTAGCTCAGACAGCTTACAGACTGCAGGTGGCATGAATCAGTTTAGAATTGGGATCCTTTATACAGGAAGATGTAAAAAGCAAAACAAAACATCAAAAAACCTGAAACAAAACACAAGAGGTTGGAGCCTGCACTGGGGAATGAAGGGAATACTGAGGTAAGGATACATATTTGAAGATGAGGCACATGGGGCTGGAGTGGTGGGTCAGTGACTAAGTGTGCTGGGACTCTTGTTGAAGGTCTGAGTCTGGGTCCCAACACTCAGGGTAGGTGGTTCACAACTCCATGTAACCCCAACTCTAGTGGATCTGATGCCCTTTTCTGGCCTCCAAGAGTAATGCACTCATACACATCTACACACAGGCGTACACACATAATAATTTTTTTAAAAAACGATGGCACACAGAGAAGAAATGACTTGGAGAATGTGAGTTAGATTCTATTTCAAAAATGATGAGCCATGTCAAGTTGCCTCCATGTATTTCACGAGTCAAATGTTTCTTCTAGAACCTGATGAGTACATTTAGATCACCTGGCTCCAGAGCTGGCTGCTGCTGCTGACTTCCGCTGTGAGCCTGGAGTCTCCCTTGCAGCAGAGGCCATTGGGAAAGAAGAGTTTTCAAAGATTATTTTCTGTTTTCTATAATTCTCCCAACTGATCAACGGTGTTGGAGTGGGGGCCTCGGGTACAGTCCCCATCAGTAGGACCCTTTCATTGATTTCCTGGGTATGATATTTTTTGAGGTTAGTTTTGTCTCATTAAGGGACATCCCTTCAGCTTTAAACAATAGCTTTTGCTCACACTGTAGATTATTAATTTGTGGCCTTTAGACAACATTGGCTTTCCCCTTCCTTTCCAATGGGGCTAACTATGCGCCCCTTTGAGTTAGAGGTTAGTTGAGACGATCACACTCTCAATATGCTGCTTGTCATGCTGAATATACTGACAAATTCTCAATAACCGTTCCCTCCTCTTACTTCCTAAACTAAATATAGGTTATTTGCCTTTCTGAGCCAAGAGGCCATCTCCTCTGGAATAGTGTATAGAAATCTCCTGCTTTTACTCACTCTGGAAAAGGCTGGATCTTCTCTGTGGCTTTACATGTGTGACCTGTCACTGTCTCAGAATTCCCGTTCCTTTCATATGAACTTGGGTACATGCTTGCCCTAGTTAGGCTGCTTCGTCCACTGGTATATGCAAGCCTATTGGTAGTCTCCAGAGAGATGAGCCTCTAGGGTCCAGGGCTTTGTTGACCTACCATGGATAAACTTTGGAGATATTTAGGCAAAAAAAAAAAAAAAAAACAAAACCTCTTGAGATAGCATGGTAAAATTGGCGTGTGAAAGCATTGAGTGACCATTCCAATAATCCAGACTCTAGTGTTTGACTTTTCCTTTGATAATTTGTGAATTGCCTTTGCCTTGCTGATTAATATATAGGATGTGGAAATCTCGCCTGTCTAAATCACAATCTTAAAAAGTATGGCATAAGAATCACCTCGAAGCCTGGTAATAATCTACCTTCTTGACTTTTACCCAGAATGAGCCCTCGAAATCCTACCGTCTTGGGTGTGTACTGACTGCTTACCAATCTCAGTGTTGCCTGGGCACTCTAGGGGAACCACGTCCTGTGTCGATTGGTACGGCATGAGGATGGCTTTAGAAACATGATTTGAATTTCCAACAGAACTCGCACGTAGCAGTTACTCAATACTCTTGAAAGAATCTATAAAAAAAAAAAATACAAGCCAGTCTCATCTAGGTGGACCCCTGCGAGATTTTGAGTTCCTTAATGTTGCTTTGTACATGCAATGAGAGTGTAAACCTTTGAGTTTTTAAGAGATATAAGATTACATTCAGCAGCCTACAGGTCAAACTTAGTCATTCCTGATTGGCATAAGCCTGAATTCATTCTGTTGTTATCTTTATTATTGTAACGTTTTGCACTTCTGTATTTTGTATACTGGGCGCATCTACCCCCACCCCATCACCTTCTGCTTTGCCTTTCTGCCCACCCCCTGCTCTCCTCTTCTGCCCTTCCCAAAAGGGCTCTTCTTGGTTGCTGATGTTGTTTTGAGGCAGGATCTCCTTGTAGCTGAGGTTAGCCTCCAGCAATCTAAGTAGCTAAGGATGACCTTGAACTCAATCCTCCTTCCACCACCTCCCTAGTGCAGGGATTACACATCCATAACTTCCTCCGGTTTGTGCTTTACTGGGGTTGGAACACAGGACCTGTGCAGCATGCTAAGTTGGGACTCTATGAACCCACCACCCCCAGGCCCCGGTCTACTTTCATGCTAAATTTTGCATATGAGAGAAAACATTTAGGTATCTGTTATTTTGACTTGTTTTTATTTTACTTATCTTGATCTCCAGCCTCTCTTATATTCCTGACAATAATATAGATGTCAATATAGATGACAAGAGGATGGTCTTCTTTCCATCTGTACAATACACCAGTCTGTGTATCTGCAGCACATTTTACCACCCATCTTCTGCTAAGCCGTCCCCCTGGGACTGAGTGCTCTCCTCGGACCTCCAGAATACTTAGAATCCAGCACCTCCACTCTCTGTAGTAGCACCAAACCCACGGCACTTCACAATTCCTGCCTATGATGCCAAGAAGGTGTCCACAGGTGAAGAGCTTTATAGTATACTAAAATCCACCTGTCTAGGGCTGGAGAGGCTGCTCAACAGGTCAGAGCCCTGGCTGTTCTTCTAGAGGATTCTGCTGTGATTTCCAGTACCCACAAGGCAGCTCACAGCCCTCCCTTACTCTAGTCCAGGAGACCTGGTGCCCTCTTCTGGCCTTTGCAGACAGTGTATGTGTGTGGTTCACAGACACACATGCAGACAAAGCACTCCTGCACATAAAATAAAATACATAAATCTTAAATAGTTATATTGTGTGACCTCTCTGATCGTGTCTTGTGGTATTTCTGTGGCAAGTTTTAAGCCTATTAGCAACACCCTGGTTAGCATTCCACAAGGCTTTGTGAGCCCAAATGAGTCGTCCCTCCCGCCTTCTCTCCCTCCCTCCCTCCCTCCCTTCCTCTCTCCCGCTTGCTCTCTCTCTTTATGTTTTTTCTTCCGTCTTTGTTCAGAAGGTCTGGTGAAAGTGAACATGAACTAATAGTAATATATGAAAATGTGAGGGGTGGGCTGGAGAGATGGCTCAGTGGTTAAGAGCATCGCCTGCTTTTCCAAAGGTCCTGAGTTCAATTCCCAGCAACCACATGGTGGCTCACAACCATCTGTAATGAGGTCTGGTGCCCTCTTCTGGCCTGCAGACAAACACACAGAATATTGTATATGTAATAAATAAATAAAGATTTTTTTAAAAAAAGAAAATGTGAGGGGCTTGCTGAAGGGGTTGAATCTCAGATTATAAAAGGCAGAACTTTGAAAACCTCCATCATTCTCATCTGTGGAAGCAAAAGCTCCATGGACTAATGTAGGGATTGTTTTCTCCTGATTCAACCGATGTAAAGCTTCAGGGGAAATTTAAGCACACCTGTATCTCTCTTTCTGTCTATTTGTCTGCTGTCGTCTGTCTGTCTGCTGTCTATCTCCCTCAAAATCAAAGCCTGTTATCGCCTATTCCATCCATTGGCATTATTACAAATAAGTTTGTCCCATGTATGTTTGTTGTACTGTGAACGCCACATTGTTTGAAAGCATGCCTGCTTCTTCAGGTACTAGTACACTGCCAGCAAGTCATCGTGTCATTAAGAATTATTAGAAAGGAACCCAATTACTGCAGATGACTCTAGCATATGACTGTATGCCTTTCATATTACTACATAGCATTTTTCCACTTTGTAAAACCCTTACACAGAGACATCCATTCTTCACACATGGGTGATTTATTGTAACAATGATTATTTAAGAAAATGAACACCAAGAAGCAGAATCCCGGGGTCTCATGGCTTGACTGCTCTTGGGAAATGTTTGCCAATGTAGGTTTTCAGAGAATTATGTGAAAGCTGTCCCCTTTTAAATGCCCCCAATGGAGGGCCAGTGCAAATGAGTGTATCATTGATCTAGATTTTTTTTCCCTTCAGTCAGTAAGAAAGGGGAGTGAATGCAAGCTTTGTTTTCAACTTTAGCTTTTTCTTTAGCTATGAATGCCGGGGAAATTCTCTGATGGAAAAATCTATGCATGTCTGTTTTCCATGGTCATAAATGTCTCGAGATCAGGAACAGAATCGGTGATAAATGTGGGAAATTCAAATATCATCAGTCACTTCCCCTTCGGAGTATTGGCTGGAGTTCTGGTTTTATCTGTATATTTTCAGTCCTTGACCCTTGTCCTAAGTCTCCCTCTACTTGATAGCGTGATTTGAGAATCAGCGGCCTCACCGAAGCAGGTTCTCGGGGCTTGAGCTGCGGCAGTCTGGGAACACCTGAAAGGTGATTGCTTGGAGGACTCAGACCCAGACAGGAATCTGTAAATTTGGATGGCCATAAAATAAACTTTTATGAGACAGAAAGACAACCCAGAACTTCTTGGAGGAGTTGTCGACAGATTGTCCCTCCCTTTTTCATCACCAAAGCCAGTAAAAATGATTAGGTGTGCTTGCTGTGGTCTCTCCTTTGCTTGTCCTGCTCTGCTAAGGAGCTGCCCAGAGCCAGGGCACAGGCTTCTCCTGGTGGCTTGTTTGTACTGCCTCCAGCTCTCAGTTATGTGACATCTAAGGGAATATGGTCCCCATTGGCTGTGAATGGATGAAGAGCCCAACGACGAGTACGTTCAGACGCAGTCAATCCCAACACGCGTATCCCCAGAAGGAGGGCCAAACTTGAGGGGAGTTCCTCCCCTTTACTTTATTTTTATTCACTTGTGTGTTTCTGCTGCATGTGTGTGCCTATTGATATGTGGCATACGCTTGCACATGCGGATACATATGTGTGTCTGTGCACAGGCATGCTGTCAGTGCCAGGTATCTCCCTCGGTTGCTCTCCACCTTGTCTTGTCTGTCTGATTGAGGTAGGGTCTCTCACTGTGCCTAGACTTCACCTATGTGGCTGGGCGGGCTGGCTAGTGAGCTCCAGGGATGTGCCCGTCTCTTAAGTGTTAGGATTACAGATGTGCACAGGCGTGGCTGCTGATCTGAACTTAGGCCCTCACGAGCACTTCTGGCTGAACACCTCTCCAGCCTCGGCCTCTTTCCATTTAGCTGCCGCTCCTATCTCACCTGCTGTCTCCGCAGGTCTTTAGTCAACAGTTTTGCTTTGGCTTTTGTTTCTGGAGACAGAATTTCATGTGTTGGAGGCTGGGCTTCAAGCTACACAGCTAAGAATGACCTTGAACTGCTGATCCTCTTGTCTCCGCTTGGACGTAAGGCATGCACGACTACACAGGGTTTCTATGACACTGACCTTCGAGCCTAGGCTTCCTTCCTGCTAGGCAAACATTCTGACAGCTGAGCTACATCCCCAGCCTATTGGTTTGTTTGATTGTTTACATAAGCTCACAGTTGAATATTCAAAGGCCTAATTAGCTTGCTTGCCTAGTGTTTGTACTGGGGTGGGGTGCGGTGGGAAAGGCAGAGGAGACAGGGAGAATGGAGCTCTGAGGGGAACTGGTCACTCCTGGTGTTCTCTAAGGCTGATCCTGGCCTGGCTTTTTTCTCTTCCACTATGAATAATTCTGACTCAGTTAACTCCAATTGGCTGTATTTCTCCTTCTTTCCCCAATGATAAACTTTAAATGTCTGAAGCTAAGTCTCTAGATTTGTTGTTTGTAAGAAAGCCCCGTCATAACCCTTGTCACCTCATGATGATGGAGGACATGCTCTTCTGTTTTCCTAGTGCTTTTCCTGCCTCTGTTTTCCCGCTGGCCCCTCAGACCTCGTGCCCGGAGACTTCTTTTCTAATTTGTACTTTCACTGGAAGGTGGATCTCTAGAGAAATTCAATTCAAATAATTCACCTTTATTGCTTAGGAGGAGAGCTAATAGGGAGGAAGTTGAGATGGCAGAAGTGGGGTCTTAAATCCCGTGGAGTTCACCTGTTCTAGCCATACTCATCGATTGCCTTCTGTGTAATAGGGTCGAGGAGGATATAGGGAGGATCAAGTGTGCTCTCTCTGCCCTCCAGGAGTTTTTATCCTCAGGAAAAAAAAGCTCTGGGTGAAGGAGTGAGTTCGAGCATTTGCCTCGCCAAGCAGCCATAAGAATGGGAGTTCAGTGCCCCAGATTCCATGTAAGTGCCAGTGTGGTGGCCTACCTGTCATTCCAGAGCTAGGAAAACTGACGTAGGACATCCTCAGAGCAAGATAACTAGCTAGACTAGCCATGTTAGTGAGATCTGGGTTCAACTGTGAGACCATGGCTCAGTGAATAGGGTGGAGAAATGGCTGAGGAGGAGGCCTAACATCAGCCTCAGGCTTCCACAGATAGGAGCATACACGTGTATCGACACATACATGAGAACACACATATAAACACCCCTCACACATACCACAAACACATAAACATAAGATGAAGAAGGAAAAGGAGAAGCTGTATGTACAGGTGGTGGTACCTTAAATCTTCTAGAATGTTCCATAGAGATGAATGCATACATTTTAAAATAAATGCACACAGCTCCACTCCCAGGAAGTTACAAGGGGCAAATAGATAATAAGCAGATGGAACTGGAAAAATCCTGTTCAGAAAGTGACCTGTATGCGGTTTGTGTGATTATGAAAATCATAATGAGGAGCTGAGCCTTGTCACAGTTTTATTGGAAAGAACATAATGCCTGTGATTATTTCAGACCCTACAACTGTAATGTATTATTATATAAAATTAGGACGAGAAAAGCATAAAAGACAAAAATCCACCCAAATGACTCCAATCCCACTCCCCAGTGAGGTAACCTTTTGTTGGTTCAGTTATTATTTCCTGAGCGTGTTATCATCAGCTTTAATCCCCTTTAGTATATAAATGTGTTTATATTTTTATTGTGTTGATTGAGGTTCTGATGAAACACAGGTGGCAAACTTGGATTATGTGGGTAGGTGGCCCACACAGGTGTTGGTGTTAAAAGGGGATAACAAAGATGAGGGAGTCATTACTAAGCCTGGGCCTGCTGACAAAGACCTAGGGAAAGAAGAAGAGTGGAGGGAAGGCATCTGGAGGGAGCAGAGTCTTCCATCCGAGGGCTCAGGCAGCCTAGGCAACCATTCAGAGAGGAGATCCAGAGAATAAACACCCCCATACCTCCTTTCATCCTTGGCTCAGCTCTCAGGCACAGTATTCCCACTGGGCAAGTTCACCTGGGATACGGATATCAACAGGAGGCATTGACTTGTGCACACTAAGACTCCTGCAGCAAAAAGCAAGAGGGAGGTGGGTCATGAATGCATCAGGATGGACCAGCACAGCTTCCCAGCATTGGATTAGTCTGTGCATGTAGTTTTGAAGCTGGTACCTCTTTTATTTAGTACCCTCCTAGAGCATTGTTCTTGAGGCTGTTTATAGACAGGCTTGATGGCTTCAGTTGAGTTTTCTGCTATCAAAATTCTCTGTGTTAGTAGTAATAGCTGGAATCGAGATCTTCTGGACAGATATTTAGGTGAGGGCTTAATGAAATAGTTAGTGAATTTGTGGTAGGGCGACATGGTCTTATCCCAGAAGTTAGGGGTCAGGTAGCTCTGTTTAGACAGTAATTTCGAAACTTCAGCCATTCAGTCCCAAAGAAACACACAGGGGCTTATATTAATTATAAACTGTTTGGCCTATTAGCTCAAGCTTATTATTAACTAGCTGTTGCATTAAATTAACCCAGAATCAACCCATCATTCTTGTCTATGGTTAGTCACATGGCTTATTACCTTTTCTCAGTAAGGCGTTCTCATCTTGCTTCCTCAGCATCTGGCTGATGACTGTGTCTCTACCTTTTCTCTTCCCAGAATTCTCTTTGTCTGGTCGCTCCACCTATACTTCCCACCTGGCAACTGACCATCAGCATTTTATTAAACTAATACAAGAAACAGACGTTTACAGTGTACAAGAACATTATCCCACAGCAGCTTTAGGTCTTGGAGATGACATCCAAGCCTTAGCAAGCCCACTCAGGGTATCAGTGCAGCCCCTTCCAACCATCCAGCGGATTCTTCAGTACAAGAGTTGGGATCGTGCAAGTGCTTTGGGGCAGTAATGAGACACAACAGTGTAGCGCTACGGTGGCCTGTTACCTTGACACTGTGAAGGTAGTGATTAGCTGGTCTTCTTTCCCTAGTGGTCTCCCTACACAGGAACAGTGTAGACCTTTGATTAGATAACTTCCCAGTCAACTTGGATAGCTACTTCCTCAGCACACCTAATACCCAGACCAACATGACTTCTGGTCCGCAGTGGTGACCAGCCTTGAGCCTAGTCCACTGACCATCATGACCTTCTGGCTATCTTGGCATGCTCTTCAGTGTCTCCTCCTTAAGGGACTTTCCCAAGAAAGTCAGTAATCTTAGATTCTTTGATGAACAGGAAGAAAAAAAAAGATCTCTTCCAGTGACTGATCCTTATGTCTGTGGCCAGGTGGCACAGGTTGGTTGGTGTCAGCAATCTATTTTTTTTTGTCTTCCTTGAGCCTCCTAGTTTGGCCTTGGACTTGACAATGACCAAGACAGACCAAGGTTTCAGAGACCATTGTCAAACCACCAGGGAAGCTGTTAAAGCCCATTAGTCCCACACCAGTGTCAGTCACCATTTGTCATTTTCCCTCAAAAAAAAAAAAACCATAATTTTGGTTTTACAAAATGTATATAATTTTATGAAATGGTTGACTGAATTACTCAGGACCCTGTCATATAATAATGAGGATATTCTTATGATTTTACTATTAAAACTATCACCATCCATGTATTTGTTTATTGAATTTCAAGCATGCATCTTTTTTTGTCCCAAGATGCATTCTAAGCAATTACTGTTGCATCAAAGTGCTTTGGTCCTTTTGATGTGTTTTGCCCAATTGTCTGCTAGAAGAACACACCAATTTTCAAAGCAAAAATTTAATGAATAAAATTCTCCCACATGGAAAGAGAGAATTTATTGATATATGGAGATTTGGAAGGCCTGTGGGAGTAGGGGTGGAAGTGACAAGACATATGTTATGTCCTGCAATGGATAGATCTATCTTCATCCAAGCAGAGTCAGTAATGGGGTAGGTTAGTTTATTGTCGTTCACACAATTGGAAACTTTTAGAACTAGATCAAAATATTGTACAAGATTGTCTGTGTGAACAAACTTAAAAATCTGCAGATAGGTTCACGATCGAAACTGGGAAAATGGGACATACTTGAACCTGAACTCTAAATAAAAGATGTACCTGACAGAATGATGGTGTGTGAATGTCAGCCAACTGAGTAGGAAAGCCTAGAGGGCCATGAGGCAAAATTTGGGTCATATGGTGGCCTTATCACATACTAACTGTGACTTTGGACTGATGATGGCATCTCTTGGTCTCAGTCTTCATATTCAATACACAGAGGGCATCTTATTCACGGATGAATCGCTCGGCCAGGCCATCACTGAGGGTGAAAGAAATGGCAACTCTGTCTTGGGTCCTGTTTTGTTGGATGTTTCAGGAGAGAAGACAGCACATTGACAAGCTGGCAGCACAGGTGGCTAGCAGCTGAGCAACAATGATTCTTATTGGTCAACTGACAGACTAGAAGGAGATTTGGTGGAATATAATTTTAAAATAATTGATGTGCGAGTTACTTTTCTCATTGCCGTGACAGAATGCTTGGCCAAAGCAGTTCATGGAAGGAAGGGTTTATTTGAGCTCATGCTTCAAAGGAGTATAGTCCATGATGGTGCGGGATCGAGACAGGGATGGACCCAGATGTGCAGCAGCTTCCTCACATCTGGGCAGACCAGAAAGCAGAGAAGAGTTGGGAATCTTGGTGGACTCTGACCTTCAAGGCCACCCCCTAATCACCCACTTCCTCCAGCTGAAACCCAACTTCTAAAGCTTCTATAGTCTTCCAGATGTATACCACCAGCTGGGGACAAACTAATGACACACATAAGCCTGTGGGGGAACAAATCACATCTAAACCATGGCAGTAACACAGGTGCTTATCAGCTGGAAAATTTATCCCATGGCTTAAAAAATGTTTTCCTTTATTCTAACATTAAAAATTTATATACTGTTATTATAACCCATAATTATAGTCTATTTATATATTATATACTTAACAATAAAGATATAATTAAATGTATGTTAAAATAAAGGGAAACCATTGTCAGGACACTTGTATTTGTGAGGGGGAAAACCTGGAGTTGATGGTCCCTAACTTACCATCAAGAGGTCACTTCACAGAGAAGCCACTTAAAGAGATGTGCTGTGGGAGACAAACCCTTTCTTGCCAACCACCATCCCTAGACATCTGGCATCCCTGTCCTCTGGGAACTCACAGTTACAACACAACTTTTTGGTTGTTTTTTTTTTCTCCAGCTCCCTTTATTTTGGCTTAGGGTTTTGACGTGAGATTCCCCTCTGTATGCTGAGAATATCATTGGTTAATAAAGAAACTGTCTTGGCCTGGGATAGGGCAAAAGAATAGAGCTAGGCAGGGAAAACTAAACTGAATGCTTGGAGAAGGAAGGCAGAGTTCAGAGAAGCCAGGTAGCCCCCACCGGAGACAGACACCGGAACTTTAGCCAGTAAGCCACAGCCACGTGGTGATACACAGATTAATAGAAATGGGTTAAATTAATATGCAAGAGTTAGACAATGTGAATCTAGAGCTAATAGGTCAAGCAGTGATTTAATTAATACAGTTTCTGTGTGATTATTTCAGGTCTGAACTGTCTGGCAGCAGGGAAACAAGTGGCTTCCTTATGACAGGGTTTTCTATTATTTGCTCCTGGAATCAAGCTGACTCGTGTGTGCTTGTTTCCCTGGCCTGTTTCCCATGGAATGTGTGGTCACAGTTAGGGTCTTCATTCTTCGTAAGTTCCCATGATAGGACTAAAAATTAAATTTCATGCTTTTCAACAGTCTGAGAACCAAAAGCTAGGATATCTCGGAGGCTGAACAGTGCTTCTTGGGACCTGAGGGCACAGTACACACATGAACAC
>JAQHUG010000058.1:6418247-6431729 GCA_028555095.1 Dicrostonyx torquatus
CTCATTACAGATGGTTGTGAGCCACCATGTGGTTGCTGGGAATTGAACTCAGGACCTTTGGAAGAGCAGGCAATGCTCTTAACCTCTGAGCCATCTCCTCAGCCCCTCTTTTTGAAATTTTAAGTTTTTCTATAAACCTTCTTTTTCTTGTTGCTTCCTTTTATGCTTTCTCTCCTCCACCCTTCCTCCTCTCTCTCCCCTCTCCTTCCCTTTTTCCTCCCTCCCTCTTTTATTCCCTTCCCTTCTCTTTTCCCCTCCCTTTTTTCCTTCCTTCCTTCCTTTCTCTCTCTCCTTCTTTTCTCTCAAATCTCTCCTCTTTCTTATAGATGGGGTGCCACGTAGTCTAAGTTGGCCTTGAACTCACTCTTTTAACTCTGAGGGTAACCTTGGACTTCCTATCCTTCTGCTTCCACTTCCTGAGTGCTGACAGCTCAGGAATGTACCCCCTCCCACACTCAGTTTATATGGCACTGGAAATGAAAACCCAGGGCTTCTGACCTACTAAGCCATCAGTCCACCAAGCACACTGAGTCTCCAGCCCCTACACTACTCCTTCTCTGCGTGTGTTTCCCTTCTGTTTTCTGCTACCTCTTTTACTAGCATTGACAGCATGGACAGCACCACCGTTGCCTCTGGAAGCAGAGGAGAGAGCTCTATTGTCCATTGGTCCATTTCCTTCTCTTCACCAGGCCTGACCCCGGGCCTGGCAGACACAGCGGCAGAGCTGCCAGCTCTTGGCTATGTGAAAGCCCTTTGTGCAGCCTCTTTGCTCTTTCCACTGGCTTCCTGCCTTTGGGCTGTCACATGCTCCCTGGCATGGCTCGGAGAGGGTGTGCCAAGGAGAGAAATGATAGTGGGGCTCAGATTAGCCAATTCCAGGGTCCAGGAAATGAGGATGGCAGGGCCTCTGGATTCTGAGCCATTTCTTCCCTTTGTTATCTTTGCAGATTCGTGTTTCTACCGCTTTTGCAACAATGCAAGTTTTTCTTTGAAATATAATGAAGACACAATAAAGGGCACAGGGGCTAACTGTTCACTTTAGTGAGTGGTGGCAATTGTGTGCATCCATACAGCGGTCCCCAAATAAGACAGCAAATATTTCTCTTTCCATGGAAAATTCTTATTTTCCTTCTGAATTAATTCCCTTTAAACCAGCTCAACAATCACTTTCTGATTTCTTTTCTTATATGCCATGTGTTTTTCTGCTTTATAGAAATAAGTATTTTCATATACTATATTCTGATCAATTTCCCTTCCCCTTCTCCTCCCAGACCATCCAACTCCATGCCCTCTATCTCTCTCTCTTTAGGAAAAATAGTAGGCAAATTTAAAAAGAAGAAAGGCCCAAGACACACACACACACACACACACACACACACACACACACACACCATAAAAGCACAAGATTGGAGACCATACTATTCAAGTCAAAGGCTAATAAGGTAATCAATGCCCAAACAAAGTAATATGTGATACCCCCCCACAACAAAATCTCCAAAATTACCACTGAATTGATTTTGTGATGGCCTGCTACTGCTAAGCATGTGGCCTTGTCCATAAGGAACTTTTATGTACTCAGTGAGACTCCATGGGAGAAGACTAATCTTTCCTGTGCAAGTGGTTGTCACTTGAATAGTTTCTTGGTTAGGTATGACTACTTAGATACATACATTTTTTTCATTTCAGACCGCATGTAAATGATACCATAGATGCCTTTCTTCTGTTCCTGTCATCTTCAATTCGTTATGATTTTGGTGTGTACCAGAAGTCTGTTCATATTGATAGCTAAAAAAGTTTGCCATTCTATAAATATATCTCAATTTTAAAAAAATCTATTCTTCTATTTGTAGCTTGAAGACAATTTCCAAATTGGAGATGTTGTGAATAAACCAATTGTCATCTTTTACAATAATATTTTAGTTATTCTCTGAGACTCTCAAGCATATATACAACATACCTTGATTTTATCTACTCCCCTCTGTCCCATTTGAATTCGCTGAAATTTCTGCTCCAAACATCATGTCCTTATGTTTTTAAGAATATCCCACTGAGTTCAGTTAGTGTACACACATAGGTGTGGGACTGTCCACTGGAGTATGGGCAGCCTACCAGTGGCCACACCCCTAAAGATGGATAATATTCCCACCCCTAGCAGCCATCACTGTCAGAAGTTCCTCAAGGGGATGGGGCCTTGGGAGCCCCTCCCCCAGGCATGCTAGTTCGATTGGTTTTGATGCCAGGCAGGTCATGTGCAGGTAGACAGAGCTGCTGTACATTCTTGAGTGCCCCAGCCATGTCCCGACCAGAAGACAGCATCACACAGCAGTCAAGTCTTCCTATCCCTACCTTCTTTCCAACCCTCTTTCCACAATGTCCCTTGAACCTTCTGGGTATGACTGGGTTGAGACAGAAGTTTAATTTAGTGTTGAGCACTTGGTCATTTATTCTCAGCATGCTGACCACATATGAATCTCTGCATTAACTGCTGTGCCCATCACAAAATGAAGTTTTTCTGACTAAGCTTGAGAGTTGGATGGATCTGTCAGAATAAACATGAAATAATTAGAAGGCAGTTTGGCATGACCATTTTGCAAAATAATAATAGCTTCCCCACTAATCCTATTCATAGAAAAATCTTATTGTATTTATGTGCTTTCTTTTGGGAAAAAGACTAAGGGTACAATTGTTGGCTCATACTGTGGAAGTATGATTCATTTTCTTAAAAATATTTATTTATTATGTATACAATATTCTGTCTGTGTGTATGCCTGCAGGCCAGAAGAGGGCACCAGACCTCATTACAAATGGTTGTGAGCCACCATGTGGTTACTGGGAATTGAACTCAGGACCTCTGGAAGAGCAGGCAATGCTCTTAACCGCTGAGCCATCTCTCCAGCCCAGTATGATTCATTTTTCACACCACACACACACACACACACACACACACACACACACACGCACACACACACACACACAGAGTTCTCCAAAGTGCTAAGTGCTCTTCTCACTAGCAGTGTGTAAAGGTCCATAAACACATGCTAATATTTAGTGTTGCTGCTCATTTTAATTTTTGTCACTCTGGTTTGAGCTGGTAAAGACCTGGTATATTGTCAAAGTGTTACTTTACATTTTCCTCATGACCAGCCCACTAGTCATCCCAGTGTCTGCCTTTTTTTTTCTTTCTTTGGACATTACCTTTCAGATAGTTAATGGCAGGATAATCTAGTCAATTGTAAATGTTTTAAAGCCCTTGTTCTCGTTTAAAAGGAAAAGTATGGACACTTAGTGTTTTATGTAAGAAACAAAGACAGAGAGGCAATCCTTTTGTAATAGATACTATTACATAGAAGGACCCAGTAATTGCTTCTAAGACATCAGTTAGGATAAAATAGGAAGGGAAAGTGGGGTCAAGAGACATAAATATGCTAAAAAAAAAAAAAGTACTGAACATTTGTCAGCTCAGAGAAACACTGTAAAGGCATGCTTGCAGAAAGTCTGACTCTAGTGTCGTGTTGAGGAGGGTCTGTCAAGGCTGAGGGTGGTAGGCCTTCATTCCATTTCAGCGGTTCTGTTGTGAATTGATGGAGCCCTTAACTACAGAAAGCAATATGGAACTCGAGAGGACAAAGCAGTTTAAGAACTACTGAAACTTTTCAAAAGGATTCAGTGACACTGGTCATTGACATTGGAAATGAGTCAACAATGCTAAGACTTCCAGGCAGTTGATTTCAAAATGTATCTGTGATGTTTTTGAAAAGTTAGTTATGGGGAAAAGAAAAGTTTAGAGTACAGCAACTCACCCACTGTATTTTGTGCGTGATAGTTTAAATTTTGGTTTCCTTTGGGTGATCAACAGTTATATATCCTATCCAGCAGATAGTTTACGACTGGGGGATGAAATTTAAGAGAAAGTAAACTACGTAACTGCTCTCTATTTGTGTGTGTGTGTGTGTGTGTGTGTGTGTGTGTGTGTATGCATACATGTATACAGCCCCACATCCGACACACACACAGAGAATAGATAAGAGTAATGACACCAGATAAGAGACACAGCTTGAGTGTGAATGTTACAACAGATGTGGAACAGGATGTGGAGAAGAATGACCACCATGCCTGCCCTGTAGTCACTGAGAGAATGACCACCATTACTGAACTAGGAGAGGAGGGCTGTTACCAACTCCCCTGTATAGGGTCAGGTTTCTGGCTCATGTAAACGTGGAAACAGGAACCTAACCATGGACTAGATGGATTTATGAAGGAGCTACTGAGGGTAGTGATTTCCAGGGGGGCAGGAAGTGAAGCTGTTTTGGAACCGAGGGAAGTTTAAGAGTAACAAACGGCCACACTCCTCTCAGGTGCTGGGAACGCTAGAGATAATGGGCCAGGCAGTAATTTAATTAATACAATTTTCATGTGGTTATTTCAAATGTAAGCCAGCCCACCCGCACTGGGAGCTGGGCGGGACATAGCCCGCTCCTCTTACAACAGGGATCCTTTCTCTGCACCTAGCTTTTATGGGGGTTCTGGACATCTAAACTTGAGTCCTCATGGTTGTGTGGTAAGCTCCTTACTGACTAAGCCATCACTCAGTCCCTTGGTAAATACATCTTATGAATGTGTCTGCATTTCTAATTGACCTTTGACCTCTGCGGACCACACAGGTGGTGATCATGACAATGGGTGAGGGGCATGGTGTTTCATGGTTCTGTGGTTTAAATGGATTCATTCATCTGTGGATTAAGACTTCATTTTTCCTTTTAAAGGGCAGACTTACTCTCCAGGTCTAGTTATTCCAAGGTGCTAGGAGCTATCCTCAAAAAAGTTGTTAATCTAGATATCTGATATCAGAACCTAGCCCACCAGGAACTCGGGATCTCAGATGCAAGCTTCTTCCCCACTGGATTTACAGAATATGATAGCAATATGATTAGCACATTTTCCCTGTGATTGAGTTGGCAAGCGCCATGGATTTATAAATAGAATTTATTGTGGAAGCCACTCTGCTGCTGGGGTAAGCGGTTCTCACAATCTGATGATAGAGAATGCTCTCTGAAAAGAAACCATTATATGCCTCCTGTGCTGTGGCCATCCGAGGACAAAGGAGATAACAAGGGGCTTTTGTTTTCCATATATTTTACCCTGTATGTCATTGCGATCAGCCATCTTGACATCTGGGAAGTTAATATTTTACCACTCTTCCACTTTCAGTGACATGGGTCGAGCAGGTTGGACAGAAATGGCCATTTCAAGTCCTGCACCATGTTGCTATCTCGAGGTGGCATGACAGCGAGCCGCTGAAGTGTGCCCAGACTTATGCTGGTGTCTCCCCGGGAGAGCAATGGACTATGAACGTCACTTAGAGTTGGGCAGCAGTCTGTGTTTTAGTCTGATCCTTCTAATCAAACCCTGATTTACCACTTGAGAATGAGACTCATGGTGGACTTCCAAGGTGACCGCTGTGCTGAAGGTCATTTATGTGACGGAAGGTAGGGTTGTCGCTATCCCCACCGAAGCGTTGCTCATTTCTAAAGGACGGAGTTGCACGTTGTAGCTAGCAGGAGAACGGTTTTGAAGCGATCAGTGCTTGGCAATCCAGGCAAAACTGTTATACCGGGGGGGAGGGGGGCTTTAATCTCACTCAGAAGAGTAACCAGTGTCTCTTCCACTGCCAGCAGCCATTTCCAAGGCTAGCTGAGTTGTCTGCCCTGTCCACACAGAAGAATGCATGATGCCGTAGAGCTGGCTCGCGCGGACCTGTCCTTACACCCCATCTCTTTCTTCTCGGCAGTCTAACTCCACAGTGAGAGCCTATCACACCAGCAAGTCACGAGTGACCATGAGCCCTGGCTTCAGCTCCCAGTGGAGCAGCAGCCAACCCGCCTGGAACACATACTCCTTCCCAAGAGCGAGCTTACACTACCAGTCTCATGCCAGCTACACCTACTGCACCGGGCACCCTGCGGTAAGTACCCCACCTCTCTGTGTTCGGATGCTCCGCGCAGTTATATTTTAAGCGGCTCTTTCTGTGAAATGGGCTGTTTTCCTACAAATATACTGCTCTTGAGTAAAATAGGTGGGTGACGGAAATGTCTTCAGCCGTCAGAGGGTAAATGTTTGGATGACCTCTGGTGACAGTTGATGTTTTATCCGAAGTTGCTCCTACGTGGTACAGATTACCACGGTTTTCAGATTGGTGCGCTGGGGAGATTGAGTGTGTGGCTATTTCTGGTTTGATTCTTCTGGCTTCCTCTTGGCTGTTGATTAAGAATCTAGTTGGTGACTGTTGTGCTAGGGGAAAAAAAAAGAGTCTTAAAATGAGAGAAAAGTTAGAGGATTCTGGACATTTACACTTTTCCTCCGTGGTCTTTTTGAAATATTTGTACAAATGTAAACAGACAGAAATATTTTGCAGCTACCACTACATAGAGCTCTGGTTGTTGGTATAAATGACTTAAAGGGCAGGGAAAATAAACCCTCGTCATGGAAAAGAAAACTCATGGAATCTGAGAACCTTCTAGAATAAGGAGCCTGTGTTTGCTGTCGTGTCTTTCATGTGACTTAATTGAACGACGGTAAGGTTTCTGTGTTATTGCAAACTGCATTGTGTGTCCTTGAAAAATACTGTGGTGGCTGTTCACTGGGATGGGGGGATCTGACCGCTAGAGAGCTGAACACAGTTCTGGGCAGGGCTCATAGCTCATCTTCCAGCTGGTCAGCCCTGGTAGAGGTGGGATCTGCAGCTGTCTAACTGTTGATTAGAGACTCCCATTCCTTACCTCCTGGTCACCACTTCATGAAGTTGTAAAGTTTGTAGGGGTTCTAAATTGAAGCAATGCATGTAAGGACACACGAGAGACGTCTCGGGTGATTTGTTCAAACTGAGAGTTAGTATGACTTGGTGTGAAGGCAATGTGGAAATAACTGTCATTTAAGTTGCCGGGAACTCTTGACTCAGGGAGTAGACCTCTGGCGTCTGGTTAACATGTGAAAGGCTCTATGCACGAGAGGATGGAAGGAAGCTCTGTTAACCCAGGGCTCCTGTAGCTTACACACAGCCCTGGGTTCAGTTCCCAGCACTGCATACACCAGGTGCCCAGCTGTGATTCCAACACTTGGGATGTGGTGGTAGAAGCTCATCCTCAACTATAAGTAATTATATGAGTAAATGAATGATTCAATAAATAAGTAAGAATATATGTATGAGGATAGTTTTAGATATTCTTAAACAGCTTGTAAGAAGATCGTTAATAACTCTTCTTATTCTTTTGTCAAAATCAGCATTATTATTCATTTATAATTATTCACTATGATTATGTTCATCCTTTCTAAAGAATGGGGAAGTTAGTGCACTAGTGCTTACACACACACACACACACACACACACACACACACACACACACACAAAGGTAAAAAGAAGCAAATGAATAAGAACAGTATTTAGCAGTGATAAATCCAATGCAGAGACTCACTCTGGACTGATGTGTTGGAGAACAAGAGTGGGTGCTGCTTTGAGATTGGGTGGGCAGGTAAGTCATTCTTCGGACTCCAGGTAAGTGACAAGGATGGGTGTCAGTGCTGAGCTCAGGAGAAAGAAAAACCCAAGCAGGAAAGAGTTCACATAGAGGAGCCTGAAGAGAGGAGAATAGAAGGAAGGGAAGGCCAGAGAGAAAGGGGGAAGCCACATTGGTTAGAGTTACCGTTGCTGCAATGAAACACCATGGCCAAAAGCAAAAACAACCGGTTTATTTCACTTACATTTCTATATCATAGTCCATCACTGAAGGAAGTCAGGGAAGGAACTCAGGACAGGGACTTGAAGGCAGGAGCTGATGCAGAGACCATGGAGGGGTACTGCTTACTGGTTTGCTCCTCATGGCTTGCCCAGCCTTTTTATAGAACTCAGGACCACCAATCCAGGGCTGGCACCAACCACAATGGACTGGGGCTGGGCCCTCCCCCATTAATCTAATTTTAAAATACCCTACAACTGTCTCTCATGGAGGTGTTTGCTCAGATGAGGTTTCTAGGTTCTGTTAAGCTGACATAAAACTGGCCAGCACACACAGAAAGCAGTGAGTGCTTCGTCAATCTAGACTAAGAATATTATACCTAAAGGTGGTGGGAAACCACTGAAGTGTTTGTGTGGTTGTACATATATGTGCAATTGCACATAGGTGTGAATTTGTGTGGAGGCCAGGATAAACTCAGTTGTCACTCCTCGGGGACCATCTGCCTTGATTCGGGGCAGAGTTTCTCACTGGCCTGGATCTTGACAAGGCCCAGGGGTCTGCCTGTCTCCACCTCCTCAGGGCTGAGGGGACAAGCAAGCCCCACCATCCTCAGGGTTTTCCACTTGTGCTTGGACTGCACTCAGGTCCTCGGGATGGCATGGCAGGCTCTTCACGCACCGCGCCTTCTCTGCAGCCCCACTAAAATATTTTAAGAAATGGTTGCTGTAAATCATTCGAGAGGGCAGAGTCAAAGTACACATTTTCCACGCACATGCGTGTCACTGGGAGACAAAAGGGACACTTTCCTAGCCCTTAATTCACGTGGCGCTCAAAATATAAGCAACTTTTCCAAAATGATAATAAAATCTGCATATATCTTGTATAAGCATTTGTTTGATGGCCAGGTTCATGGTTACTATGTCTGATTGAGTTTTCCCTTCAGCCATTACTTTTCAAACCAAAATAAGACAAATCATAACTTAAAGTATTTCTGTTCGTGTTCTTATTGACCGCAAGATCATCTGAAATAGCTGAAATTTATTGCACATTTAATATTTTCCAACTGCTGAGCCCTCTTCCAATATGTCATATATACTCTTTTGCCAAAATAGTTCAAGGAGATAGTTATTATCATTATCATCACCATTTTAAAGGTTAGTGTGATTAAATTCAGAAAAGTTAAGTATCTTGCCCCAAGTTGCACAGCTCCTGGTGGGGCCAGAGATGCAGAGATGCACTGCGTAACTTTCTCCAGCTTTGGTACGTAGCTGATTTCCTGCGTTGTCTTTTATCACAGTATCTCAATGCCTTCGTCTACACTCGAGAATAATGACGTGTTTGGATCCCAGCTCTAGCTCTTTCTGATCATTTAATTTCAGGGTGCATGTGACTCCTTAGTGGAACCTTTGTATTTACAGAATTCTTCCTTTCACATCTGGGGGCAGGGTTGAAAACTAAGTGTTAATGTTTACTATATGGTAAATGAGGGGTTGTCTAGCCACTCTCTGTCCTCTTAAACCCAGCAACTGCTGCTGCCTTTTGTTAGACCACAGAGAGTAAAGGGAGGCAGGAGGTGGAATAAAAGAGAAGTAGGAGTCTAGAACATTCTGAGAAGAGAATTGGGAGGGTTAGATTTCCAAGTTCAAGGACACTCTACGGATTCGCTTTGATGCTTACTTGACATTCTCCCTTTAATCCAGCATTTAGACTCTCTCTCAAATTGCCTTCCCCCCACCCCCGCTTGATCAGATGCCATTAGACTCTTGACTCTGACATCAGCACTCACCTCACGTAACACTCCTGCTGGTTTGCGGAAAGAACTCTCTCGTCTGAAGGGAGTCAGTGGTTCACTACCAGGAGACTTGCGAGCTGGGTTAGGATGACCCCACTGGAAGACACCGATGATTTCGTAGTTTTCACATGGATCCATTTTGCACGCTGAAATACTAGAATAGTTGGGGCTTCAGAAACGTGAGAGTAGATCACATAGTTTCCACGCAGCCTAGGGACCATGGAGGTTTTGTGGTTTCAAGTCACAGGACTGGAATCTTGTCTATGGATTCTCAGAGATTTTCTTTACTCATGGAATTCAGTGGCCTTTAGTGGGGCCACAGTAGCTCTGCCTACCTCATGAAACGCTTGTCTTTTTATAGAACTCACCAGGCTGATTAGAAGAACCCCAGGTCTCTAATTCCTGGGGTTTCAGGAGTGTTAGCCCACATGGTGTGTGTGTGCTCAGCCCGTATGATTCAACAGACTTCCTTTGACCTCTGTTTCCATGCTACAGGGGACTCCTGGTTTCCCAGGAGCAATCGAGTTAGTAACATGAAATTGATAGCCTTATTAACATCTCAGGATTTCATAGCCTCAACCTGACCAAATATTTTCTCAGAGGCCTTCTGCATTTGACTGTGATAATTTCCCATGACTGATGAAACAGATATTGGGGGAGGGGGTGTCTCAAAATACCATGCATTTTCCAACAGTTCTGAAGGTCAGAAGTTTAGAACGAGTCTCTCTGAGCCAAAATCAAGGAGTCAGTGGGGAGGTGCTCTTTGAAGAGCCTTCAAGAGGCTGTAGGAAAAGGATGGCTTGATTTTCTAATTCTGGCGATACATTCCCTGTGCCAGCTGGCTCACGGGCTGTCTCTGATCATTGAGGTCAGCAATACAGCATCTTCAAACCTCCATCTCTCCATCTTCCCATTGAGCTCTGTCTGGTATCTTACCACTCCACTTTCCACAAAAGGATGCTTTGGGGGAGTTTTGAGAGATTACCCAAATAATCCAGGAGAGTCTCCCCAAACATAGGTTCCTAACCAACTCAGCTTACAAACTTCATTTTGTCTTAGAAAGGAGCAGTTTGTCCCAGGGTCTAAGGAGTTCTAGTGTTTCCTGAAGGTTATGGGTAATGAAAGAAGATTGCTGGTTAGTTTGAAAATTTCTTGACACAATCTAGGATGACCAGGGCACACAGCTTGGATCAGGGATTGTCTGGGTCAGAGTGGCCTGAGGAGAATTGTCATGGTTGATAATTGACCCATCCTGAATTTGGGCAACACCATTTCATGGGCTGGACTCTGAGTCATTTGAACATAAAAAGCCAGCCAAGAGCTCAGGTGCAACAAGCAAGGGACTCTGGGTACATTTGTTTTTCTCTGCTCTTGATTGGAGGTCATGTCATGTGACTAGTTGCTTTGGGTTGGATCCCACCTTAGCTTCTTCTCAATGAAGCATCGTAATGGAAATTAGAAGCCAAATAAACCCTTACTTCCCAATGGAGCTTGTGGCAGGGTGTTTTATCACAGCTTTGGGAACCAAACCAGGACACAAGAGTTCTTCAGTGATGGATGGACATGGCTACCCCATAGTGTTTCCAAATGATGCAAATTCACAAAAAGGAGTTGGCCTTTTTCCCTGAAACCCAGTTGTCCTGTTTGTAAAATGAGGCAGATGGATGCTAACTACCTATTTAAGAACCCCTTTAACGTCGTCTTTAAAATGTTGCTGAGATGCTGGTTTTCATTAATAGTGAATTATTAGAAATAGTCAGGTTTAGAAGACATATTGCATATTTCTCCTCTAGTCCTTTGCCCCCTGAAAGAAAAGCACATTCCTTGTACGTAAATCTACCTGTGGTCCATATCCTCGGGGTATAAAAGTGCCCCAGGAGAGCAGCAACAAAGGGGATGCCCCTTGTCATGATTAATTAGGCTCTGGGAACCAGTGGGCTTTGTGTCTTCTAATGCATGTGTGGATCTCTGTTAGGGGAGAAGAATGGTGTGGTTACAGCCTGGAACATGCATTTTGTTTTTGCAATGATTTAAGCCTACAATGAGAACCTAAACGTTTAGAGAGGGCACATTAGAGAGGGCACACAATTTGTTTTTCAAGACCCTTCTGGGATATCCAACCGAAGTGGTCATTTTCCGCAAGTTTCTGCTTTCACATCCTGGCTGCCTCCAGCCCTGCCCAGCTCCTCCAGAGACGAAGATTAAACACATCAGCATCTCCTTCCTAGAATACCATATTAAAGACTTCAATTGTTTTCTTCCAGCAAGATCTTCTCCATGACTAAATATACAGAGCAGGTCCTAACATGGTTGCCATCATTTAAGGGTAGAATATGATGCTTCATTAGTTAAGTAGATTTTTTTTTTGTTTCTGGTATTTGAATGTCCAACTCACAATGGTTTAAAATTTAAAATTGCAGAGGCAGGCAGATCTCTGTGAGTTCAAGGCCAGCCTGGTCTACAGAGCAAGTGCCAGGACAGATTCCAAAGCGACACAGAGAAACCCTGTCTTGAAAAAACTATGTATGTATACCTATATATACATACATAAAGACATACAAATATATATATATATATGAATGATTGTATATTAGCTGTCTTACTAAAAAAAACTAGATGTAGGGGTGTGGTGTATGTTGGCATTTGACCAGATGACTATAATAACGTTACTCACTCTAGAAGCTTCCATACTCGGTGGTACTGCCTGACCAGGAAGTGATATCTAACTATCCTCTTAGACCTTTCTGATCCTTGAGGTTCTGTTTTTGTGGACAGAGTCCGATAGATGGATTGGAAAGGTCATTCAGTTGCCAATTGCCAGCGGTTGTTCCAAGAAGTTTCTGCACTTCCCCTCGGGACCCTCCTCTTTCGGGTCTGGTCACTGTATTGGGAGGAAGTCCAAGCCACCTGGGGAGACCACCAGGGGGTTCTCTGGGCAGCAGCAGCAGTTCAGCATAGCTTTTGAGGCCTGGATCGTGAGTCCAGAAACCGTCAGCCTAATTCCATTCTTCAGCTGTGATCCCCAGTGTTTGTGTCCAGCGATCAAAAGCACAGTGGTGTGCTTTGATGTCTTTATGTATCTGCTGTACTTTTTTGCTTTGTGAGTGCCAGGAAGTATGCATTGCACACACACACACACACACACACACACACACACTCAAAGACACACACACGGGACAGGGGGCAAAGCGAGCAGGGGAACTTATAGTTCTAATATGCTCTTTTAAAATCACAGTGACTTAAATTTGATTTTTAAAAAATGAAAACCTCTACACTCCTATTCCACTTCATCTATAAAAGAGTTTGACAACACAATTTGCATATTGATATTATGAATCACTTAACACATTATTTTTTTTGCTACTGCTATTGCTAATGCTTTCATCTTTTGGTATTTTTGTTTTTCTATTTATTTTTTAATTCTGCGTTTGTGCATGTTTTTATGTGTGTATGTGTGTGCAGTGCTCACAAAGCTAAAAGAGGGCATTGCATCTCACCCGACTGGGGTTACAGGTGGCTGTGAGTTACATAGGCCATGAACTCTGAAAGAGGAGTGAACAATCATAACCACTGAGCTTTCTCCAGTCCCAACATTCATGCCTTCTAACCTTCATTCTAAAGATAAGTGTTTAAACACTGTCCTTACAGTAAATTCTGAGTTTGATTGTGAACTTACCCTTTTGTACAAGAGACTTCTCATATTAATGACATCCCTTAGTTACAGCTTCTCCTGCAGTTACAGCCTCTCCCTCAGTTACAGCCTCTCCCTCAGTTACAGCTTCTCCCTCAGTTATAGCCTCTCCCTCAGTTACAGCCTCTCCCTCAGTTACAGCCTCTCCCGCAGTTACAGCCTCTCCCGCAGTTACAGCTTCTCCCTCAGTTACAGCTTCTCCCTCGGTCACAGCTTCTCCCTCTGTTACAGCTTCTCCCTCAGTTACAGCTTCTCCCTCAGTTACAGCT
>JAQHUG010000058.1:6431774-6455469 GCA_028555095.1 Dicrostonyx torquatus
TCTCCCTCAGTTACAGCCTCTCCCTCAGTTACAGCCTCTCCCTCAGTTACAGCCTCTCCCTCAGTTACAGCCTCTCCCTCAGTTACAGCCTCTCCTGCAGTTACAGCTTCTCCCTCAGTTACAGCTTCTCCCTCAGTTACAGCTTCTCCCTCAGCTACAGCTTTCCTGGAAAGGACTTACAGTCTCTTCATTCATGGAGGTCAGCTTTCCCAGACAGCAGTCTCAATTCTTCCTCCACGTGCGTGGATTCTGCTGAGAAATACGCTGTTAACCTTGTTAGAAGGTTTGTCTATCGCCTGCTTCTTTACTCCAAATTTTAACATATTCTTTTGGTTCCTGACCACTGGTTAGCGTTTGTCTTGTGTAGTTTTATTTGGATTTTGGGAAACCTCGACCTTCTTGAATATTCCGTATCTAAATTTAAAATGTTTTCTTCTATTATGTCATCAAATAAACATTCTATTATACCCTCCTTAAACATCTATAGCTCAGACCTTTGCGCTTTTTTTTCTATGTATTTTCCCTGTAACTCCAGAGGCTTCTTCAGTTCTTATTCAACTTTGTTTCTTAGTGTATTGATTCCTTAAAGTAACCAATTATAACAGCATTGCTATAGCAACATAGCTATATTCTAGACAAACAAACTGATAAAGAGAAACACCCAGAAGAAACCTGGGTGTTTCAGTCCAAGATTAGTTGGCAGCACGGCTTTGGGTACCTGATGAGAAACTAGCCAACAATTGAATTGAGAATTAAAACATGATCATGGGTCAGAAAACAGAGAGACTCAGAGGCTGGGGTCTCCCAGGCATGTTAAAGCCACACTCCTCATGATGCAGGGACCTCCAACTGGTCCCCATCTCTGGAAGTTTGACTTGGTGGAGTCCAAGTCACACTCATCTTAGTGGGGCTCTAATCCAAATCACAGCAGCCCTCTCCTTGTTCACAAAAATCATGTCTACATCACAATACAAAATGCACGCTGTCCACCCCAGGTGTCCCAAAATCTTAACTGCTCCAGCATCACTCAGAAGTCAAAAACCCAAGGTCTGCTTCAGGACTCATGTCAATTCTTATCTGTGTGGTGTGGGACAGTGGTCTGTATTCTGACAATTATATTTCAAATAAATGCTGATTGGCCAGTAGCCAGGCAGGAAGTATAGGCGGGACAACCACACAGGAAGTAGAGGCATGTCAATGAGAACAGAAAAATTCTGGGAAGAAGGAAGCCCATTGCTCGGGAGTCGTGGCCTAGCCGCAAGATGTGACTGCCTCACTGAAAAAGGTAGCAAGCCATGTGGCTAACATATACTAGGATAATGGGCTAATATGAGTTATAAGAGCTAATACAAAGCCTGAGCTAATGGGCCAATCAGTTTATAACTAACGTAGACCTCTGTATGATTTCTTTGGGACTCAACAATTGCAGGAACTGGGCAGGACAGAAACCTCGACAACATCTGTGGGTCCCTTAAAAGTCAAAGAGAGAGTTGCATACTTCCAAGTTGCAGGAATAGGCTGGACACGGATGAAGTATTCCCATTTTATAAGGTAAAAACAAGGGACCGTGATGATGAATCGGCCCAGGGCAATGTTGACACCAACAGAACAAGGACTAAAGCCTCCATCTCCTCACCAGGCATCCAGGACACACCGTGGTAGAAAGTGGGCTTCTAAGAACATTGGCAGTCCCGTCTACAAGGCTTTGCTATTTGTAGCTTCACACAGCTGTTCTCTTGGCCATGTTTTGCTCGATAGCTATAGCTTTCTTGGGCCACCATTGCACACTATTGGCACCCCTACATCTCCTCAATCCTAAATGCAGCTTTAGTATCGAAGGTTCATTCTGTATCACCCACTGAATACTGCTTACAGCAATTCTGACCACTTAGCATATCGCCTGAACTACATAGACTTTCCTTTGAAATCTGGGTGGAGGCTCCCATGACTCCATATCTAAAATTCATTCTCCATACCTGCCAAGCTATCATTGCTGTGACAATTCTAAGTTTTGCATTAGTATGAGCTGTACCTGAACCTAGACGTGGATCATGGACTTAACAGCTTTGCAGAGCTTTGCTGCATGAACTTCAGAAAAGGGATCCAAAGGTCTGAGACTCTTCTGGAATGGCTTTTCCGTGGAAACTCCTTGAAAGCACTGTGATCCTAGGGACTTTGCAGATTTCTGAGATGCTCTCAATGCATCTTTTTTTAATATGTGTTTTTTTTTTTTTTTATATATATTTTGTGTTTTTATGTGTGTGCCTACATGTTTATGTGTCCACAGAGGCCAGAAGAAGATGTCAGATCCCCTGGAACTGGTGTTACAGATGGTTGTGAGCAGTCAGTTATGTGGGTGCTGGAAATAGAACCTAGGTCCTCTGGAAGAGCACAAATACTCTTAACCATGGAACCCTCTCTCCAGCCCCCCCTTAAGACATCTTATTGCCCCATTTCAAACCATGTAGCCTCTACCAGCCATATTGTCCTTGAAGCATGCTGATTTTCCAAGTATTTCAGCTCTGCTCCCTTTTCTTCCCTATTCTCTCTGTAAATCTGGCGGAAAGTAGCCATCAACAGCCATGCACTGCTTCCTTGAAATGTTCTTCACCGTGAAAACTAGCCAACCAGCTGCAAACTCATCAGCCCATGAGACAGCAGAGCAAGGACAAAATGCACTAACATTCTTGACATCAAAGTGAAGGTGTAAGCTCCTCTGCCGTTCCCAGCAGGATGGGGTGTCTGCTTGCATCTGAAACCTCCCTGGCATCACCTTCTTGCTGACTTTCCCATCATCAGCTCCTTCTGCCTCTGCCTCCTGCGAGTATTGGGATTGCAGGCATGCACCACCATGACCAGATCAGAGAGCAATTTTAGGAATCACGCACTAAAGTCTGATTCCTGCTTATATCACAATATTTAAAGCTAAGCTTTATCAGCTGCGATATTTAGCCATATGGCTTGCTTGTTGATCCCTATTTGTACAGGGCTCAAGGAGAAGCATCAAGTATTCCTATCTTAAGATCTCATCCTCCTTTTGCATAATCCTTCAGGGGCTAAGTCTTGCTTTGCAAAAGTGTGTTTGCTTCCAGTATGTGCTTTTGTAGTCATGTGTATTCACAGAGCCTCCCTAGAGTGGCTGAGTCCCAGCCATGACCTCTCAGCTCTTTTCAACCTTGAGTAAGGCTGTGTCTCCATACAGAATGCACACATTGAGTTCATACTGTATTCCTGGCAGTATACCAAATAAGAGCAAGTATCGTAGTTAGGGTTTCTACTGCTGTGAGGAGATACCATGACCATGACAACCCTTACCAAGTAAAACATTAAATTGGATCTGGTTTATAGTTTCAGAAGTTTAGTTCATTATTGTCATGGGAGGAAGCAAGGCAGCTTGCAGGCAGACATGGTACTGCAGAGGTAGCTGAGAGCTCTACATCTTGATCCACAGGGAGCAGGAAGTGAAATGTATCCCACATTGGGTGTAACTTGAGCATATGAGACCTCAAACCCACCCCCACAGTGCCACACTTCTTACAACAAGGTCACACCCACCTCAACAAGGCCACACCTCCTAATAGTCACTAGCTACAGGCTAAGCATTCAAATATATTAGGCTATGGGGTCCATTCCCTTTCAAACCACCACCGATTGGATGGAAGAAACAGGAAGGGGAAATAAGAGGACCATAATAAGACTGCATATATCCATGTTTCATAGAAGCTGTTGGGGAAAAGTAGGTGGAAACAAGGGATACTTGATGGGACCAAGGTCTGAAGTGGTTCTTCATGTGAGTGAGCCTTTGAGACATTAGGGGATGGGGGAGTTGCCTACTGCCCTAGCCACATTTGGGCACTGCAGAATTGACTTGGGTGGACACGGTGTGTCAGAAGCATAGTCAGTGACTATCTCAGAGTCAAGTTCCTCCCTTCTAAAGATGGGAAAGTGTGGCTTACTTCATGACATCCTTCCATAAATTCAATGAGATGGCCCGAGGCTGTTCAGGGTTATTCCTTATAAGTCACCTAGTAGGCAGAAGTTACACTGAAATATACAGGAATTATTTTTTAACTCATATCATCACAGAAGTTCACAGGCTCCTAGCTAGTACCACTTTGGGGTATCTTCTCTCTTCTGAGATTGTCTTCCCATAGTTTGACGTCATGGAGTCTCAGTTGCTATGTTTCCCTTCCATTGGTTACCACCCAGCCACAGTGTCCTACCCATGGTCTTCCCTCTCAGCCACCATTCTGTTTCCTCTTCAATATGTGACCTGGAACCTTTCAAAGGACTTGGTCACCTCTCCAGCCTCAGAAGTCTGCGCTTCATGAAACTCTGTGCTGTGGTATCACATGTTCTTCTATTCCAACTCCGACAGCCTGCATTTTGTTTGTTTGGTCGGTTGGTTGATCAGTTGACTAGCTGGGCAACTGGTAACTAGCTAGCTAGTTCATTAAATAGACGGTTGTTTGCTAGTATTTTAAGGCAGCGTCTAAACTGTAGCCCAGGCTGTCTTTAGCCAAGGATGACTTTAACTCCTGATCCTCCTGCCTCTGTCTCTCAGGTTTTAGGATTATAGGTGTGTGACACTCACTCAAATAATTTTAAAGGGAAAAATAAATGCCAGAATTTTAAAAATTGGGCTAAATGGGTAACCGAGCAAGGGAAGGCACTTACTACCGAGCCTTGTGATTTTGTTTAATCCCTGGGAAGTACATCTGTCAAGTTGTCTATGACCTCCACATGTGGACTGTAACATTCATGTTCCTGGGTACACAAACACATGCACATGCAAAACCCCTTGAAATTGATTAAGAAAACAGCCCATTAAATAGGACAATTTGAAATTATCAACCATACAGAAATGCACTATCTTCTATGATTTTTAAATAACTGCTTAGAATCTCGTAAAGATTTGTGATGAAAATGAGGGTAAGATTAAATTCTCTTTATAATAAGCAACCTAACACATGAGACGAATTCAAAGATTTAAGGAAGGGACAACAGCGCTGTACAGAAGGCACAGGCTAGAAGGGTTCTGGCTCATCACTCCTGCTCATCTCTCCTGCTCAGCACTGTGCCAGATGCTGGGACTCTCATAGATGACCGTTACCAGTTCTCTGTGGCCTCTGAGTGTGGTATCGCAGACACAGTCCTATTAAAATGACTGTTTGAAGAGAACAGTGACTGTGCGTGCATGTCCTCTGATCACCCCTTTGGAGAAGCATAACAATTTTTAAGCTTAACATGTTGCTGATCAGCTCCCTTCACCCTTTTCCGGAAAGGCACATATTATTGATCACACTTATGAGAGGATTCTCAGTGTGGTCTCATGAGCCCACGCTTAGCAGCAATCACAGGCCATGAAGTTGAATGACGTCATCGTGTCAATTCAGCTCCTTGAGGCAGCCTTGTGATCCCTCAAAGGTGAAGACTAAGGCTTCTCTTCCCGCTTCAACTACAAAACCAATGCAAGTTCTGTTGGGACATTGAAACTTTGCAAATATACACTAAAATTAAATTGAAAGCCTAAACTTTTTATGCCCTTGGTCAGGAAGGACAGTTGTTTGTCTTTCTAGGTTTTTTTTTGATTATAAAGATATATTCTTTAAAAAAATCCATAATTGTAAGAATCCATAATTATTTTTAAATGAGATGAAGGTTTATTTAAACCTTAATTCAGTGCCCAGCCCTTCTTGCTTTAGTTTTGGGAAGTGTTTTGAAGAAGTCTAGTGAGACACTACAGCCAGTACTGGGTAAACTCAGTATTTGGTAACAGAGACGGTCACTCAGGAACTCATGGGCAGGTAGCGCATCCAGGATGGACAAAGTGACAGTTGATGCCCACCTGTGGACATAGGACCAAGGATGAGATGTAACAGGCCTCTCATTCAATATGCAACTTAAGACATGAAAAATATTTATTTCGGGGGCCTGGGGAGATGGTTCAATAAATGAAGTATGTTCTTTGCAAGCCTGAGGCCCTGTGTTCAATCCCTAGGACTTATGTCACAAAAGCCAGGTATAGGCTTACAGCTAGTACTAGGGTTGTGCATTGTTCCCAGGGCTCACTGGGATACTAGACTTTTTGTTATCTGTATAGTTATTTTATATAAGTCAGCTATCATTATAATCCATTTTCAATTTAAATTTTTGAATTTTTTATGCAATCATCTCTATCCCCATTTCTTTTCTAGTTCTCCATCTCCTCCCAATTCATCCCCTCTTCCAAATTTACGCGTCTTTTTTTTTTTTTTTGACAACTCACTAAATCTAGTTGGTGCTGCCCACACGTGCGTGGACGTGAGATCAGCCACTAGAGCGTGAGAACCTCCCAGGGCTCTCACCTTCAACTAAGAATAAGTTTTGCCCTCCCCGCAGCGGCTATCGACTGCCACCACTCCTCAGTACAGGATAGGAGATTGTCGGCACCATCTCTGCCAGGATTTGCATCGGCTCGACCTTGGTGGAAAGAAAATAAGAGTGTGAGGGTACCATGCCATGAATGCTGCCTCCTGGGTAGAAAAAGAGTGGCAGAAATGTTCTCCACTTTCTAAGTTTGTATTTTATCAAAAAAAGCCATAGAATTAAGAACATGTTGTCTGAAAACTGGCGATTTTGTGGCTGTTCATACTTTGCCTTTAGAAAACTACACATGTAACCGCGCTAATAAACAAATGAGGCTTTTTATTTAAAAACAACTTTGTGACCTGACATCTTCTAATTTGTGTGTTTCAAAATATGATTAAAAAAACACTTTCACCAATGTTTTCTTGTCCGACCCATTATATATTTATAAGAATTTTAAGTCAACAGATTAAATAAAATATAATGGAATATTTATCCACTTGTTACTATAAACATGTTTAAATGTATTTCATAGATTCAAGTTGCTAATATCTTGTCAAGGCAATAAGATTTGATGAAAATATTTTCAAATATTAGTGCCAGAAAATTACCAATGTATAAGTAAAACCCTAGAAAATTGCTGAATTCAAGTTTCCAAGAGGAAACTTTATGGGAAAAGTGTGTGGATGCCTGAAATTTCCTGGTGATGGAATCGTAGAATATTCAGTAGGAATTCCGACCTTGATGCTTGCCTGCCCTTCATCTCTCATGTGGCATCTTCAAAAACAATAACACAGTTGTGTGGCCGGTAGGGTGGCTCCATGGGTGAGTGCAGGTTGTGCCAAGTGAGATTGGGTCTCTAGTACCGAAGTAAAAGCCGAGGTTGGGTGCTGCATCTGAGATTTGGGACCGCATCTGAGAGCCCCAGTGGGGAGGCAGAGACAGAAGGATCCCTCAGGGTTCACTGGCCAGCCACCCTAGCTAACCATGAGCTCCAGGTTCAAGGAGAAACTCAAAATATGAAGAGTGATAAGGGAGATACCTGGTGTCAACTGTGAGCCTCCACATGCATGCACACACACATGCATGTACATGCCCGTACATGTGAGCAGAACATACATGCACACATGCATGCACATGCCCGTACATGTGAGCAGAACATACATGCACACATGCATGCACACATGTGAAGTTCTAAAAGTGGCTTGACATTCTCAGGCTTCAGGACCAAATCAGAAAATCAGATGCCGGCTCCTTCGGCAATGGCTTGGAACTGAAGAAGAATCAGTGGCTCTGACGGGCTGGGGACCTGCACTATTTCGGGCAGAAGAGGTTCTTAGAGGAGTTCTCAGATCTCTTGATTCAGACAGACCCCAAATAATGACCGTTCTGAAGGAATCTGCTATAGGACTAAACGTGTCTACTCAAAACCACCTAAGCAAAAATGTTCTTTTAGTTGGCCCATTTTTTGCTTTATTGACATTTAACATATAGTATGACAATACCATATATATATATATATATAAAATGTATTATAACCTGCTTCTGCTTCTTAAATTGAGACAACAAGGCTCAGAAATTCTCTGAACTGTGTTTATAATCGAGGCCCAAGGATGGGTGAAGTGAATTCTGCAGGGTCTTCTAGATTACTTAGCAAGATAGTTCATTCAAAGTTTAATAAGGATGACTTCGGAATGTATTCATTAAAATGCATAGCATGGGGCTGCAGAAAGCAGCTGGCAAAGGGATTGTATTGCGAGTATGGGAACCTCAATTCAATCCCCAGAACCCCCCCCCACCCACCCACACACACACAAAAAAAAAAACCCGGGCATGATGGAATACGCTTATAATCCCAGCTGGAAAGACAGAGGCAGGAGGATCCCAGGACTCACTGGCTGGCCAGCGCAGACTGCTTAGTGAATTCTAGGTACTCTCCAAAAGACAACAACAACAACAAAAAGACCCTGTGTCCAGGTATGGGTTGACTCATAGGAATGCAGCAGCCCCAGCTTGAATGTGGGGCAGGGCCTGTTTAATGGCTTTAGTGGCTGCACATGGAGCCCCGACACCGGCCCTGCCTTCATGCTAAGGTGGTATTTAGGGATTTACCTTGTAGTAACATTGCTTTGGAGTGGTGCTCAACGCTGCTGCTATCCATGGCCATTAACGTTTACGGCACAATTCATTCAGAGTTTTACGAGCCCTTCACATTCCCTTTATGAACCCAAACAAAAAGTGACAGTGCTGGGAACGGGGATGCCATGCACGAAAATCCTTTTGCTTTCTTTGTCATATTAATATTCGCTGAACTTTTAAAAGCCAGGAGAGCGGGTCATTGACTCTCAAGCATCTACCCCCTAATGAGCTTTTTTATTCCAGAGTTGATTCTGTCTTTTTCTGACATGCTTTGGGAGAATATAACTCAGGCATAAAGATTTGATATACTATAACTATATGGGTTACTATCTAACCCATCCCGATCTCATATTAATAGTGAAGCAGAGGAACAGGAGGAGGAGGAGGAGGAGGAGGAGGAAGAGGAACAAACAAACAGGCAAAAAAACCGTGTTTCTTCTTCAAGTGAAGTCATCTGTGTTTAGAAGCTTTTCTCAATAATGACTACTGATTTCATCACGGTGTCCGCTGCAAGGACCCCCCCCCCTTCTTCCCACCTGCAAACAGGAGAGGGGAGTAGAGGACACCTGGAAAAGGTCTCTGTGGATCTAGCCTTGGAACAGCGCACATCACAGCCACCACCGTGCATTTCTGGATCTCAGCATGTGGGTATGCTGGCTGCAAAGGATGCTGGGAAATACAGTAAAATGTAGGAAGAGGGCCCACTTGTTCGCCCCAGCCGCCCAGAACCAAAATAATCACATAGAAATTGTATTAATTAAAACATTGCTTGGCCCATTAGCTCTAGCTTCTTATTGGCTAACTCTTATATTAATTTAACCCATTTCTACTAACTTGTATATCGCCATGTGGCAGTGGTTTACTGGCAAAGATTCTAACCAGCATCTGTCTCAGGCGGAGGATCCATAGCTTCTCCCTCTGCCTCTTCTTCCCAGCATTCTGTTTAGTTTTCCTCCAGCTCTGTTCCCCTAAAGCTCTGCTATAGGCCCAAAGCAGTTCCTTTATTAACCAATGAATGCAACACATTGACAGAAGGACCTCCTACACCAGTAAAAGATGCAGGTTTCACAAGCGCAAAGTCAACCTCTGTGCTTGCTGTTCCTACATCAAACCAGAAGGAGGTACTGTTTAGATGTTGCCAGACAGACAATGGACATCCTGAAAGGAAACAATGGGGAGTCATGGATTCTGAGTGAATGGCAGATAGAAGACTCTAGCAAGGATCCTGAGAGGCAGCATTTCAAGTGAGAAGAAACCGATCTCACACCTGGATGAAGGTCAATCATGCAATGACCAGAGAAGAACTTTCTAGATAGAAAATAAACAGCAGGCAACAAACAGGCTCATTGTGCTCTCGGGGCTGAAAAAAAAAGTACATCTGGCCAGAGCTGACTGACTGGGTTCCAAAGAGGAGTGGGTGAACAGAGGAAGAAACAGAGACTGAGGACAACTGGAGACACCCCCCAGCCCTCCCATCCCCTGCACCGCCGAGGCCACCATCACCACCACTAGTTCTGAGAAAGGGATTATTTGTGCTTAGAATTTTGGAGACAGCCTCTCACTTAATCTTCTTCATAAATCTTGAAACCCATGTTGCTGCTTTTCCTTTTAGAGACAAGGAAATGGAGGCTGAGAAAATTTAAATAAGTTCTCCAAGGTCACGTAGCTGACAGAGTAGCTGCTTCAGCCTCCTGCAGGCTGAGGCTATACGGTAAACCAAGGCGTTTAAAATCATTTCTTTTGATTTTTAAATCCCATAGTGCACACGCTTTATGCCTCCTTCAAGAGTCCTGTCCAGAGTTCTGTCACACATCCCACTGTCCACTTTAAATTGTTGCTATATGAGAGAGGTTGTTAAATCTACACAGACCCATTTTGGATATTATCTCAGTTGCTTCCCCAGTGCTGTGATTTAAAAAAAAAAAAAACAAGGACAGCTCCTTAAGAAAGGAAGGGCTTATCTGGGCTCACTGCTCAAGGGTACTGTCCATCCTAGCAGGGTGGGTCATGCTGACAGGGTTTGAGACACTGATTCTAACATCTGCAGTCAGAGTGCAGAGAGATGAATACTTGTCATTCTGGTTACTTTCTCTTTCTGAGGCAGTCCAGGAAGTGGTGCTGTGTCTTCCCAGTCCAATTACTCCTCCCAAGCATGGCCAGGGGCTAACCTAATATAGATGATCACTCACAGACGTGCCCGGAGGCCTGTCTGTTTGGTGGAGCCAGATACTGTCAAATTGACATTCAGTATTAATTGTCACAATGGAAATTCTCCTTCCAATGTTGAGCAGCCTCATTCCAGATTTAACTAAGGAATGTCTACCCCACGTCCTGTAGCTTACTTCCGTTAAGACACTATCTAGCTTTCTCCTTCCAGGGCTCATATTTTTTCTTCATTGGCCCCCGAATCACAGAGATGCAAAATCACCACCTGCTTGTATTCATCTCAAAGTTCAGACCGTGAAAACCCCCCAGCCAACTAAGGGTCTAGCCTTATCTACTGGTTCCTTCCCTTCCGCTGCACCTCTTACTCTCCATATGCTTGGTCTGCCAAAGAGGACAGGCAGAAGTTCACTTCTGAAGCCTGGAAAGAAAAGTTGTTCCGTATGCATTTGATTGACAGTCATCCATTGCTTCATTTTCCATACTGATGTGGGTTTTTCTAGAGAACCAGGCCCATTGCAAAATGTTGCTGTATAAGAAACACTGTCTCTGCCAGATGCTCCTGTGTTATGCCTTGAAACGACTCAATGAAATGTCTAATGTATATGTATATGGAAAAATCAGAACATTTAAAAATTAAATAAATAAAATAAAAGACATTTAAAAATTAAAAAATAATGTGGTTTTAGGCAGAGAGAACATTCTGGAATGATTGTTTCCACAAAAATTTAGTCACATATCAGCCCTCTATTCTAATTGGTACCACTCTTGCTGTGATAAAACACTAACCAAACCAACTTGGGGGAAGAAAAACCATATTTGGCTTACGTGTTTCAGTTCATCATAGAGAAAAACCAGGGCAGGAACTTGAGGCAGGAAACTGAAGGCAGGATCTAAAGCAGAGGCCAGAGGAAGATGTTTACTGGGCTTGTGTCCTCTGGCTTGCTGCTAACTCAGCTTGCTTTCTTACACCGCCCAGACTGCCCTCCTCATCAATCTTTAATTAAGAGAGAGTTTCACAGACTTGTGCACAGGCCAGGCTGCCAGAGACAAGTCCCTAACTGAGGGTCCTTCCTCCACACATACTCTAGGTTGCAATTTGAAGAAAACCAACTCGCACACATGAGTGAGGGGTTTTTGTTTTGTTTTGTTTTGTTTTGTTTGTTTTGTTTTGTTTTTAAAAAATCAAAGGGTTTTGGATGTTGTAACTTCGATTCACCATGTATAGCCTCTTGAACTTCCGCCTTCTCTGTTACATCTTACGAGGGTGACTGCAATGAGCAAATAATGCGGGGATCCAAGAGCCAAAAATCGGTGCCTCCGTTTTGGCAATTTGATTTGTCTGTTGTCTCTGGGAAAAATCCTTTGTAAATCTTGGCCTGGTTCTCTCCTCTGAAAATTACAAGATAGATGAAATATTTAATAAATTCTCAATGCTTTATTAATGGGAACCTGCTAACATGATTGAAATCGAACTGTTATAATTGAATGTAGAGCTCATCAATTTTCTCGGAAAGGGAAGTTTCATCTTGCCTGCATGATTCTGTGTACCCTGTGCTCTTCTACTGTGCCTGGGTTAGCCTGAATGAAGCTCTTTCTCATTTTGCTTCTTTTACGGTTGCCCCCATTACTCTTCTGGGATCAAGGAATACGTTTTAAGGCAACTATGGACAAAGTCATGGAAGGTTTTCGTCCCTATCCTTCAGCCAACGGCAGCAGTGCTCACCTCTTCATCCCTGCCTTTGCTGCTCCAGACTTGTCCCTGCAGTGTCCCGTCCCCCATGAAAACGCACCTTTACGGGCTCCGTGGACTTGCTATGCTTCCCAGCTCTGAGTCAGCTGGTGCCAGTTCCCAATTCCAGGAACGACGAGTGTTGTTTGATAGCCTCTGAATTTGGAATTATTCAGAGTATCTCTTTCCCTGGCAAATTCTCCCTGGCTCTGTCCTTCTGTATGGAAGCTTCAAATCCAAGGATGCTCCTCACACTGTTGCTGTTGCCTGGATTTATTTTCTAGAAGGAATGTGGCTTGAATAACAAACCACTTGTAATACATTTTTAAAAAAAGTCATTCTATCTTCATCCATCCATTCATTTTTCCTTGGGAAACTATTGTATACCACTTGATGTTGCAAGGCTAGGGTACAGAGATCAACAAAGTATAACCACTCAAGGAGTTCTCAATTGAGTAGTATTAGACACCTCTAGACATTCGGATTTACAATCCTAACATGCAGACGTCAGGACAGCGTCATGGGATCTTGGAACATTAAGAGTTAGACACCCATGGAGAAAGGCATCATAACAGACTCAACAGCAAGGAAGAGGCCTAGTGTTCCCCACATAGTCAGGCATCTGTGCCATGAGAGAGTTGGTGCCGATGAATCCATGTCTCCTAATTCAATTCTTCTAGGATTTCTTTGGTGTTGTAGATTCCTGCCACCTGCAAAGTCACGTGCTAGTTCCACTGAGAACATTTCTCTGGCCTTGAGTAGCATAGCCACCATTAAGATGGCAAAGAGGTTTCATTTCTTATACTGCCTGATTGAGAGAAGTACTCTGAAGTGTTATTTGACTGCACTATAAGATCATTTTGAGCTTCATCATAAGATCTGTGATCAACTACTGATGTCTTGTATGGTGAGTAGGAAGAGGTAGAGATATGTGCACCATGTATGTACTCTCTTTATTCCAGTCTTGAGATTAAATTAGTAAGTTATCCCAATCTTTGTTAAAAGAAAAAAGATAAATTACTAAAAGAAAAAACAGACCTTGAAAATTAGATTTTCATTTTACGAGTATTTCCCCTCACTAAACATAAAATATGGATCTCAGGGGTTTTATTCTTTTTAACAACTAACTCACTTTCTATAACCAATAAGATCCACCACTTATGTCTTTTGGGGGATCCCAAGGGTAAATGTATTTTCAGTTGCCTCAAAGAAATGAGAATTCAAATACTCTATTCCTAGTTCCTCGCCCATTGCTGCCACCCTCAGGTGTGTCTTCTTCCCCAAGAATGATCTTAGAGGGCAGGAGCCACTACAGTAGAACACAGAGCCTCATCTCAACAGCTAGTCCAGACTCGGTACATGGGGTGTTTAATGAATACACAGAGAAGCACTGGCTGAAGTGTTAAGGAAAATAATGGCAGTTTGTTGAAGATATTTGTCAAAGTCCGGTCAGAAAGTTGACATTTGCAGACCATAAGCGAGATATGGCAGAATGTCGGCTATTCGCTCCAGAGCTGGCAAGCCACAGGGAACGATGGTTTAGAAGTGATGTTATTTCTAAGTGAAACTTTATGACTCTTACCTATGACACCATAAAAAGTTGACTTCTCGTTTGCACAATGGAAATGAGTGTCAAAGTCGTCATAAAGACCACCAGAGAAGCATAAAGCCAGTCTGATGGGCTGACGTGTTCAGTGCCAAGAATGAGTATGTCTACCGACTTACCTCAGCATGTAACGGATTTTTCTGAATATAATGCAGACTGTGGGTATAGAATTTATGCAGATTCTTATGGCATAGCTCACTGTAATTCTTGTAACACATTTAGCCCCTGCTTAATAAAAAACCTCCAAAATTTATACTTTCCATTTGTGCCTCCATCTTTCCACTTTCCTTTCAGTCAGTCTGTTGATGCAGGACAGGCTACACCCGTTGCTGGGTGTAACTTTGTGAGAAATGTCATCATTCGTTAGATTGTTTAGAGAAGTATTTCAATTCTAGGAAGTGCTTCCGTGTAGCTCGAGCTCACAGTCTCTTAAAGCACAGACTTATTTCTGCCTTCACCAAGGCAGCGAGCTCCGTCCCAGCCCACACCGCAGATCGAAGGATCAACCATCAAAACGTCTGTGGCTGGGGAAACCTCACTTTAAGTGCTCTTAATTATGAAGTCAGTACCTTGGTCTTCAAACTTCAGAAAATCATTTTGAATGTTATGAATCGAGTCTCAGGAAGTCCTCCCTTATTTCCTTTTCTTCAACATGTACAGTATGCTAAAGAGATGTATTCTTTTCTTTATGGCACCCAGTCTTTTAATTTTTAAGCAGCTGCCTATGAAGTGCCTGTCTTAGAGTACAGGGCACTTCCACGCTCCCTGGTCTGACCGGGTTCGCTGTGGATCTGTTTCATTCTGAAGTGCAGTAGGGGAACGAAGTGTAACTCAAGTATCCAAGCCTCCATCTAGGGGCCTGGGGCAATGGCTCAGTTAGTAAAAGCTCTCTGTGCAAGCTCGAGGACCTGAGTTCACATCACCTACACCCACATAGGAAGAAGGCAGGTACAATGGCACATCTGTAACCCTCAGACTGGCTGTAGAGAGATGGGGGAGCAGCAGAAGGAGGAGCCCTGGTGCTCACTGCCCAATAAGCATCACCAAGTCCATGAGTTCTAGATTGAGTAAGGGACTCTGTCTCAAAAACAAAGTGAAGAGCAGGAGAGGTTGACACCCAGTGTAGACCCCTGGGCTACATGCGTGCACACACACACACACACACACACACACACACGTACACACACACACACATGCACACATTCACTTTTTCGTGTACACACACAAGTAATATATAAAAAATAAGAACAGTAGATATGCACGTACATTATCAACTGAATATCTTAAAATTTTGAAGTCTTATTCCCTAGTTACCCTATGCCAGGATTTTGTTTTTAAGTAAAATTAATTAATATGCAAAAAAATTAACCTAAAAGGTAAGTGGAATGAAAGAACTAACATGAAAAGCCATGAGTTAGGCATTGGTTCCCTTCTTTCAGACTTGAAATTCTGAACATTACAGATAAAGATACAGAAGGTCCAGAGAACCCCCTCATCTCCAGACCAGAGCTCTATCTGAGGAATCTAGTGGCTATTGGGGGGAGTATATGTCTTTAAGAATACAATTTCTAGCATTTTTGGTAACCATAAGAAATCTTCTGAGACCATACACCCGTGGGCTTCACATGACGTAAATAGGAAGGGCTTTTTTGCCCCCTCTGGAGTAAACAGCCTCCTTCCTGTGTGTATATTAATGTAAACTCGAGGGGAATTTGTTTCATGATTTAGCTCAGATGGTCTCCCCTTGTTTGAGGATGAGGACTGGATTTCCTTTTTGGCTCTTCCAGAGTTCTTTCCTTTGATGGCTGGAGAGTAGTAGGTGTTAGCTTTTCCGGTAAACTCACACTTAAGGAGAACTATTGGGAGGCTTTAGAATTGTATGTATTTCTAAAATAAAATATGTTTTGGTAGTAACTGTTGTTAGCACATATGGCAGTTTTTGTTCTTGTGATAAGAGCAGTTCCCGAAGAGAGAACTCCCTTTTGTAAGAAAGCAGACAAATTTAAGAAATACAAAAAAGCATGATAATATATTATTTCCAAACCAGGGCCCAGCATTTACTGTACTGTTTATTTCATATGTTTGTTTAATGTTAGTGGGAGATTTGAGGGTACATTATTTTATCTGCTTATCACATTCCCATAGAGCTAATAAAATTAATCAGAATGAGTAGGCTATAATCTGAGGATCTTTGGCAGTTTAGTGAGATTTAAGTAATATCTCTATTTTATCTAAGCCATTCATATTTGCTAAATGTGTTTGTAGGTCAGTATCATTTTGTCGGTGTAAGTATTTGGTATTTTCTAAGCCATTTAAAGTCATTAGTTCATCATTATGAAGATAATTCTGTGAAATACACAATGTCATGTTCTCTAATGAGACATGGGTGGAGGATCAGGGATCTCAAGTGCTTAACTTGCATGACCCCAGACTGGGACGAAGGGAATTAAGTAAATGCTGGGTTTTATTTGTTCTGTGTTTTTAATTGTTGGAGCTATTCTGCTTTCAGAAGCCTACCATTTGAATAGATCTCATTCTTATATGGGACATTAGGAAACCAGAACATTCCTTAGACACACTGTATCTGGGAAGAGCCTTAAAACAATAGTATTGGTAACAGCTAAAGGTTTGAGTGTGTGGAGGGGGACATGGCATGTTCATGTATGGGGTGCACCTTTGTGTGCTGGCATACATGCACGCATGCACACATGTGTGGATGTCTTATATCTCTGGCACCTTCCATTCTCATTGTCCTGCAACTCTCCATGTAGGTGAGGCTGGCTAACTCAATGGCCCCAGGGATCCACCCGTCTCCTCCCCCTAGCATTGGGATTACAGACCTACCATTATATATATAGCATTCTTATATAGGTTCTGGATATTGAACCCGGGTCCTTGGACTTGTCCTGCAAGTTCTTCACTGCCTGAGCCATCTCCCCAGCCCACAAACAAAATTCTGTAACATTACTTCATTTAACTGAGCAGATAACTGTATCAGTATTCTAGAGATGAGAAGGACAGAGTTGCAAGACACAAACTGACCCGGTATCCTTAAATCATAGCTTAAGCCCCAACAGTGTACTCTGCTCTTCTTTGCCAACCCACTGTGACAAGAATTCATCTAAGCAGAAGCAGAGCAAAGCCCATCATTAATCAGGGTATTATAAAAGCCCTGTCCTAATGCTTCAAATGACAGTTGAACAAATATAATTAAGCTCCAAAAGTAACTCATCAGATTTAGATCATTATATGTTATACATTATAATTTAATCCTTTTGGGTTTGAGTATTAGTATAAGGACAGTGATACTTTTAAAAAAAATGTGGGGTTTCACAAATCAAATGATTAGTAGTTCTAATTTGGTAATGATATGTCTCCCAGTGTAAGCTAAGCAAACAGAGTGTCTGCCTTTTGTGCGTGGATCCGAGCCAAGTGCGTGTCTCTCTGGTGCCCTGATGCTTTCGGAGCCTGCCTTCAACAAGCTGAGCTGACTTCTTCTCCTGGTGCCAACACCTTGGTTCTAGTCCTGCCCTCCCAGGCCCTCATGACCACCTGCTACCACTTCAACTCCCTGCAAGTGTGTGTGTCTTTGTGTGTATGTGTGGTGTGTGGGCACACCTGCGTGTATGGGTGCCCATGGACACGTGAGAATGCATGGATGTAGAGGTCACAGGTTATTGTTCTGTGCCTTGCTGGTTGCCTTCCCACCTTATATATTGAGGTAGAGTCTCAGAATCACACCCAGAGCTAACTGATGGAGGGAATCTGGCTAGCCAGCTGCTCTGAGCATCCTCATGCCTCTGTTTTCCCACTGCTATGCCTGTTGTGCATTTACGTGGATACTCAGGATCGAAACTCAGATCCTTATGTGTGTATGGCAAGCATCTTACCCGCTCAGCTATCCCCCAGCCTCCTTTTCGTAAGATTTTATATCTGTTCCCTGTCCCTGGCATGCCGTGTAGGTCTTTAGAGAGTCCAGATGCAGCTGGCGTATTAGAACAGGGTCTATGGAGTCAATACAAATTTTAAAGCCAAGTTGAGAAGTGCAGTAATTCAGTGGCAGCAGTGACTCAGGTCTTGTAAATGAAAAGCTGTTCTGCAGATTAAAACTAAATCAATATATGCTAAGTGACTGGGTGTCTGCATTCCTCAGGCAGCTTGGTCAACCTGCCCTTGTCCTCTGGGTCTGCCTAAATCTTCCAAGCAAATACTGTGCAGACATCCAAGTCTCTTTCTCCACCACCTTATAATTTAGGATTTGCAGGAACTCTGTTCATTTTATTAATGAGAAAAATAGCTTTGTAAAGAAGCACCATCCATTTACAGGAAGCAGTGAGACTTTTTCCCACACACTCACAATCCACTAGGGTTTTTTCTAAATCTCTACTGCAAGCTATATACACTGCTCTTTCCTAGTTCTGTTGAGTATTTCTTGTATTACTGGGCCATAGAAGAACTTCACCTGATTCTAAGATCAAAAGTTCCAAATGGACTCCGTATGTAAAAATATATCAAAAGTAAAATGAAGCAATTTTTAAAAATGAGCCTAATGGTGGAAAATCCTGCATAATGCACATTGGCGTAGGAGGGATCTTCTGTATTTCTGTGCTTTCATTGGTTAATAAAGAGAATGCCTTGGCCTGTAGGATAGGACAGCCCTTAGGTGGGCGGAGTAGACAGAACGGAAGGCTGGGGAGAAGGGAAGACGCCAGACGCCATGACTCTTCGGCCTGAGATGGATGTAGATTAGACTCTTCCGGTAAGCCACCACCTCATGGTGACACACAGATTTCTAGAAATGGGTTAGTTTAAGATGTGAGTTAGCCAAGAAAAGGCTAGAGATAATGGGCCAGGCAGTAATTTAATTAATACAATTTTCATGTGGTTATTTCAAATGTAAGCCAGCCCGCCCTCACCGGGAGCCAGGCGGGACACTCGTGGGTGGGACACAGCCCACGCCTCCCCTATTACAACACACATGACAAAGGTTTACCTAACAATTCACAGTGGTTGTGTTTGGAGTTGGCCGGGCTGGACCAAGAGCTCAGCCTTGTCTGCTGAAGAACTCCCTGGCTGTAGCTTTCCTTCAATGTCTCTTGCCATTTCCTTGCTTGGGAATATTCCTGCGACCCACACGTGTGCCGCTAGATGAATCCACACATCACGATGTGTCACAGTGCCAGACATCTGCCAGAGTCTCACACCACTCCCGACATCCAGCTCTTGAATAAGTGCACGGCATCTCCATTCCTAAAGAGGTGCTGTTTTCATCATGTGCATGTCCTTTACATGTTTGCCATGAACCTCCCCTGCCCCCCTCCTCGCTCCCAAATGACTAGCATGTGTTCCTATAATTTTTAAAAGCATCATCTCTACAGATTTTTTTTTAAATTGTGTGTCAAGGAGATGGATTTCAGTGAAGTGCTTACTTCACAGGCAGAGAACCTGAGTTTAGATCCCTTACACCAGTGTAGAAAACTGGACACTGTGACAGGCACCTGCTATCACAGCGCTGCTAGGGTGGAGAAAGGCAGATTCTTAGACATCACTGGAAAAACTGGTGAGCTATAACGCCAGTTAGAGACCCCTACTCAAAAATGAATGAATGAATGAATGAATGAATGACTAAGTCAATATATGGAGTATTTAAGGAAGTAATTTAAGACCTTGATGTTAATCTCTGACCTCCACATGCATATTCACACACATCCACTCACTTCACACATACACGCACACACACACATGTACATTCACACATATACTTGTATACTCAGATACACATGTACATGTATACCCACATACATACCTACATGCAAACATACACATGCACCCACACATACATGCACATTAACACATATATATGCACTTCACATAGACACAAGCCACATGTTTCTAGTGAGTCATCTTGGCTTCTCCACAGCATGCCCATAATATCCATCTTTAAGGGACCCTAGATCAGACCCACTTGACGGTCAAGATGAACCATAACATGCCACATTGCACAGGAACAAGAGACCGGAAATAAAAGTGATTTATACAAACTGAGAACATATCCTATCACCTATAAAAGGGAAGAGGCATCCAGACGTTGACATTTCACAGCTCACATGGATTGACTGTAACTTAATTACACGTTAGGTTAGACTTCCTTACAAAGAGTGAATCGCCAATCAAGATTTTACCTTGTGAACCTGGCCAGCTGAGTTTCCAGTACTGTATGAGAAGCAGGTAGATACATGGAAGCAGCCAGCAGCTCTGACAGAAATGTGGGAACGCCCTCCTCACCATCATCAACTCTCAGAAGCCATGCCTTCTCCAACTAGTCTCTCATCAGCCCTGGAGTCACAGAGACCTAAAAGTGACCAGAAACAGTGGTTCTCTCCTAGCTTCGTCCCCTGCTGTGAGCCACACCCTAGCCCACATTTTAATCATCTATCAGACGGTGTTCATCAGCACTTCCCATGAAGTCCTAAGCATATCTGGATCAAGAGGAGAAAGGGTAGACACAACTTCCCTCAGACCTCGCCCAAGTTCCATCACTTACATCCAGTCATCTGTGTGACAGGCCGGACCACATTATGAACAGTTTGGAAAAACCTGTCATTTAATTCCCCATATGCAAGTGTCCAGTACTCATGAGAGACTGAGGTTAACCGAACAAGTTATTAAAAAGACGCCTTCGCTCTATAGCCTTAAAGTTGTGTGCTGTTATTTTCTTATGTAAATAATCTAGGAAGTCTGTGAAACATCTGTGTTTACAGATACCCAGCTGTATAACCTAGGGGGCACACTGCTTCCCTGTCCACTGGATCTGGGCTACCATCTTTGCTTGCTTCCGATTCTCACGTCGTATTAGAATCCTGAAAGTTCCTCCTGAAATAATTGCTAGCAGTATCTTAAACATGGCTCCCAAAGGCACAAGACTAGTGTCATGGTTCCTTCTCCATCCTTGGAAATGTAGACCGCCATAGTGTGCCTTTTATTCTACAAGAAGTATTTCTACTTCCTTCAGACTGCTGGCATCCAGGAATCTCCCAAAGGCAGGGCAACTGAGTCTCCATGATCTTGCCAGTCTGGTGGCACTCAGTGTGTATAACGGGTCTCAGCCCCATGCTACTCCCAATTCACCAGGCCCTGTCAGTATGAGTCTATCAATGGGATGGACTGACAGAATGATGTATAGAATGCACAGAAACTTGGCATGTGAGGTCCAGACTGTGGTGTAGAGAAGCATCTGCCAGCCCAAAAAGAACAGAAAAGGCATTCCTGTGTTCATGATGGTTGGAAGGTCAAGGTCCAGTGTGAGAGGTAACTGGTGAGAGAGAGAGAACAACATCACGAGATTCCATGTGAGTTCACTAATCTAGAAAGAGGACATTTAAAATTCCAAGAGGACCTTGAAGAAACATGGGGTCTCTTGACTCTTCTAGCACCATAGAAACAGGGCTGGGTCAGTCCAGTTAGCTGAGAAAGGGTCAGGTAGCAGGGGCAGACATCCGGAAGAGCATGTTAAGCAGGTAAAGGAAGCATTCTAAAGAGGAAGCATTGATAGATGTTCTAAAACTTGACTGACGGTCTGCGTAAAAGAACAATTAAGGATTACGTGCAGAGAAGTAACAGCAGCTTGACAAGACGAGTCTGAGCAGGGAGCAGGGCAGGAGGCCGCCGAGGCTGGCAAAGATGGATTCAGGAGAGAATGAGAGACTGGCATTGAGGACAGCACCAGAGGGAGGGGTTTCAGTAAATTTTTTTTTTTTTTTGTAAAGAAAATGAAAGAAGTCAGTGCAAAGTGCAGGGGAATTAAGAGCCTGCTGTGTGTTGTTGCTGATGGGACTGATCTGAAAGAAAAGGGGAAATATGCCTGATTTAAGAGAAAGGAGCTTGGTATTATATTGCACTTGGGAGGAGGATGGTGAGTTCAAGGCTAGCCTGGGTTACATAGCAAGTTGCAGGCAAGCCTTGGCTGCGACGACAATTACAGGTCAATCTAAGGACATAGTGTGTTCCAGGCTAGCACTGTTTCCAAGGGTTGGGGTTATGTTAGGTAGCCACGTGGAGATAGATGGCTTAGTGGCGCACACTGAAGCATGAGGCCTAAATTTGTATTCTCAACACACATAAAAGAATACTTGGGATGGGGGTACATCTATATCCCTAGTGTGGGGGCACAGAGACAGACCTATTCCTGGAGCCTACTGACCATCAGTCTAGCCAGCCAGTGAATGCCAAGTTCAGTGAGAGATCCCGCCTCAAAAGACGAAGTGAAGATCAATTGGAGAAGACACCCAGTGTCAACCTCTGGCTTCCACATCTGCACACATACATACACCACACATACACACTTACATGTGCACACACAGATAGCTCAAGAAAGGGGCAGGAAGCTACATAGATGAAGACAAGTAATGGGGAAGACTCTTAAGAGGGGTAGAAGCCACATTTGCTCACGGTTTGCAGAATCCGTGGTCAGCTGCAGTCTGGGACTATAAACAGGAAGGGGACAACTGTGAGAACAGATTCGCCAACTGAGATGACACTTGGTGTGCACAGGTACACACGTGCACATGCGTATGAACATGCCACACATACACGCGTGTGCGTGCACACACACACACACACACATCCTCTGCATGGGCACATCTACATCAGCATGGAAACAAGAAACCCTGAAGGCCAAGTGGAGCAGCTCATAAATATTCATGAGGACCTCGTGTGTGTGTGTGTGTGTGTGTGTGTGTGTGTGTGTGTGTGTGTGTGTTTGCCAGGCTGTTCTCAAATATCACTGTAGTACTGCAGAACTGTGGAAATTTGCTGTTTGGTTGTCAATGATCTGAAGATCCAGAGAAGCCCCTGTACGGTTTTATAACGGCAATGACCATCTAAGGAATTACCCAAACAAGGGAAAGATCATTCACAAAACATAGACGCCTTTGAGAGCTTGTGGGAGCAGCTGCCAAGGCAGGAAGAGGGTCATTTTCTGTATTTTACTGTCAAGTAGTTTTTTGCTTGGCTTCACTACTCCCATGTGCCTGAGTGTCACCAGAAGCAGACAGCAGCTTCTTTGTTCTTTATGGAGAGTTCAGGCAGTAGATGCTTTAGGGTTACTGGCCAGTCTGCCACATACGACTGTTGGCAGTGAAGTGGGGACAGCCATGGACAACAGGGTTTTCCTTGTGGAATGAACAAGGATTTTCCATTCAAACTTCAGGACCCAAACAGGTGGCAACCCAGACTTTTCCTGGTGGCTCTGGTTTCCCGACTTACAAATTAGAAAAAATGAAAACATATTTATCACATATCCTATAGGTGAGCCTCTCCAGTGTTCAGCAGAGGAAATGGACAATAGTTTCTCTTTCCCTCCTTCCTTCCCCCCTTTTCTGTTTTTCTGTTTGCATACTATGTTTAAGAACCTAAAGAAATTTAAACATGCAGCCTTGTGAACTGTTCCCTGGTGCAGGAGACTTGTCTGTATTCTGTCAATCATGTTTTAAATAAATGCAAATTGGCCAGGTAGGAAGTATAGGTGGGTCAACCAGACAGGAAGTAGAGGCAGGGCGAGGAGAACGTCTGGGAAGCAGGAAGCTCCCTTGGCATTCCTGTGCAGACCACCAAGGAAGCAGGATGTGTCCTTGTCCCAGCTGAGAAAAGGTACTGGCCATGTGGCTGACAATGGGTTAATATAAGTTATGGGAGCTGGTAGGAAGACT
>JAQHUG010000058.1:6504388-6519010 GCA_028555095.1 Dicrostonyx torquatus
TCTCTACTGGACCATTCTACTTGGCCTGCGAGGGAATTGTATCATGGAAAAATGGAATAGCTTCAGATGCTGTGAAACTGGGTCACCTCCCCTAGTATCATCCTGATTGATCAGAAACATCTCCGAAATCCGTGGGAGTGGGAATGACCCAGGGAAACACAGCGAGTTTAGAGCCTACTTTACTGCTGTTAGACCCAGCCATGGTTTAAACAGACGGCTTTCATCTTTAGTGTTTCTGTAGCTGAAATACACAGGAAATTTAGTTTATTTCCCATGCTAACAATTAAGAGCAATCAAAAGAACACTGCTGTTCCTCTCCTTGTTTAAATATATTTATGGATTTTTACAGAAAGTAGAACATATAGATAATTTATAATTAAAATCATCTTTATTTATACGTTTTTGAATTAATTTTTCACTTGTTAGTACAGACTGTGTGTTAGGTAATGTTTTCGGTTTTGCCATACGTGTGTGTTGTGCATGTATGCATTCCTGTTTGCACGTATGTGGTTGCATGTGTATGGGCATGGATGCTTACTGAGGCAGGATCTCCCCCACCAAGCCAATAACTTGTCTCTGTAGCTCAGCCAGCCAGCCCGCTTACCCTGGGGATCCTGTCTCTGCTCCCCTAATGCACAGGGGATGTGAACTTTGGTGCACACACTTATGCTGAAAGCGTCCACTAAGCCCTCTTCCCAGCCCCACTAAGCATTGTTTACGAGCTAAAGTGATAGCAAAAAAAAAAAAAAATACAGCGGACTTTCCTGAACCCCTACAAAGCTGGTGGTCTCATAAGAAGAAATAGATAATAACATCAGCAACAACAGTAATGAAAGACCAAGGAGAGCTTGTGATGGTAATTCCAGAGCAATAAAAAGCAAGAGCATCAGGGCACACACACCCTCAGGTTTGTTCCTCTGTTTGAGACTCTCACACCTGACAGCTGTGCATGGTGGCTGTGGGAAGGTGAACTGGAGGCTGTCAGAGAAGAACACAGGGAACACAGATGCCGAGGCATGGCTAGATGCCTGCAGACATTTGATGTGAAATGCTACTTTGTAGAACAGTGTGGATACTGAGAGAACGACTGTCTCTGCAAAGTGAAGAGAGTGTTTGGCTGCGGGAAGGAGCGGCTGAGGCAGCTAGCATGGTGAGCAAGAGGCCGTGGTGGGTGCCGTTGGGAGATGAGGCATGAAAAGCAGCAGAGGAGCTCACCAAGTAGCTTGGGGTGCATCCACAGTTGAGGTTCATTGCTGGAGGGCTGCAGACAAGTGGGACAGGACTAAGTCCTCAGATGCGCTCCCCATACCTGCATAGAGAATGGACTTTGGGAGAGGGAGGTCTAGGCAGACATCAGTGTCCAAAGACCTTTTTGGAGGGGAATGCAGAAGTCTGGCTGCACAGGACTATGGATCAGACCAGAGTGAAGGAATAGTGGGTCATGCTGGATTTTGGATAGAAAAAGCAAGCATCTTTTCATGTAATGTATAAACAAGAAGAAAAATAACTCCAGGTTTTGAGTACCCTTTTTATGGGACTTTATCTGCCTACTGTTTCACGAGTGCTTGTTTTTACGTTTGGCTGACGTATTAGGATACTCTAGAATAATAGAATCAATTATATGAAATGCTATGCTACAAAGGATGATTGCATTGGCCTATATGGTACAGGATGAGTAGTGGAAGAATGACTGATATGCTGGAGAGACCGAGGGCCCAGTAGCTGCTTAGTCTGGGGAGCTGGGTGCCTTGGCAGTCCTCAGCTGCCACTGAAGGCCTGAAAGATTCCTGGAGAACCTTTGTTTTCCAGGCTGAGTACAAGGTCAAAGATGCTGAGTTCTGATGTCAGCAGGTGCTGGGAATAGGCATGCTGTATTAGGGTTCTCTAGGAAGATAATTTGTGGAATACACTTATTTATATATAACTGTATCTGTAACTAACGATATATATCTATATATATATAGCTATATGAATGAAAGAGAGAGGGAGAGAAAGAAGGTGAGAGACGGAAGATAGAAGGAGAGTGGGGGTATTTATTAGAATGGTTGACAGGCTGTATTTTGCCTTTCAGAACTTCTTAGACTCCAGAGCCGCACCAAAGAGTTTTTAACTTCAGAGTGAATTAGTTCTTTTGCCCAGGGCTGTGAGAACATCTGGCCAGAAAGAAGCAGCTCAAGAGAAGGAAGGTTTGCCTAGGATCATGATTTTGCGGCACAGTCCATCCGTGTGGGGAAAGACATGTGCAGCAGGAAGAAGGGGCTGCCTGCTCACATCTGAGGAGATCAGGAAGCTGAGTAAGTCAGATGGCAGATTCAGCTGGCTTTCTTCTTTCTTCTTTTTCTTACTCAGTCTGGGATGTGAGGCACCTGGACCACCTGCATTCGGGGTATATCTTAGCTTCTTCATTAGGCTTTTCTGAAATGCCTGCACAGAAACACCCAAACATGTCCTCATCAGTGGACCAGGCATTCCTTAATCCGACACATTGATAACGGAAATGCGTTGCCACTCTAAGTTTGGTGGGGGTCCCAGGACACTGATAGTGGGAATGCACTGCCACTCTGAGTTTGGTGGGGATCCCAGGAGTGGGATCCCAGGAGTCATGTGCCAGATCTGAGCCCTCCTCAGGCCTGGCCCCTTCTCCTAGCTGCCTTGCTCTCAAATGTTGGCCAGTCTTTTGTTAACATATTCTAGAAAAAGTCATTCTTCATAGTCTCTCATGTTGCTTTGTCTCCCAAGCAATGCCAGTGGCTCAGAAATGCACCCACTGTCCCATCCTCAAACAGTGATTGTTTGAAGATTCCTCTACATTCTCTGTCTCTATTCTCTCTGGCTTTCTGAGACAGGGTTTCTCTGTGTAGCCCTGACTGTCCCGGAACTCACTTTGTAGACCAGGCTGGCCTCAAACTCACAGATCCACCTGCTTCTGCCTTCTGGGGGCTGGGATTAAAGGCTTTTGCCACCACCATCCAGCCTCTGCATCTCTTTGGTATCTCAGATTAGTGTTCCTACACCTGTCTACACCTGTGTGCTGCCGCTTCCCTGTCTTACATAGGAGTTGCTTCATAATTTTCTGTTAGAGTTTACACTCATGTATCCATTCACCATTTTGTCTGGACATCTCTGGGGTGTGTGTGTCTCTGTGTGTGTCTATATGTGTGTATCTGTGTCTGTCTGTGTGTCTATGTGTCTGTGTGCATCTCTGTGTGTTTGTCAGTGTGTGTGTGTGTGTGTCTGTGTCTCTGTATTTGTGAGATGTGTGTCTCTGTGTGGTGTGTGATGTGTGTATTTGCATGTGTGAAGTGTGGATAATGTGTGTGTGTCAGTATGTATAGTATATCTCATTCAATTATAACTCAAATTGAAATTCTAAGGCATACTAAATAGACTTAAGTTACTGTAAAATGATCATTATTTCCTTATGGTTTTGTGATACACTTTCGTTAACTGCTTCTGACTTGCAAATATTACTTTTAATCCCAACTGAAACATATTTTATTAAGGAAAGTATTACAAGTTGTGTAATGTCTCACTCACCACTTAAAATGGGGACTTGCCTTGGACTTCTTAGCAGAAAGCCAGACACTGTTCAGCCTCCCCACACCCCACCTCATCCTGGACAGCCGAGCTTTGCCTACAGGGAAGGACAGGATACACAGAAACTGCCTTCCTTGGCCTTGCTATGGGATGAGTGATGAGTACCCAGGCCAACCTGTGCACAGCAGCAGGCCCTGCTTGACTTGGCTGTTATTCACGTTAGGCAAGAAGACGATGGCAGTCTTCATTTTTCTGTCGCTAAGATATCTGCTTTTGAAAGTTTCTTTTCTGTTGCTACGATAGAATACCTTGACACAAACAAGCAAGGAAGGATTCATTTTGGTTTACCGTTTCAGAGAGATAGAGTCCATCATGGCAACGAAGACACAGCAACACATCCTGGTTGGCCACAATCTGTCCACACACAGGAAGAGAGAGGGAAAAGAGTATAGGACCAGGCTGTGCCACGTCAGGGCTCACCACTGGTGATGCATTTCCCCCAGCTAGGCCCCACCATTTTGTGCTATCTTTTTAGCTTTATTTATTTGTTATTTACTATGTATGGGTGCTTTCCTTCATGTGTGCTTGCACGCCATGTGCGTGCCTGGTGCTCACAGATGTCAGAAGGTGGACATCGGATTCCTTGGAGCTACATGGATGATTACCATCTAGGTGCTGGGAATCGAACCCTGGTCTGTGAGAACAATAAATCCTTTTAACCACTGAGCCATCTCTTCAACTCAAAGGCCCCACTTTCTAAATGATCCAGAACCTTCCAAAGTGGTACCAAAAGCTTGGAACCTTGTGACAAACATATGTGCCTGTTGGAAGCCATCCCATATCCAAACCACACCGTTCACATATCAACTTATTCTGGGGCTACTGAGGAATGCTTAAGTATCCAGCCCCGCGTCTGCTTGGAGGAGCCAGAAGCTGGTGAGATATAAACATTTGTCTCCTGGAATTTACCTACCTAACAGAAAGACAATAAACAATGTTGCTATGTGGGTACAGTGCCACACAAGGCAGGGTTAGAGGGTAAAGGGTAAAGTTATTAAAATCCCTTTAATAAGGCTGCATATGACCAGAGGCCTATGAGATGTGGAGCCAGTTGTGGAGGTAGCTAAAGAAAGCTTCTTCAGAAGAAGGAAGGACGGATGCTTCAAGACGAGCCTGTGGGTGGGACAGTCTGTGTGACAGTAAGAAAATGATCAGAGGTCAATGATTTGATGAAGTATTTGGCAGACCTCAGGGTCACACAGCGTGTGACTTGACCTATCGCCATGAGTGCTTTGCTGAGGTTTATTGCTTGCATGCTTATGCCTTCCACAAATCTCGATGAAATAGGAAAGTCCCTACAGAGAGAGATGACAGGATGGCCATTACCTCCGTAATAGTCATTGTCAGTGATTCTTTCAGTTTCATGGGTGGCCAGAAATAAAAGCTGGCTAAATAAAAAGAATTTGGCTGATAAATGAAAAAAAGGGAAGAACAGGACCGGAGAAATGGATCAGCAGTTAAGAGTAAATATTCCTCTTACGGAAGACCTGAATTTAGTTCTCAGAACCCATATTGGTGGTTCACAACCACCTGTAGCTCCAGCTCCAAGGGACCCAATGCCATCTTCTGGGGTCCACAGGTTCCTGCACTCATGTGCACCCCCGCCACACACACATTTATATATAAATTTTAAAATAAGAGGGAGGGTTCATTTGGTATTGGCTTTGGAGTTTGTAATGGTTAATTTTAATCATTAATTTGACACAATCTAGAGTACCCTGGGAAGAAAGTCTTGATGAGGGATTGCTGAGATTGTTGGCGTGAGCGTATCTGTGGGATATGGTCCTGGTTACCAGTTGTCATAGAAGTTTTAGCCCATTGAGGGCAGCACCATTCCCTAGGCTGGGGATCCTGGGCCATTTTTCCCACTTTGCTGGGGGCTCTCTGGTTTTGTTCAGTAGGGCACACCATTCCTCAGCCTTATGCATCTGTTTTCTCCCAGGCTTAGAACGTGCTGTATCAGATGAATTCAAAGTCAGTTATGAAGACCCTATCTGTTTCATCATTGAGTAACTTGGGAAACTATATGTGACCAGTTTTGCCCATTGAAATATGAGGAGGGGAGGTCCTGAGAAAGGGATTTTGTATTTTAAAAGATGAGGTAGGAGCTGGAGATATGGCTCCATTCTTAGAAGCACAGTGTTTTTGTAGACCCAAGTTAGATTTCTAGGATCCACATCGGGTGGTTCATCAGTACTTACAACTCCAGCCCCAGGGTACACAGATATGGCATGTATTGACACACATACACATAAATAAAAATAGAAAATCATCTTATAAAGCCAGGCTGATAAGGGAGATGTCTCCGGATAGTGATAAATTAGGGAAGTGTGGCCAAGACTTCTGTAGCCACCCTATCACACATAGAGGACACATACTTACCCTTAAGACAGCTTGTCATGATATTACATGATTACATGGTTGGTTCCTCGCTCAGAGCTAATGTCAGAATCCACACCATCTACTTACCATATGTCATTTTTCTTACCTATCATCCATCTATCTTCTAATTGCCTACAATCCCTATCTGTCTGTCTGTAATCTATTATCTATGTATCTATTGCCTTTATCTATCTTTTCATTTTATGTGACATCCATATTCTGTTTGTTATCTATTTGTCTACTATCTACCATCTATCATCTGTACCTATTTAGTATCTATCATCTATCAATCTATCTATCACTTATCTATCTATCTATTATCTATCTTTATGTCATCTATCTTGTTCTCTTATCTAAATGTATCTCTATGCCATAAATATCTACATCGCCTATATTTTCTGTCTATATCTGTAACTATTATCCATTGTTAATCAAACTGTAGACAAACTTGAAATGAGATGATAAAAATCCTGCAAATTATACAACATACAATTTTAATTATTATCATTAAACATTAAGTATGCTTTTATTTATTTATTTATTTATTTATTTATTTATTTTGGTTTTTTCGAGACAGGGTTTCTCTGTGGCTTTGGAGCCTGTCCTGGAACTAGCTCTTGTAGACCAGGCTGGTCTCGATTAAGTATGCTTTTAAAATGGTGTTTAAAATCTTCACAATATTTAAGAAGGAAAATACAAAGTATAAAAATTTCATGTGTAGAGGTGGGAAGGAGTGAGACAGGAATCACATGGAAGAAAGAAACAATAGATAAGTAGCAATAGCAATAACGTCTGGGTGGTAGCATTAAAAGTGTAAATTTTGTTTGTTTTCAGACAATTTGCACTTTGGAACTTTTATAAAAGACAGGTAAAAGTTGATAATTTTACAAAAATCAAAGAACGATGATCCAGAGACTGTGTAAACCTAATACGACGCATTGGGTCCCAAGGTCTGCCTCCCTCTTTCGTGCTTGCTCCACCAGGTTCTGCATTGCACGTGAAGAGTCATATGACCACCCTTCTGAAGAGCAAGGGTAAGGGACCAGCTGTGCAAGCATGAGGACCTGAACCCAAGCCAAGCACTCACAGAAAAACCTAGGCAGGTAGGTGGAGCAGGCTTCATCCCAGTAGTGGGGAAGCAGGCAGGGGTATCACTGATGCTCACTGGCCAGACAATTGGCTGTTCAGTGAGTTCCCAGTAAGACAGTGAGAGGCCCGGCCTCAAAAACAAGGTTTAGTCTAACTGCTGAGGGATGTTAACCATGGTCATCCCATGTTCTCCACCTTTCTGCAAACAAATAGGCACATGCATGCATATGAAATACACACATGCATGGGAAGAAGGAAAAAAGGGAAATAAGGGAGGGAAGGGAAGGAGTAAATAAGGAAGTGAAGATGGAAGAAAGAAGAAAGCAGGGAAGGAAAGGAGGAGGAAGGAAGGAAGGAAGGAAAGAAGGAAGGAAGGAAGGAAGGAAGGAAGGAAGGAAGGAAGGAAAAAGAAGCTTATAAAGAGAAAGCTGGGGAGACTTCCTCTCCATTCTTCCTGTCTCCTACACTTCCCTCTCTTATGAAGCTAAAATCCTACTATTTTAGTAAAAAGTATGACTCGGTCAACATAAGCATTCAGTGACTTTTTCTGGAAGAATCTGGACATAGTTTTGCAGCTTTCACCTTAGACGACTGTGCGGCACACGATCCATAAACCGCCAGCTATGTCTGTGAGCAGTGATGGACTCTGGTCCTCACCGGGCCCTCCAGGTCAGGTACTAACAATGAACAGGGCTGGGTTCTGCATCACAAATGTTCTTCTGGCTCAAGGGCCAGGATGGTATGAGACAAGGGCATGCAGATGTCTCTGCCAATGTTGCTGCACGTTGCAAGTTAGGACAAATCAGCCTGGGTCAGGAAGGGACTTGGGGGCTCTGAATTAACATACGGTAAACTGCAGAGGCCCAAATGAGGCAGAATCTGGATTCTTTTTCCTCTGTGATAAGGCTGGGAATAAGTCTAGAGTCACCAGTTAGAGGAAGCATTTAGAACTAAGCTATTTACCATTGCATTTAGAACTAAGCTATTTATCACTGCAAAATACACATCAAGGCACAGTCTAATGCTATTCTTGGTTTTTCTATAAACATAACATGTGATCTGACCACCTATATCCCTTCTCTCCCTGGCCAATTTGTCTGCTATGTGATGCCGAAGGAGATGGAAAGACACAGGACTAGGTACTGCCTGTGTCTTCATTAGGACAACTTGCCCGTGTGGCAGACTGGGTGTAGTTTGGAGTCCTACACAGTCTGTGCAGGGTCCTTCACTGTGTATATGTACACATATATGTGTGCGTGTATGTTTTCATATGTGTAGGTCTGTCTTTGGCTCCATATGTGTCCACATGGATACAACCTGTGTCTTCATTAGGATGGCCTGCCTGTGTGACTTTCAGGGTGTTGGGGGGTTGGAGACCTGCACCATCAGAGTGTGAGAGGAGGCCTCAGGTGCAGAGGGGTAGCTTGGGATGTGATCCCCTAAGCAAGTATGAGGAGTGAGTGGGCAACATGGAAGGGGGAACTCAGTATGATGGGACGTATGTCGTCAGGATTTCTGCTAGAAAACGTGTATTACATGTAGAGTGAGAGACCGCTGTGGAGAGAGCGCTGGCATTCTGTGTTCATGGAGACCGCCCTGCGAAAGGAGACATGAATTCTGGCAGTGTTTGCCTGCAAGCTCTGAGACTGCTTACATACTCACTCCTGTCTGCCACTCTCAGCTGTTGCCTTGACACAAGTGCCTTGCACTGCCAGGTCACACTTGCACAACTGCCTCACGTGTCGGGAAGGTTCATCCCAAAGAAGGTCAGGGGACAGGTTTGGACAGCAGGTAGCTTATGTTTGAGCTGGAGCCGCCACCTAAGCAAAGCGGCTCTCCGCTCTCTCCTAACTCCATGGAGGTGACCGCGAGAGAGGCACTATGGGCTATTCTCGCGACTGGCGGTCTTTAGGAGTACCATTTTGGGGGGACAAAGGTTGAGAGAGGTTACGTATCATTTGCTGCGTAACTGTTGCATGCTGGGGTGCAGGCATGGTTCAGGCTCCTATTCAATACTAGTTTGGTAAGGAGATAAACGCATTGACATTAAAGAGTTGGTTACTACAAAGGAGTTTGCGTAGGGAGGGTCTAATGAGGTTTCATGGGAAACCAAGAAGGAGTCTCAGAGAAGTAAGAGAAGTGATTATAGATATGCATACTTTTGTACATGTGTGTGTGCATGTATACATATATGTGCATATCTGTGTTTGAGTGTGCATGTACATCTGTGCATGCATACATGGATATATGTGTGTATTTTCATATGCGTAGGTCTGTCTTTAGGTCTACATGTGGTTTAGGTGCATAGGCATATGCATATGTGTATATGTGCATATATAATGTATATTGTACATGTGTGTGTTTACAAGTACACATGTGCATATGTGTATATATCTTTATGTATGAGTGTGTTCATGTGTGTGTACATGCATCTAATTGTGTTTATCTATATATGTATGCATATGTGCACATACATTGTGCTTTGTATGTATTTGTGTATATGTATGCATATATCTGTGTGTACAAGTAAGCACACACATGTGTACACATGGGTATGCATAGTGTGTGCATGCATATGTGCATTTATGTGTGAACATCTATATATATAGTGTGTATATTTGTGCATACACATGTGTGTGTGCATCTGTGTGTGAAGGACAAAGATGACTTAGTACATGTGAATTATTTATCTCTATTGTCAAAACTGAAATCTGGAAGCACTTCCAGGTCCCAGAGTGCCCGGAGACCACACAACAGCCTGACTTTAGTGAAAGAGGATTTCCTTATTTCCTCCTGGTTTGCTTTTATGATTTTACTGTCATTTTCTCTACGTTTCTGGTAGGTGGATATTCATATTCATTGATAAAATAATTGGGACCAAATCTATACCCTGTTCCTAGGTTAGGATTTGTACTTGGTAGAAGAAAACCTTTGCACCTGGCTCTGCAGTTCATCCCATCCATAATGCAAAGTGTCAGCTGTTCCCATTTTAAAGGGCAAGCCCGGCAACCCAGCATCAAGAAGGCATTCCATCCCAGAAGCTGTACCGGGTGGGAAAGTTGCAAGTCAACAGAATGCAATTACCCAGGTGGAAATGAAATCAGGAGCATGTCAGCAGGCCCTTCCTCTATGCTAGGGAAGGGACCACCAGAACTGTTGAGGCCAGTGGTCAGCATCTCAGGTCCAGGAGTCCCCCAAAAAGCAGACATTTAAAATGCCAAAGGAAAACTGAAACTGGAATCAAGCTCACATCTCTTCACTGGAAAATAAATAATATTAAGGCCTTGGGAGACTCCCTGCTCTTTGAGGAAAGAAATGTTTCTGCATGGAGAGCTTAAATGTTTCCACGTCACCTCCCCTCAGCCAGGCTGTGGAGTGACAAACAATTGGCTGTACTGAAACTGACAAAGAGCTTCCCCAAAGCGAACCCACTGAACCAGGATTCTTGCCTGGTTGTAATAGATGGGTTCTTTTACTACCAGCTGATGGAGTAACTGAGTGACCTTGAGGCAAGTCTTATTTCTTTACCAAGAAAATAGGCGGATGTTTTGAGTTTGTGGCAAACAGAAGTATGCTGGGATTAGACAGGTCTTTAAAAGGTACCATGTGACAAAGCCATGTCAGAGATGTCAGACATATCAGACATCATGTCAGACTTATCAGACATGTCAGACAACATATCAGACATAATGTCAGACATATCAGACATGTCAGATATACAGCGTGAGGGGCATTTTACTATGGGGCCCCTCTACTTTCCCTGTCCTTGGTAACATTTGTAATTTCACATAGATAGCAAATGTGTGTGTGTGTGTGTGTGTGTGTGTGTGAGAGAGAGAGAGAGAGAGAGAAGTGTGTGTGTGTGTGAGAGTGTGAGTGTGTTTGTGTGTGTGTGAGAGAGAATATATGAGAAAGAGGGAGAGAGAGAGAAATAGAGAGAGAACATGTAGAGACCTGAGATCACGATAGAGGTTGGTGTCTTCCTCAGTTGCTCTTCATATTAGCCTTTGAGACAGGGTCTCTCACTAAATTGGAAGGTCACCAATTGGCCAGTCTCCCTAGGCAGTGAGCTGCAGGAATCAGCCCATCTCTCCTACCCATACCTGTTGTACTAAAGGTTATGGATGTTTTTGACAGATACGTTGCTAAATACAGATAAGAATTATGGGTTAATTTAAGTTGTAAGAGCTAATTATTAATAAGCCTGAGCAATAGTCACCTATCTCCATCAGGCAAGGACCTGGGATGCCATCAGACAAACCATTTCTTTTGATAAGTTATCTATATTGGATGAAAATATCAGTGTTTAGAGCCCATGTGAAGAATAAGAGAGAGGTTTCTCTGAACTAGATGTGTCTTTGGCTAAGTCCTGCCTTTAGGAGAAGGGATGTCCCTGGGTTCCCATGTGTGTCAGACTTCTTTCTGGAAAATCAGCAAGGATGCTCTGGAACTCTTCCTGTCAGACCCCTGTGTGTCAAGCTTTCTTCCCGGAAGTCAGCAAGGATGCTCTAGAACTCTTCCTGCAAGACCTGTGTGTGTCAGGCTTCCTTCCGGGAATTTCAGCAAGGCCGCTCTAGAACTCTTCCTGTGAGACCCATGTGTGTCGGGCTTCCTTCCTGGAAAGTCAGCAAAGATGCTCTAAAACGCTTCCTGTGATGGGTTGTTGGAGGTCATGTGACTAATCCTGAGGCCCTCTCAGTTACCCTTCCCAGCAGACATAGAAAGACACAAGTTATGCAGGAATCTTACTTGGCATTAAAAGAAAAGAAATGTGTTCTGGTACCTTGGGATTCTCTCCGCCTACAAAGGCCAAGAGCAGGGAACCTTAGTCACCAAGGCTGAAAGGGAAACGGCAAAGTTAACGGGCACACTGGATACAGCCATGGCTCACAAAGGAGAGCAAGCTACCCACTGCTTCAGCTTTCTCTCTCATGCCCCCCAGATCACTCCTTACCCATCTCTGACAGCAGTGGCTAGGTTTAGGCTTCCCACTAGTTTCTCCATCACCAGACCTTCCCGGGAATCCTTTTATGGTAAGCAGAGTCTATCCAAGGAGGTGTCCTCTGAGCTCCGTCCCTGAAGGCCAGTCTGAGTGTCAGCATGTATTTACTGATCAGATTTCCCCACCTCTTTGTCTTTCTTTCTTTCTGAATACTGAAGTTTATCCCTCCCAGGGGGGAAAGAGAAAAATGATTAGTTTAAATTAACCCAGAGCTCTACAAACCAGGAGAAAACACGTCCCTGTTGTTTCGAGGTGTAACTTGAACTAATTACCTCCTTGTTTTACTAGCCCTATATAACAGGCAGCCTTGTACATGTTTTTATGGGGAAGCTGTGTTTCTAAAGGACCGAAAGTCGTAGTAGAGAATGAAATAGGTGCTGAGTTACACTTCCTCCTAAATAACTGTCCTCAGAGTGGCTAAGCTTTTCAGGGTTAAATTGCTGAAAATGAAGATTCTATAGATCAACAACAAATCTCTATGTGACCACTATTGGTCTATGCTCTTAGCATTTAGGGGCCTCAGTAAATAGTCTCTCTCTCTCCTTCCTTTTGGCCACAAAGTTCCTTAAGGAAAAAGCAATAATTATGTCTCCTGACTGTATAATAAGAGAAGGGTTCAGCATCCCGAGGCCTCTGGTGAGAATGATGGGAACAGAGGCTGCCAGCAGTGAGCTGTTTGCAAGGTCCTTCCCAGAGCATCAGTCTGACCTTATGTCCATCCCCAGGGATACTCAAGAGCATGCTATATGTAGCCAGGAAGATGGTTTCCTGGGTAAGTAAGAGCTGCTCACTGCACAAGCCTGAGGACCTGAGTTCAGATCTCCAGGACACCCAGAGAAAGCCAGGCATTCATGCTCCCATGACTCCAGCACTGGGAAGTAAGAGACAGGGGTATTTCTGGGGCTTGCTGCCTGGCAACCCAGTCCCAGGTTTATTGAGAGACATTGTCTCAAATATGGTGAAGAGCGTTAGGACACCTCATGAACTTCACAAGTGCACAGAGGTATGCACATGTGTGCACACACATGCACGCATGCACACACACACACAAACACACACACATACACACACAAACACACACACACATACACACACACATACACACACACAAACACACACACACATACACACACACACACATACACACACACACACACACCACAAAAGCGAATGCTATAGAGGGCAAAACAGTTGGAGTCCACTTCGCCCAGTACAGTGATGAAGGGAATCATTTCTTTGGGGTTCTCACAACCAGGTGTGATGGGGTGACTCCTCCTACTGTCATGAGCCCTAGGGATGCCCCACAAAGCGGGCTTATTCTAGTTTAGCAGTGAGTTTAGCCTTGCACTGGGCATCATGGAGATCAGAGTGTGGCCTGCAATGGTTAAATACTCCCATGCTTCCTATGTGAGAAAAGCTGAGACTAACCAGAGTCCATCTCACCACCCCAGTCCCTGGGGATGAGGTGCTGTGTGGTTTCTTTTGGGGGGTTGTTGTTATGTTTTGGTTTTTTAATACTGAGACATCTTCCCTGGGGGTCAGGAAGATGGTGGAGGTCACAGGGTGAAGAACAGACAAGAGTGAGCCAGGAAGACATGAGAAAGACAAGAAGGGGTCCTTCTCTACTATTGGAAGTGCCATGTTTTCCTTGGCAGGGCTTTGTGGCTTTCTTTATTCTTTCTATTGCAATCAGAACACAAATCAATTTGCCTATTTTCTCCCCCAGAAGCGGGCCGATGGAAATGAAGACAAATTAGAAAACGATGCATATTTGTGACCCGTACTTTCAGACTATTTATGGGGAAGAAATGTGTTTTATTTTTTTAAGGTTGGTTTCAGATGATAGTGTTATAAGTGGCAATCTAAATGATTAGAAAAATGTAGTCTGCAAAGCCAACTTTCAGGACAACAAGCTTCATGGCTTCGGCACAAGAGCCAGGAAACTGTGAAGGTGCTGATGTGCTCATAAGGTTTAGCCTCACGCTGGCTGGCCGTGGGTAGGCGAGTTCTGACACTTAGCCTTTGCTTTCGGCCGGCCTTACAGGTGATTGCTCTGCCATTTCTCTCCCTTCCTTTATATTCGGTGCCTGTTAACTGGACCTTCTTATTGTGTGTTTATTCCATGTTCCTCTGTATGTGTGGGTGCCTGGTGTGTGTGTGTGTGTGTGTGTGTGTGTGTGTGTGTAAAAGGCAGAATACAACTGTATGTTCATTATTCAGGTGCTTTTTTTTTTGGAGCTATGGTCTCACTATTCTAGAACTTGATAAGTAGGCTAAGCTGGCTTGCCAGCGAGCCCCAGGGGTCCACCTGTCTCTGCCTCCCCGGCACCAGAATTACAAGTCAGGTTCTCTGTGCATGGCTTTTAGTTACATGATCTCAAGGAACTGAACTTACACCCTCCATCCGGTGCATCAGGCACTCGACCCAGTGAGCCATCTGTTTAGTTCCTTATAGGAACCTTTGTAGAGTCAAGGATGGGGGTCCTTGCACAGCCATTTCAAACAGCACTTGGTTGTGCTTAAGATTTTAAGAGAAACAGAACAGAATACCC
>JAQHUG010000058.1:6551108-6562955 GCA_028555095.1 Dicrostonyx torquatus
ATAACCCTAATGCGCATGGGAGTGTGCACTAGCCTGTATGCATATAGCCCTAATGTGCATGGGAGTGTGCACTAGCCTGTATGCATATAACCTTAATGCACATGGGAGTGTGCACTAGCCTGTATGCATATAACCCTAATGCACATGGGAGTGTGCACTGGCCTGTATGCACATAACCGTAATGCACATGGGAGTGTGCACTAGCCTGTATGCACATAACCCCAACATGCATGGGTGTGTGCACTAGCCAGTGTACACATTATACTAAGTATGAGAAATTGCTTTCAAAGAAGAGGATGGTGTTCTGCTTGGTTTTTTTTTTTTGCTTGTTTTTCTTCATTTTGGCTTTTTGGGGGGAGGTTCTGGTTGGTTTCTACATTAGTGTACATGTGTAGTATGTATGTATGTGTACATATATGTGTGTATATGTTATCACATGCAGTGATACGTCTTTCTTAATCACTTCCTACCTTACATATTGAGGTGCAGTTTCTGACTTGAACCCCGAACTCACAGATTTGGCTGTCTTACGCTGCTCTGGCCATCCCCTGTGTCTGCTTACTTAGTGCTCAGATTGTATGTGGGCCAACACAGCCAGGTAACCCATGGTTACATGGTATTGGGGATCTGAACTGCGGTCCTCACAATACATGGCAAACACTTTATCTGTTGCAGCATCTCTCCGGCCCCTGTTTTAAACATGTCAGCTCTGAGAGGATAATGGTACCCACCCAGGCAGAAATGTGATTCGACTCTGCTACCCAAACCAGAGGTTTATCTCTCATCACCATGGAGATGACATTTGAAATGATAAACATGAACAAGATTGCAGGAGTGAGGGCTATGGTCCTGAGAGATGGCTCAGTGGTTAAGAGGACTTACGGCTGTTGTAGAGGACCTGGCTCCAGTTCCCAGCAACCAGACGGTGGCTCCCAACACCCTGTAATTACAGTTCCTCTCCTGGCCTCAGGGGTAGTGCATACACACGGTACACATGTATACATGCAGGCCAAGCAGTCACAGTCATACAATAAGAAAGCCTAAGAGAGAGAGAGAGAGGGAGAGAGAGAGAGAGAGAGAGAGAGAGAGAGAGAGAGAGAGAGAGAGAGAGAGAGAGAGAGAGAGAGAGAGAGAGAGAGAGAGAGAGAGAGAGAGAGCAGTGGTACAATAAGCAGAAGCCGACCCTACCTAGAAGGAAAGCTTGTGGGAACTGTAAACGGAAAGGGTTGCTCCCTTCCCATCCTGTTTCTGTTCATTCTGCAGCTCAGCATCCAGACCCTTCTCTATGCAGTGAGGTGCTTTACCCTTTAACAAAAGAACTGGTACCTGGTGAGAGGGTTTATGTGGTAATCTGAAAAGAACTGGGACAATGAATCTAAAATCCCAGCCCAGTTTAAAACTTCGGGTTTCTTCCCATGATTCTTTGGTGTGGGTCATTCTCATGTTTGATACGCCACCTTCAGAGTGTAATGAACTGCAGAATGTGTTTGTGTGTATGTGTGTGTGTATGCTCTATGCACGCACAGTGGGCGTGTGTGTTTCCCCCATAAGTTGTAAAGTCAGGCATTGGCTCTTATACTTTTCCATGTGCAGGAATCTTCTAGACATCCAGATGAAGCACAGATTCTCGTATGAAACACAGATTTCTCTTCCCACGTTTTCCCTAATTCAGGAAGTCTCAGGTGAGGCCCGAGACCTGTTTCTCATTGTCTCCTGACGGATGCTTGCTCCTTTGGTTTTCAAACCACTTCCTCTTGACCCTTCTCAGAAAACCACATCACCCATTTGTAGCGCTAAGTACTCTGAACTCAGTCCTCAGAACTCTGTCAAAATGTGCTGACGACATCACATTCTGATTTTCTCTATTTCATAGCGCACACCCACTCATCCAGAGTTGAATTCGCCTGTAATTTAAATAACTAAAATGGTTTCCTCTTCCGGGTCTGTCCATCCTGAATCCTTTCTACTGCATGATGTGACTGGGAGGAGATTTTTAAGGGAAAACTGTGAAATCCCCAGCATGGTGGCACAAAGGTGCATAACTTTGCCTTCGGAGACTTAACGTCAACTGCCTCTCACAGCATAAGCTAAAAAACAGTGTCCAAGTGTGAATGAAGATCGAGTTTGATCAGTGATATCTCTTCATGTAGAATGTGCGAAAAAGACCATCACTGGCGTAGGTGTCCATGGCACTGGCTGAGAAAGTAAATTTGAGTAAGGAAGCACGGGCCTGCTTGCTATGGAGAGAAGTCCTCAGCTGTGCAAGCGAGAGCAACTGCAAGCCTCACTTTGGTCGTAAGGAACATGGCCCTAGATATCCATCTCCTCTTTGGACGGTGTTTTACCCACACCCTTCTAATGTTTTCATTTCTATGAGACGTGACTATGCAATCGGGAAAGAACGTCTTCTGTCTGTCGTATATCTTAGTCTCAGGTGAATTGATGGAGGAAGACTGCCTGCAGGAGTCTCATGAACTCAGTGCATACCAAAAGGGTCCAGCTTCCAGATCTTCTGGGGCAGGGACAACAACCTGAGCACCATAAATATGCCAAGACAGGCAAATGGTGAGTGCTCTAGAAAACCACCAAGCCCTGCCTCCATGGGATCAATTGCCTCTGCTATGCTGAGGCCTTGGCCAACTGTTCACTCTTTGTTTCTGGGAAACAGAGCTGTAAGGTTTTGCAAGGCTGAAAGGAACTTTGAAGCCATCAAGGTGACCCCTCTCGTGGCACAGTCAAGGCCAACCTTTTATCAGTGTCTGAATGTCTCATGCACCTGGCAATTGACTCCATTCAAAAGGCCAGGCTCCCTATTCAGCTGCATTCTGTAGCATCCAGTAGAGTCACTCTTTGGTGAGACCTTAGTCTAGAGTGTGACGCTCAGTGCTTGGCTGGCAGCGGTGCCAACATCCGAAAGAATCCATCACACAAGCCCGTCCTGACTTTAGTAGGAACCATTCCTGTGTTTAGAACCTCTCTATTTTGCTTAGTTTAAAAGTGAAATTTTGCATTTTGCTTACTTTAAAAGCGAAATTTTGCTTCATTGGCTTTTTCTTCCTGATCTTGGTAGCATACAGGGTAGCCCTTGATGAAAACATCACAGAATAAATCCTGAGAAGCCAAACATGTGCTTGTGAACATAGCCGAGAAAAAGTAAAGGATACCACAAGCACCAAGAAGGTGGGATGGCGTGGGCTTACTGCACTACTAGACAGGAGACAGCCATCCAAATACACATCCCCCAATGAGTGGAGACAGATAACGATTTTTCATAGAGAAATCAGTGTTTTTCTTTAGGGTATTGTCTTTAGTAATGAGAAGACTGTGGTCATTAAAACTTGATTCTAATCATTTGTTGGATTCAGTTTTTTTTCTTTTCTATCATTTGCTTATGACAATGGAGGATAATATGTGTAACTTGCTCTATAGATTGTATTTAGTGCACAGTTGGCTACTGTTATGAATCTCAAACTAAATATCTGTTTTCCTACAGTCTTAGACGACCCTGTGAAAGGGTCATTCAACCTACAAAGGGTTTGTAACCCATAGGCCGAGAACCGTTGCCTAGAAGGTTATGCCCACCCGCCAGTACTTTTCCTTTTCTCTACTGCCTGTCTATGAGGCTCCTCTACTACCTGGTCCTACGTACCATGGTTTTGATGGCAAAGTCCTGGGCTAGGCAAGGCTGGGCAACCACAGACTGAATCCTCTGAAACTTTTGAGTCCAGACAAGTCTTTCTTCCTTTATGCTATTTGCTCAAGCATTTTGGTCACAGCATAAAAGCCATTAGCACACCCAAGCTCACTAACATTTATAGTAGTCTGAAAGGGCCTGAGTAACGCTTGGCCTATGGAAAGTTGGGTTTGGGGTGGCACATGCTGTAATCCTAACCTGTGTTAGATTGAGGCTGAGCTATCAGGAGTATGTGGCCTGCCTAGGAAATTTGAAAAGATGATAATATATGGATATATGAGCTGATACATAGATAATGGATAGATGATTAATAGATGAAAGGTAGGTAGATGATGATGATGATAGGTAGCCAGACAGATAATAGGTAGATTAGATAGATGATAGATAGATAGATAGATAGATAGATATAGAGAGATAGATGATAGGTAGATTAGATAGACACATACATACATTCATTCATACTTAGATGTTTTAAAATCATACAGAGAGACATATCCAGAGTCACCATTTTTATCCCTGCCTCGACTTTCTTCAGATTTTCAGCTAGACCCAATGATCCCAGAATCCTGCTGGCACAGCCCTTCCCTCATCTCGACATACTTAGAAAGGGCTCTTGTAGCTCTCACTTCACCCCATAGAAGATCCCGGATGTGAACTTCCTGGGACTACAGAGAATCAGATCACAATAATTAGCACTGCCCTGACCCTCTCCCCAAACCACTCAGGTTGTCATGCTGCCCGTGAGCTGTCACAGACTCACAGCGTTCTCCGTTTATAGCTCTTGTTCTCTAATTACTGTTGTTACTCTGAGCCCTTAATCCTGCGTGGTTAGGATTTATTCCATCTGATACTAGCGTCGTGTGCCTTGTGGGTGTCCCAAGAAGCTGTTCCCTGACTAAGTTCTCTCTCCCCAGCACCCAGGCGTGCCTCTTCTTCAACCGCCGTCTTTCCTTGGCTTCTCCACAAAACCAAAGCATCTCTTGAGTGACTAATGAGCCACTGTCTGTGGTTTGTCATCCACCCCGAGACACTTCCACTTGGTGCCCGTGTGACTCCGTGACCTCATCACTATATTTCGTTCCCTTTTCCCATTGCTCCAGCCTTTTCAACCAGCTTTTTCAACCCCAAGACCTTGACAGGAGCTGCATCCTCTGCCTCAGTTTCCCTTATCACCCTGATGAATCTTAATGTACATGGAGTCTACTTGTTGTACAGACCCCTCTTTTGATGATTTTTCAAGATTTATTTACTTTTACTTTAAGCGTGTGAGTGTTTGACAACATGTATGAATGTGTATGCGTCCGGCACGCATAGGGCACCCACGTGGCCAGATGAGGGTGCTGGAGCTGCAGATGGTGTTATCCACCATGTGGATGCTGAGAACAGAGCCCCAGGCTTGTGCAAGATCAGCAAGAGCCCTCTCTCTTTGGTCCATTGACTTCCACACCCAGCCATCTTCCTTGGTCAGGAGGACTCTGATCCATAGTGCATGTTCCTACCGTAGTTTTGGGGTCCCAGCTGTGTTCCAGGACAGACCTTGAGCTAGCCTGACCTTGAAATCAAAATAGCTTGTGCACCTTTGATCCTCTATGCTGTCTCTGGGCTTCCTCTTCTCCAGACCTGGATGGCTAACACCTGCAGTGAATTAACCACATCTTTAAGGAGAGTGATCATCCGGAAGAAACTGTTTAGGAGGAGTTTGCTTTTGACTTAACAACACACAAAGAAGTTGTCAAGAGCATGCACTGCCAAGATTTGAAGTTTGGGACCCACGAGAGTCCAGTAGTCTCCAAGAAATGAACCTCCGTAGGAGACATTCATCCTTTGTTCACATGACACTATGGCAGGGAATTCACCCCTAGTACTGTAAATCTGGCCAACAGCCCATGGCTGGGAGGTCAAAGGCTCTAGAGGAGTACATTCAGCAGCTGTTTTGTTAACTGGACATATTTTCCAAATGCCTCCTAAATATTTATGTTTATGCCCATGAACTCTTACTGCTTTCAGCCTGGGGTGTAGAAATGTCTTTCTGTGGTGGACAGCGGCTAATGCAGAGACTCGGTACTGGTCAAGTGTTAAGAATGAGTTACCATTAAGTACTCAACTCCAAACCAGGGTATCTATATCATCCCCTTCCCCACAGGCCAGGGAGCATTGTGAAGGAGGGGTGGAAAGAATGTGATAAATGAGCTTCACGGTGGGAAAGGTCATGGCGTGTTCTAGACATAACATGAGCATTTCAGTTATAAATGCAGTAGCAAGATCTGCACGATTTGAGCCTGTCAATATTCCATCATGGATTGGGAAAGGATTCATGAGGTCTCTCCCCTCCCTGATGAGCTATGGGCAGTTAACAGGATCCTGGGAAAGGGGAAGGCTTTTCAATTCAATGGTATGGCCACTGGCAAGTTGCCTAGAGTTTAGTATGTAGCCTCCCACCCATGCTCAGAGAAGCAATCCTAATTAAACTGCTTACACTCATGAAATTGAAAAAAAAATCCACCTTGTTTATATGTATGAAATATTTGAAAATTAAGTTAAAAATTAGCCTGGGAAAGAGCCCATAGGTAGGCCCTTGGTGGTGGTGGTGATGTGTGTGTGTGTGTGTGTGGGGTGTGTGTGTGCATTGAATGACTTCCCGTGATGCACTGTGGGTGTTTCCAGGGACCAGTGATGTTTAGCACAGAGCTAAAGCGCACAGAAAACAAAGGTGACCCTCCACTCCGATTGCAGACCTTGGAGGATACTGAAGGGGCTCTCAGTTGTGATGTGTCAAGAGAAAATAAGAGGAGGCCATGGCATTTACGGGACAAAGAATGTTACAGTAACGCAGAGGCGGCTTCATTGAGCAATGCAGAAAATTAAAGCCCTTGAAGTTAATTGCTTGTCTGTGATTTGGGTTGGTCCTTAATAAGAACTGCAGAGTATAAATCAACTATTGATTGATGAACAATTTGTTATTCATATAAGACATTTAATATTATGTGCTAGCTTCATTTTATCAACTAAAATTTAATAAGTGAATGAATAAATCATTAAATATCTAAATAGGTGAATTACATAAATCACGAAAATTACCACTCACATTGTGCCTTCACGTTTAATTTACGGAACGTGTAATAAATTCCTCATCATTAAAATACCCTTACTTTTAGAAAACATTTAGGGGGAGCAGCATTTTGCAGCCTGTGAAGAGGATATAAAAGTTCATTAAGTTTTTCATTGTTTTCGAATGATATGTTTGAAAAATTAAGAGTTAGGGCTAATAAATGTTGACGTCAACTCATCAGGTGCTAGCTCGTGAGGCCTTAGGAAGTGTTTTAATCTCCGGCAGGTTTATTTCACCTATAGCATATACAAGACAAGTCTGTTCCCGTCTTTGGTCACTCAGTAGTGTTGGCTCAGTGGAAGAGGTGGAGTCACTGCACTGCATTTCAGAAGCTCTCCTGGCTTTCACAGGAGGCCTTTCATAAACACTGAACACGCGAGGGATGAAACAGAGCTTCATTCTGTAATGTATGAGTGGATTTCCGAAAGGTCAGGCCTGCTCAGTGTGTGCTAGAGGTAAGGCCCGTGGTTGACACTGTAGCCGGTCAACACTAAGCAGGTATCGTTAATCATGTCCGGAAACACTGATGGAAGCTCCACCAAGGATATCCCATTTGGCGTGAAGTTTAAAGAGTTGTGTGGACATGTCTGAAGCAACGGTTTGGCTCAAAGGCCGGAGATAAAAAGTATGTTCTTGGGAGGAGTCGGGTATCAGGGTGCAGAATTTCAAAGGATGCTTGGCCAGAGTTAGGGACCGTGGAGGCCACAGCGAGGAGGCTAGAGGCCGCTGCTGGGAGATGCTGGGCTGCAGGTGCTCTCTGACTGCTGCAGGCTTCTGCAGGCTTTCCTCTGGCTGAACGTGATCTTTGTCAGGCAACGGTTTTGAAGAGTTTCTCCGGCGGGGGTCAGGATGGAGAATAACGAAAAGCCTCCAATAGGGTAGGTTGGGTTTGAAGTTACAGAAATAACATAGATTTGATGGCTTAAATATTCAACTTGCTATAACCTAAAAGCACCTGGAAAGAGGGTCTAAATGGAGGAATTACCTAGATTGGGTTGGCCTGTGGACATATCTGTTCGGTGGACTGACTTGCTTGTTAATTGACTCAGCCTACTGTGGGAAACGCTATTTCCTGGTTCTGAGGCCTGGACTTACAAGAGGAGAGAGGACTAACTGAGTATGAAGCAGGCAGTTGGCATAAAAACACTGGTTTCTCTCTGCTCTTGACTATAGTCTTTTTTTTTTGTTCTGCCTTGATTTCCCTAAAATGATGGACCATAACCTGAAATTGTAAGCTGAGAAAAAAAAAGATCCTTTTCTCCCCCAAGTTACTTGGCATCAGGACATTGTCATAGCAACAGAAATGGAACTACAGCGGCAGGCAGGAAACCATGCAGCCCTGGTGAAGGAGAATCCCGTGTGAAGTAGAGTTGTGGCACAGCAGAAGCAATGCTGGCAGAAGCTGGGCAGTGCTGTGAATGACAGGGCGAAGGAGCAAGAGCTGTCCCGAGGCATTCTGGGATAGCACTGCAGCTAAGACATTCTAACCGTGGAGGATGCACTGACGGAAAGAAAGGTTTTGGAGAGCAAGGAAGAAAGTAAAACTCCAGACATGGATTAAGAAGTATTAGTCTGACAATGGTCCTCACTTCCCAGAGTCTGGTGGAACTTTCTATGGAGGTTGGTAATGAATACTTCTGAAAGGTTTTCGATTAAAGGACGTTAAGAGCAACCAACTGGTGTTCTATGGAGGGGTTGTTTGCAATCTACTGACCCACTATGTTTCCCAAGTAAATGCTCATGAGGGCGATATGACCATCCTTATTTTGTTGATATTTGGCAGTGGCCACTGCAGACCAGAGCAAGGAAGATAAAGGAGAAACTTATAGAAATACAAAAAAAAGGTTTCATAGAAAGGAGCCTGGGGAGTTTGAAAGAGCCAGTGAGCAAAAGAAGAAGAATTTGTCAGAGCAAAGGAAGAAACAGAAATGTTATTAAGGAGGTTATGAAATATCATAGCACAATGAGTGGTTTAGTGGTTTCATATATTGGAAAGAGTTTAAAGTGTCTGGAAAGCAGAACTAAAATCCAAACTTGCTGGATGTAATAACTTGAAGCCATTGTTAACCTTTAGAAGAAAGTTTCCTGCTGAAGAGTAGCTGGAAAGGGTGTGTGTGTGTGTGTGTGTGTGTGTGTGTGTGTGTGTGTGTGTGTGTGTGTGTGTGAAAACCTCCGGGTTCTAGTACATTAATACCGAGGAGTCAGCATAGCAATGGGCAGGCACAGGGCTAGGGAATGTAGCTCCGTTGGGAGAGTACTTGCTCACGTGCCTGCGATCTCCAGCCCGTTATAAACTGGGCATGGCAGTACATGCCTATAACCCCAGTACTTCTTGGGGCATGCAGGAAGGCCAGAAGTTCAAGATCATCCTCAGTTATAAAGTGAATTCAAGACCAACCTGGAAGCCAGGCGGTGGTGGTGCACGCCTTTAATCCCAGCACTCGGGAGGCAGAGGCAGGTCTTTGTGAGTTCGAGACCAGCCTGGTCTACAAGAGCTAGTTCCAGGACAGGCTCCAAAGCTACAGAGAAACCCTGTCTCGAAAAACAAAAACAAAAAAACAAAACAAAAAAGACCAACCTGGCCTACTGGCCTACCTGAGATCCTGAATAAATAAAGAAATGAGCATATGCCAACAGAAGTGGTACGATTAAGGGAGGGTGGGTTTTGTTGTCTGGTTTTTATGTGTTCTGTTAGCGTATGTGCCAAAAGGGTATGTAGGAGGCTGTGGAGGCCAGAGAGGAGGATATCGGCTGTCCTGGAATAGGAGCTACAGGCAATTGTGAGCTCCCATGTGCACGCTTGAGACTGAACTCGGGTCCTCTGCAAGAGCAAAAAACACTGATAATCATCACTGAACCATCGACCCACACCCAGGGAAGGTTTTCTTAAAACAATGAGACTTGCGAATGTTCGCCATCGAGGTTGAAGGAGGAGGTGTGAGGAGGTGGCTATGGGATGGCCTAGATCCAGGGGAGATGTTGAGCAGATCAAGGACACCAGTGAGGGAAATGGCCTTAGAAAGTCAGATCCTCAGTCACAAAAGACAGGACGAGAGAGGGTAGTTAAGGACAAAGAGTGATTTTCTGTTGGGACAGAGTAGGAATAGATCATGTCTGAAAACTTTTAATCTCTGCAAAGTAGGTCATCTTCTTTGAGTGAGCCAAGGGGGCCCCTGGAGAGGTCACGTCTGGAAAAGCAAAGACAAATTTGTCTTCCCAGTGAAACGCCATGATTTAAAGTTCCAGTAATTAAGGAATTTTGAGATAGAAACAACAATTATTAAATGCAAAAGACATTTGTACTATAGACCTAATTCCTTGTCGTGGATATTGTTAAGAATGCTGGAATCCAGGAGTTTAACCTTCTGTGTATTTTATTAAAAGCTTTTATTTTTAGTGCAGTTCTAAAAATGATGGCTGTTGTCGAAGGGTGAGTGCGTGTGTATGTGTGTGTGTGTGCATGCGTGTGCGTGTGGCAGGAATGAGGGGATCCCTGTGCACTTGCGTGTGAGTGCACGTGAAAGGCAGAGCGACATATTAGGTGTCATTCCTCAGGCACCATTCACCTTGCTTATCCCTGGCCTGGAGTTTATCAGATCAAGTAGGTTCCCTATCCACTGAACCTCAGGGATGTGCCTGTCCCCAGGTCCTTAGCACTGGAATCACAGGCATGTGCTTGCCACACCCAGCTGTTTTTTTCTTTTTAGTGTGGATTCTGGAGTTTGAAGTCAACACTTTACTGACTGAACCATTTCTCCAGCACAAGATTCTTATAAACCATACTCATATGTTCATATTGTTAAGGACTTCTGTCGTGGTCTTCTTGCCTTGGGCTGTAAAACACAGAGTGTCTCAGGAGTTACCTGCTATACTCCACCACGCCCCCTAACCCCTTGCTCCACATAGTTCTTCGGCCGAGACTAGACTGTCATCACAAGTGGCATCCTTGTGGTAACTGATGGGAGGAGAGTTTGCTCTCCTAGTCAAACAGCACCTGATGTTTGTGCATATGGACTGCTCTCTCCAGTATAGGGTTTCTCTTTCCTAGATGAATCAGTAGTTCATTCCCAGTGAGATCCCTCCATTGTTAGATAAAAATAAAGCAAAGCAAAACAAACCAACATTGTAGCCTCCGCTTAGAACTCCCAGGGAGTCAGCTCACTCTGTCTCCAACATGCTGTGTCATCAGAACCTGAATGATGACCTTTGAGTACTGTTTCTTCTGTGGTCCAAACCATCTGCATGTGTGCTCATCATATCCCTGATTCACTAGGTTCATGGAGCTGTGGGACAAGGCATGGGGTTGATAAAGAGAGCTCATAAGCAAAACTAGACAATATTACCTATGTGCAAACAGATTTGAGATGAGCATGTTCGCTAGGTAATCTCATCTCTCGAGAGTCCTGGGGAGAGAACATCCGTCTCCATTTCCCTGAAATGGCGCTGCTCTGAGTTGAAATTGAGACCTCTCATCAGTCTGGGGGTGAGAGATGCAATAACACTGCCTGGAGAATACTTTATGCTCTGTAGCCAGACCTCACGGAAGCTGGGGAGGAGGAATGCAGATGGGGCCGGAAATTGAGCTGAGCCTGAGTCTGAGAGACTCTGAGTCTGAGCTGACTGAAGGGTAACCCTCGTGCTCCGAGTGTGTGTCTCATCTTCTGGTGGCAGGAGGTGCATGAAGAGGGCATGGGCTGCTGAAGACCCTTCTAACTCAGGGGCTTGTGGGAAGTTAGAGATTCGCTGTGGAAGCCGGGAGGATGATGGGAGATCCCCAGAGAATAGTTTAAGTATGGAAGTGTGACTTGATGGCAGCATGCACCCTGGGAAAATAGAAGGCAAGAGAAAGGAAATCAGCTGTTTTCACTCACTAGGGCTTGAAGAATAAGGGCATGAGGCACTAAAGACCTGTCTGTCTGTCCAGCCATGTACATGTAGCACATAGACACGTCAGTTATGCAGAAGGCAAGAGGGCTTGACTCACCCCAAGATTACAAAGTATGTCCTACAGTGCACTCTTTCTATGAGTCTTGCTTGGAAAAAG